>VWZY01001655.1:99091-112202 GCA_013399075.1 Chloroceryle aenea
CCCCACACTGGGCTGCCCCCCAGCTCTCACCAGCAACCTCTGACAGGTCCTTGCGTTCCTGGTGGTCACTGAGACGTGAGCCAGCTTCGTGCCTCCCTCTCCCCAGCTCTCTTAACACTTGCTCTGCACCCAGCTCATCTCTTTTCGCTGCTTTTAGGGGCGAAAAGGTCGGGCCAAGTTGATGCGACTCCTTGGCCATCAATCCCGTTGAGCCATGGCAATTCCCAGCGCCTGGAAGATCGGTTGATAGAGATTGCTCGGCTCTGCTTAAATCCCGCTGGTTTGTCTTTTGTCTCTTGTTTGTGCTGTGCCTGGAGCTGAGAATTCCATGAGCGAGGTGTTCCGAGTCTTCCCCTCTTCGGTGGGTAGCTTGTGACATGCAGAGTCACGGCAGCCAAGCACCAGAAAGGGTTAAAGAGAGGCCAGGCTGTGTTTCAGAGCCGCTTCTGTGAGGAGGGTGAGGCTTTAAAACAAGGAGCTTTTTAGGTTTTTCCCCAGGAGAGAATTCTCTAGAGAATTTAGTTACAGGTTTCTACAGAAAAGAAAAAAAAATAAATAAAAAAAGAAACCCATTGGCTGCTGCTCCAGCTCTTCCTAAGCGGGCTCAGCTACCTCCCATGTTTCAGCACCTTAAAAAAAAACCCAAACCAAACCCAAACAAACCCACCCGACCAAAAATCTTGAAAAAGGACCAGATTGTCTCAGAGACAGACTGTTGTCAGCCGTTTCCCTCAACACCACCTCTTTTCTTCAGCAGAGCATCCGGAGAGCCTGTTCTCTCCAGGGCATTATTCCCGAGTTAATAACATTTCAACTGCCTCCCAGCTTTCCCGAATATGTGCATGGTAAGCGGACCAAGCTGTAACATTAACTGTTGGCCTCCCGCAGCTCTTAACACCTCGGTGAGGAGGAGACTCGGGGTGTGTGGCAGAATTAACAGGCAAGGATAACTAACCTGTGCTTTCCTCTCCACCCGTCTCCATTTGCCTGTGATCTGTGGTTATTTGCCACGCTTTGCCTTGAAGCGTTGAGATGAGATGTGGTGTTCCTGTTCCTTTCCAATAAATCCTCTGAATAAATAGGTTTCTCCCTCAAAAAGATGAGCCAGGTTTTACTTTCAGCTGCTTAAATGCAGCCTTGCTGAAAGCGGAGGAATTTGACTCCCATCCCCAAGAATTTAACTCCAGTATTGCCACTAGAAACCAAAAAGCATCTTCTAATGCATTTATCTCGAATCCTTAGAAGGGAGACTGAAACAGAGGGTTGTGATTCTGCTACTGCTGGTCCTCCTCCCACCTCTTCCCCCCCTCCCCAGCGCACAGCGCTCAGAGCACGCTCCATGAAGGCATGGAGAAGAATGCTCTGAAACTATTCATCACCACTCTGAGCACTACAACGGAATTGGCACCTGGTTCCCAGCTTCCCTGTGGTGAATAACAGTTTGCTGCCAAAAGCAAAGATCACTCTCTCATTCAGGGTGAGAAACTCTTGGCTTCGACTCCAGCAAGGCTGAACTGACAGGTTTCAGTCAGTGTTGCAAGGCGTCACAACTGGAAGAGTTCAGGAGGAGGAAAAGGCAATGATACAAATTCAGTTTAACACACATTGCTAGCTCGTACACAGCTTCCATCTTTCTCAGGTTCTCCTTAGCACCACATATATTTAGGACCTCCAGTCCAGCAAACACGCACCAAAGGATCCTCAGCCTCTTGTCCATCAAGCTTGGACCAATCCTCTGGGTGGTCACGGGTATCCATGTACCACAGGCTGCCCATGGACACACTCCCTGATCTCCACATCTGTTCCAGGCCACTCTAAAGATACCCTGCTTGGTGATGTGGGAGCTAATTCATCTCGGGATGCTCACAAGACAGCTAACTGAGAAAATTCCATGATGGTTGTTAAGTCCAGCACGCTCAGCTCCCGGCAGTCAGGTTAGGAGTGCCCAGTGTAGCTGGCATACCAATTTCCCATGCAGGTACTAACAACATTCATTCATTTTTGGCCATACTTTAACATGCTGAAACAGCATCCCACTCCGGGACAACCTGTTCTGCTATCACATCATGCACAGATGCCTTCAGAAAATGAAGGCAAGTGTGTGCAAGGGCACCTTGCAGTCTCTTTCTTTCAGAGGTGTTTGATGATGTGAAAGAAATTCCTTGCACTGACTGCACTGATCACTCGAAATGCTCAGGTACAGTTCCTCATTCAATAATACAAAGCTTTTTTTCACCAAAAGCAGCTGGACTAATACCCCACTTACCCACCTCCCGTAAGACACTTCAGCTTGTTTGGCCAGCAGACCACAAAGTTGGGAGGTCAGGTGTAAATACCACATGGCTCTTCCCAGAGAAAATCTTTTGCTTGCTGTTTTTTACCTCCTTTAGTACAGAACTGAGGATGCCTCCAAAATTCAGCTAGCACCTTAATTCCAGACCTGTTAGTAAAGGAGATGCATGAGACAGAGGTAATTAAAAAGCCATCCTTCCTTCTCTGTAGCCTGCTAGCTGCTGATGGCAAGAGTGCTCAGGAGATGTTGTTCTCTCTCTTGTTTGGAAGCCCCTTTCCTACAGAGGCCAATGACATGTATGTGTTTACTTGTCAGTGAAGGCAAAACATTCCTGCTGCCTGTATTTCCTTCATGTGATAGTAGCAAAGTGGAAGATAGGTAGTGTAGATTTGAGTAACAACCGTGTTTTGACACGAGCCATGGCATTTCTGACCAGTTCCAGCCTTTACTCTTCATTCCATCCAGAAAGAAGCGAAGCTGTGAAGTTCAGAGGCTGAGGAGGACTGGCCCTGGAAAAGTCATGACAGAACATTGATAAGCATGTTCAGGAAACAGGCTACAAGCAGGGAAACCCAAGATGGACAAAAATACCTTCTAGGTGGTCAGGCAGAAGCTGCTGTTCTGAGTCCCCTCCCCAGTTAATACCACAGAAACCAGTGAGATCTCCAGTCAGGTGGTACCTGGTCAGACCTCCAAAGGCTTTTTGTTCCTCATTAGTTTACATAAGACTGAGTCAACATTCTTTAATGCTTCTGATGTGTTCTCCCTCTTTCCCCTTCTTCCCCTTTTTTCACCCCAGAATGGAAATGAATGGGAAACTCCAAACTGTCTCTAGAAACAGCTTTGCTGGCCCTACAGTTTCACCTTTATTTTGGCACCAATAACATCCCACCAGTGGCTAACCCAAAGGAGACAAAACCCCCTGGTCTCACTCCTGCTGGCATCAGTTTTTTCCAGTGATGTCACCCTCAGAAGTGAACCTGGGCATTTTGGATCCAAACTTCCTCCTGTGGTACCAGGAATCACTGTGTCTCTGAAACTGGTTTCCCAAGGGTGTAGTTTGGGTGCTGGCATCAGAGCTGAGCTGAGCCTCACTAGGAAATTCTGGTGCTTCACAGAAGAAAGGCACCTCAGTTTAATTTCTGGTATTTTGCTTTGCCTCCCCCAGTAAAAGGACTTTCCCCCCACCTCTTTCCTTACTTCTTCCCCTATAGCCTCTGGCATTTTAATCTTTACATTAATCTTTAAATCATTCCACAGCTTTATTTCTCTCCTGCACCTGTAGCTAGCTCTTCTCTCCTCCAACCCCCCTGCCAGTGCTGCATCTTTACCTTCTCATGTATCATTTCTTTAACTCCCAACTGAAAAGGCTCAGATCAGCTTTCACTCTCCCTCCCTCTCTGCCTCCCACAGCAGAACTGTGGTCAGAGCACTGTTCTGAAGCTCAATCCAGTCTTGGAATCAGGTGAGGGTTTCTGTTGGTTTTGGTGGACTTTGGGACCAATGCTGCTGTTGGCTGGTGTTTCTGAACACCAGAGCTAGAGTTTTGATAGAGGTCAGCTCCTAGAAGGGTCAGCTAGACACAGTGAGCACTTTCCAGCTGGTCTTTTCAGTTTAGAGTCAGATTTTAGCTGGTCCCCTTGTTAGGCAATGGGAGAAAGGTGGAAAGGCTGAAGCGTGGTACTCCTGTCCTCATTGTTACTGGGTTTTTTTTCTGCACCAGCCTTAGCACGTCACCTTTACAGCTCTCCTAGGTGATTTTCTAGAGGTAGCTCCAGGTCAGTATAGTAAGAAAAGGGCAAAGACAGAGTAAGGATTTCTGATCTTGGTCAACCTCCTGCCCCTACCCCTATCTTGGGGGTTAAAATTCAAACCATACCACATGAGAGAAGAAGCATCCAAGATCTTACTGCTAGCAGCAGATACAGCAGATATATGCTCCCATCAGGTGTCTGTAGGACATAGGTAGACAAAAACATCAGGAAAGGGGAAGGAACACAGAAAAGGAAGAGCCAGGCAAACTCAGGAATGCCAGGATCAAAAAGACTACAGACAAGACATTGTCCTTTCATATTAGAAGTTGTCTTGAAAATGTGCAAAAAGAATCACATTCCAGCTGGTTTTCCAGCCACAGGAGTATATGAGGGTAGGATTTATTTCACAACTTCCATCAACACTGACTTTCATCCCTCAGTTAAATTCTGTTGCTGAAACTTCCCAAGCTATTTATGTCTGTTACCACGTTGGGGGGACGTCAGTAAAATGTGCCCAACATTCAAGGAATAGAAAGTTACAATCAGTTCACAGAAGATTAATGGGTCTCCAAGCAGCCTCATCCCCCCAGAGTGCTGGACATGACAAGAAATCTTATCACATATATTGATAATTCTCAGCTCTTCAAGGCCAGCTCTGTAGCCTATTTCAGAGTCATGAATATAACCAGCAGACTTTCGATGGGTATTTATATCCCCGAGGGGATTTGCACAAATTCCTCTCTGCCTACTGCCTCCCTTCTCAAGGAATTAACAGGATTGAAGTATTTAGCTGCTTAGAAAACCATTTCTTGAGGTGCCTTTCACCATATGTCTCCACAGCATCCCACATCTCACCACTTGCTTGCTACTGCTGAAACAAATTCATCAGCCTCTGGTACAAGTCCTGCACTGAGCAGTGGTCACAGAGGAGGCAGCCAGTCTGGCACCCCTCTTTCCCGTTAAATGAAGGGACAACTGCAGAGAAGGATGGTGCTGGAGGTGGATGACAACACCACCATGAGTAGGAAGCAACAGTTGACTCCTGGATCTCTCACAGTTACTCGTATTTCCTCTCCAGGATGCATTCCAGGCCTTCCATATCAATCCCACCTTGGTGAGAAAGTTTCTCAAGCCATTACTTATTGGAGAGCTCGCTCCAGGGGAACCTAGCCAGGACCGAGACAAAAATGTGAGTATTTGTTTCTGAGCTGGGGTTTATCATGGGCATGGTCCACCACTTTTTTCCTCTGGGGGTCAGAGGCAGAGGTTATAAAGGTCTCCTCACTCCGGGCAGCTCCAGAGAGGGAGAAAAGTGCTCAATATCTCCACGTACACATCTCAGGAGACTGGTGTCCCTTCTGCTATTCCTTCTCTGGTGTCCCAGCTCCAAAGCCCATCATTGCTTGGTTGTTATGGGGGAAGGAGAGGAGTGGGCAAAAAAAGTCTGAGAAGACTTCCCAACCAGTTGCTCACCACCTCAGTAAGACTTGAGTCTCTTTCACTGTTGGCTCCTCAGCTTCCTTTGGCAGATGAACTCCCAGGGAAATATCTCTCCGAGGCTCAACGTGGCTTATCCTGCTCATCCTGGTACCAGCAAAGCTCTGGAGAGCAGCCACATTTGTTCCACGCCATAGGCACCTATGGGTGAGGTGAACCAGCTATCTCACTGGGGCTCTTCTTGAGGAGCAGCAACCCAGCAAAGTGCCTTTTCCACCCACTCAGCATCCCAAGGGCAGCTCCATGTTCCCCCCAGACAGCCCATGCATTATTCAGGCGCGGTGCCCGGCGTGACTGGCTCCTGCCCCGAAACTCAATCCTGCCCCGTTGTTTGTGGCTGGCCATGATTAGGATGTACCTGTAGCAGTCACACAATAGAGGAGATGATGTTAACCCACCTTACCCTGCCACTGCTCTTCATGAATGCTCTTCATGAATTAAACAGACGACGGGTGCTCTGCTATTGGGCGCTTGTGGTTAGAGCTCTGGAATTAAGCATAATAGGAGTGAATTATCTCCTTCTCCACCTGCCTCTTTAATACCTGTAAAGCTCATTCAGATGAGAGTCAGCAGCTGATGTGACTCTCGACAGAGCCAGGTAGTGCCTCTGATTCACAGCAGCAGGCTTGAATTACTCTCCTAGCTCAAGGTGCAGAAGGTCAGGAGGTGGGATCAGAGCAGTCAGGATGTTTGTTCATAAGAAGGTGCTGGGAAAAGCTGGAATACAGGGTGAATATGGAGGCAGGGCCTTCCTTACTTCTAGAGTAGCCAACCAACACGAGAATGGAGCTTGGTCTTCCTTCCTCAGACACATTCAGACTTACCTATAAGCTTCTGATGGCATCTTGCATGTCTATTTGGCAGTCCCAACTGGTGGAGGATTTCCGGACGCTGAGGAAGACAGCAGAGGACATGAACTTGTTCAGAGCAAATCCTTTGTTCTTCTCTCTTTACCTGGGCCATATTCTTGCAATGGAAGTTTTGGCTTGGTTAATGGTTTCCTACTTTGGTACTGGCTGGATCACGACGCTCATCCTCGCCTGCATCCTCACAACTTCCCAGGTGAGAAGCAGTAGGCACAGAGCACACTGGCTACACAGTTCACTCAGGAGGAGGCCAGCGTGTGAGGAACTTTTCATATTAGACTAATTCCCCGTGCAAAACACTCACACCAATGAAAAAGTCAGGACATCCCTGCCACTGGGATGCCTTCTGACCACCCCTGCTCTCTGCTAATTGTGGCTCACACATTTTTCCGCCTTTCCTTCCGTATATTGGTGGACTTGGTAGTGTGAAGTTTATGGTTGGACTTGATGATCCTAAGGGTCTTTTCCGACCTAAATGATTCTATGTTCCCCTCCAGAATGAAAACAGAGACCTTTGTCTTCTCACTTCAGTTAACTGCCTCTGGTCCTCGCCCTCACAACTTCTCTCTTTTGTGCTTCACTCTGATTTCAAACACTGCCCTAACTCCTTGATTTCCCTTTGTCCTAGGCCCAGGCAGGGTGGCTGCAACATGATTTTGGCCACCTCTCTGTCTTTAAGAAGTCTTCCTGGAACCACATTGTCCACAAGTTCATCATTGGACACCTGAAGGTAAGGACCTTGTGGACCTAGGTCGCTGTGGAGACAGAGGCAGTCACTTTGATGTGTTAAAGTAGGAAACTGAGCAGATGCACAGAGGAAGGAGAAGTTAATGCCTCCTGCAGAGGAGACCACAGCCACAGCTGCTGGAGAATACCCAGTTCCCCACAGACACAGGCAGTAGAGGGAAACCAGTGCAATAACAGTGCTGGACTTGGCAGTGCTGGGTTAATGGTTGGACTCTATGATCTTAAAGATCTTTCCTGACCTAACTAATGATATGATTCCATGATTCAGCTGCTAATAACAACTTCACGCATGGGAAGGCACGGTGACAACTCAGAGTATTTTTATTCCCTGGTCTTTCAATCGAGATGATGCTTACGGAGGACAAACCAGCCCCATGAAACCAGCAGTCTCATAGCAACCAACAGCGTGGCTGCTTAGTGCTAGTTCAGCTGCAAATAACAGCTAGACCCTAAGCTGGGTTGCACTGGTTTAGTTTCTAGAAATAAATGGACACTCCTACCATGAGAGGAACTGTCCTTTCCCAGGAATTAACTCCTCCTTCTTCCATCTGCCCAGGGTGCCTCTGCAAACTGGTGGAACCATCGTCACTTCCAACACCACGCCAAGCCCAACATATTCAAGAAGGACCCAGATGTGAACATGTTGCATGTTTTTGTCCTCGGAGACACGCAGCCTGTTGAGGTAAGGCAAAGGGGGTAAAACGTGGAAAATAATTGTCCTGCAGGGCTTCAGAGACCACATGTGCAAACCCAGCAGCTGGCTGGTGTTGAGGGACATGATTTACAAAATCAAGACTTCCAGGAATGCTAAAACAAAAGGAAATGCTTCATTCAGGGATTTCATTTGTTTGTGTTGTCTGACAGGAGTTTGGCCATCACACCCTCCCAAACCTTGGGCTGGAGAACAAGACTATGTAATTCCCAAAAAGATTGACTATGTAATTCCCAATCCATTCCCTATACTGACCACAGGAGAAAGTGTTTTGGGGTAGCTTGGGAAACACAGTGAAGGCGGGATTGGAAAGAAAGTAGAAAGCTGGTAATAGACATCTTGACCCCGTTGGCTTCAAACAGCAACATGAAGGGGAAATATGGTGTCCCTCAGTACTTAAGAACATTTCAGACCTGGTCTTCAATCTCTCCTTCCAGAGCCAAAATATTTACTGTCTACTGTATAAAAACCTACCCAAAGAACTTCAACCGTGTACCACCCTTGGTCTTTTTTACAATGGAACAGGGATTTCTAGTTTTAAAACCAACCAACCAAAACCAAACCAAAGAAAACAACAGGAAAATACATGCAACATGAAGAAGTTAAAGGTTTCTCAGCCAGCTTTTCTACTACTGAGGAAGTAACACCAGGCACACGTAGGGGACATGCACACTGGTATCTGGGCATCTCTGGAGAAGGTCTTCCACAGAGTTTTTCAAGAGGCAAAAAGGTTCTTGCATGGGACTAAAATGAAAGCCTTCTCCTGGGGTATAAGAAAAGCCCTTAACTAGAAGAGGTAAACCAGTATCATACTCTGAAACGTGTGGAGACAGCCCACCAGCAATATCTCGTGCCTGCTAACTGGGTTTCAGAGGAGAACGTGGTTCTGCCACTTCAATGAAAATCTAAGAATGTGAACATTTAGGACAACGAGGAGCACTTGAGCTCCTCCCTATGAAATACCTGAAACATTAGGCCAGCACCAGTCTATCCCACTGTTCTGCCACTCTCATCTCACCCTTTTCTAGATGATGCTAAGCACACAGCCCTTCAGAACTCAGATCAGAGTGAACGATGTCACTGCTTTACTGGTGCTGCAAGACTTACCTTCAGTGGGAGGTCGTTATGCTGGGAACAAAAAAGCAAGTTCACAGCAATCCAAATTCCTCCTGGAGAACCTCTCATTCCTGGAGCTCAAAAAAGACACTTCTGCAGAGCTCTAGACATTTCACTGGGGAGATGAGGTTAGGAGGCTGGGTGCCCTTGGCTCTCTCTTCACTGAAAAGAAAAGGACACCTGCAGAAATGTCAGACTGGTGACAGGTTATAAATTTAAGCCTGTCTGTGTGACTTGCCATAGCACCAGCTGGTTCTGCCAGTGGTCTTCACCAAGCACCACACTGGTTTTCCTGCTGCTGGTAAAGGAAGATTTTACAAGACCTGGCTGATGGCAGGAGTTCCCGAGGGCTGATGGCTGCAGAGGTCAAAAAGGATCAAAGTTTGGGACATTTTGCATGGAAGACTACCCAAGGATCATTGTCTTGCACTGGCATCCCACATGGTGACNAATTGTCCTGCAGGGCTTCAGAGACCACGTGTGCAAACCCAGCAGCTGGCTGGTGTTGGGGGACATGCACTGGCATCCCACATGGTGACTTACCAAAGGTTGGACCTTGTACTTCTCACACTGATAATGCTGGAGGTGACAGCAGCTCTTAGCACAGCCACGGGCAAGGTAGAAGGTGGAGAAGTGCATTAAAATGTCACCAGGCTCTCAAGTAAATAGAAATTATCTGAGTATGGAGCCAGAAGGCTTTAAAAAGGGATTTCCATTTAGCACAATTATAAAGTCAGGATATTTAACCAGACCAAAACACTTTTTACCCAGTGGTGGGAATTTATTTATTGACTGGGGAGTTTTGACTAAAGAAGTACTGCAGGACAGTCTTCTCTTACATGTGACTGTCATAATCCAAGCCTGGATTTCTCCTCTGTGTCCTGCAGTATGGCAAGAAGAAGCTGAAGTATCTGCCTTACAACCACCAGCACGAGTACTTCTTCCTCAGTGAGTATCTGCCCCACACTCTTCCTCTTGCTCTGAATGCCAGTTGACCTTTCCACACCCTACTGTGTTAATTCCTTACGTCTCAACTCATCCTTCCCTTCCTCAGGACCACCATCCCCTGTGCAGGTCCCCAAATCCTTTCAGTACATTCCCAACGATGCCTTGCACACGGCCAGCGTGGTCACGTAAGGCAAGGCAAACAACTGAGACTGGGAAATAACCTCTGTGGGAGGAACTCCGTGGAAAAAATGCATGTTGCCTGTCGATGCTCTTTGATAAGTCAAGACAAATGGGTCTTGACAAGTCATCTTGATAAGTCAAGATGAAGCAGAGCCTCCTTTCTTCACAGGAAGGCAGCCACACTCCCATCTCTCACCAGTGCTAGGCAGACTTTTCCCCAGAACCAGCCCTAAATCGCTGGCTCCCTCATCTCCCACCTCCTCCCACCCCTCTGATGGCCAAACCATTTCCCTTTGCTTTGCAGTCTTCCCGCCTCTGCTCATCCCTGTGTATTTCCAAATCCAAATCATCTCGACCATGATCAGGCGCAGGTTCTGGGCGGTGAGTGAAATGTTCCCTCCATCTTTCCGGGGTCTGGCTGGCTCCTAAGAAACCACACTGGAGTAGAGAGGGAGGCCAGTGGGCAGGGATTGCACTTGGCTGTGTTGTTCGCCCAGCAGCCCTAATGTCACCAGCAAGGACACGTTACAGGAGCTAGGCAAAGTGATGCCTGACGTCTTCTCTCTCCCCTAGGACCTCGCCTGGGCCATCAGCTACTACATGCGCTACTTCCTCACATACACCCCATTCTATGGCCTTCTGGGATCCCTGTTTCTCCTCACTTTTGTCAGGTAGGAGATAAAGGGCATCCCTGCTGCTCTCCCCTCCCTCCAGTGCCAGACGAGCCAAGCCCTGCTCTGCTGTGCCCCACAGAACTTCCCTCTTTAGGTTCTCTGCAGTCCTTGCCCTCACTGTGTGGTATCTTGGCTATTCCCACTGCTTCACTTCCCTTTTATCACCTCCCACTTCTCCATCCCTTCAGCAGAGCTGGTTCTGGTGCTCAGCATCTTCCCCTGCCCGCATCTTCCCCTGCCCCTGTGATGGTCCAGCCAGGATTCCCCTTCCCTCCTCATTCCCTGCTCTCACACGCTGGCCAATCTCAACACATTTATGCATTTTTTTCCACTTGGGTCAAGGCTCGACCTTTCCAGAGTGCCTCAGGCCACCCTCTTTCCCACCTTCCTAGGAATTTGTGAGTGCTGTCCATGCTTCCTCTGTCAGTGATGGCCTCACCACTTCTCCCAGTAAGGAAGACTGCATGGCCTGTGCACTGACTGGTACCAAAGGATGCCATTTAGTCCCACAGTCAGCATTAGGAAAACATTTCATCACAGCAAAAAAACCAACATTTTAGAAATTAAATTCTTTTTTTTTTTTGAGTGAAAAGAAATAGCAACAGAGGTACAAAACCCTTCCCAATATTAGAACTTTTGCCTCCACAGATATAATGTCACTGTTAAAAAAAAAATAATAACATCACTGACTTGACTTTTCATAGTTTCAAAACCTTTTGGACCTAAGGAAAAGAGGAAATTCAAAAGATGTAAGTGCCAAGCCAACCTTTGTGGTCTGAAATCCAGCTGAAAAACTGAACAACCGACCCATTATGTCCAAAACTTCCTTATTCTGATTAAGCTCACAGTGCAAGAAGAAAGGTGAAACTGCAAATTCAGCTCCTCTGCTCTTTCAGCAAAGGCTAAAGAGCAGAGCAAGGCTGCTTTTGGGCAACCACCTTGTCAACAGCCAACCCAGTCTCAGCACCGAGATCATTTTTATTGACCAAAAGGCAGAAGTAGCATGAGAGGTCAATCCACTTTGAAGAAGACAGAGAGGGGGAGCCCAGTAGGATGTCCTGCTCATACCTGCATCAGTCCCAGAGGTTCTGCAGGTTACAGGGAAGAGAAATTCCTCACAGGAGTGATTCTCTCTGCTTTCCATAGAAGGAGAAGTATTTACCCCCATACCTCAGAGAAATACTTTCCTCCCAGGCTTTGTCTCCTGCTGCTCCCTGCAAACCCAGCTCTGTTGTCCCCAGACCCTGAGCTGCCCTGTAAACTGTTGTGCTTTCTGCCTGTTTGTTTCTGAAGGTTTCTGGAGAGCCACTGGTTTGTGTGGGTCACCCAGATGAATCACATTCCAATGGAAATTGATAGCGAGAAGCACAGAGACTGGCTCAGCTCTCAGGTAACTGGGAGGGGAAAGAATCCCCCCAACTCACCCCAAAACGGCTCCAAAACCTACTCAAAGAGCAGAGAGGTGAGAGGGAAAAAGGGGTACAGGGAGAGGGAGATGAGTATCTGACCCTGATGTGGTTTCATGATGCGTCTTGCAGGGGGGTGAGGTGAGTCCATCAACTCTGGTTACTGTGCTGAGATCACAGCTTAGCCAGCTGAGAGCATAAGAGGATTTTAAGAGAGACCACCTTACAGTCATTAATAGCAAGAGTAGCTAAGAAATCTTTCCAGAATATTCAGACTTTGCACTTAATGGCCAACTGGGAGGTAATGAGATGGGATGGGGAAAGCCACCTTTCTGGGTCCGTGCATTTTCCTCCCTCCTTTTCCACCTCGGAACTGTTGGAACTGTCAACAGGAGATGCTGAGAGTTGGGAGTCTATACTTGGGACTGCTCTGTGCCTACCCAAATGTCCACAAACTGCCTCCTTGCATTGTCCCCTTCCCCACCGGTGGAGACACGAGCAGCACAACAGTGACAGCAAGCCCTGAAGGAGGGTTAAAAATCCCCCCTTGCTGCAAGGAGCCACCTCAGCCCAGCAGCCTCCTGCACTGGGAGAGCTCCTCTGTGCTCAGTGGACACATCTCAGCCCCTGCCACAACCCAGAGGAGCTTTGTTGTGGTTTTAGGGTGAGATTTCACTGACCTTCACAGCTGCTTTCTTGCCTTCACAGATGGCAGCCACCTGCAATATTGAGCAGTCCTTTTTCAACGACTGGTTCACCGGGCACCTGAATTTTCAAATCGAGCACCAGTGAGTATGGACCTGGAATCATCAGGCCTTTACCAGGTTGTCACAGCACTGGGCTCTGAGGGGAGGGAAAGTCTGCTAAGGGCACAGAGAATGGTGGGGGTTGGAGATGACCGAGTCCAACCCCCCTGCC
>VWZY01001655.1:113104-131275 GCA_013399075.1 Chloroceryle aenea
TTTTAGGGTGAGATTTCACTGACCTTCACAGCTGCTTTCTTGCCTTCACAGATGGCAGCCACCTGCAATATTGAGCAGTCCTTTTTCAACGACTGGTTCACCGGGCACCTGAATTTTCAAATCGAGCACCAGTGAGTATGGACCTGGAATCATCAGGCCTTTACCAGGTTGTCACAGCACAGGGCTCTGAGGGGAGGGAAAGTCTGCTAAGGGCACAGAGAATGGTGGGGGTTGGAGATGACCGAGTCCAACCCCCCTGCCACAGCAGGGTCACCCAGGACAGATCCAGGAAGGTCTGAAAGTCTCTGACATGTGTGGGATGGGGCAGGATCTTCGGGGCACTGCTACACATCAGAGAGCCTTGGACTACTGGGGAGTCATAGTTTGCTTCTACTACAGGCATGACATCTTGCTCTCTTGCCACCAGATACTTCAGCTTTCAGTCACAGTTTGGATTTGGGGATTAATCTGGAGTCAGTGGTACCTACCTGCAGGCTGCAGTGGCTTTGGTCTCAAATCCTAAGCTAACTACTTGCACTTGAGTATCCATTTCAGAAATTTCCTCTCTCCTAAAGCACTTCAGCGTGGTTTAGCCTTTGACAGCTGCTCAGGGCTGGGTACACTGCTGGCCACCAGCAAAGAGAGTTCAAACCAGGGCCATATGAACAGTCTGTTGCCAATGACAACAGAAGATGGAAAAGGGATGGGTTTAGGGTAAAGCTGACTGGTTTGGAAGACAGCTCAGGACATGTCCATTGAACAGCACAGGGCAAAGTGATCCCAAATCCTTCTTTACCTGCTTCTCTCTTCCATGAGCTCCCAGAGGTGGGAAGGAGGATCACTGGGAATGAAACTTGATGAGAAACAATGAGTGTTGCCCAAAGAAAATGATCAGCCATCGCAGCAGACTGAGGCTGTCTCCTCACTCCTGCTTCCCTTGCCCTGCATTTGTAGCGTCCTCTCTTGCACCAGCTGATTTTTGTTGTTCTGCTTGCACACAGCTTTCTTTTGAGACACAGCAGAGTGGCAGAAGAATCAATGCATTCATTTTTCCACGAGCCTCCTCGAAACAGAGGACTGCAAAGCATGGCTGTGTCTCTCTGTGCCTCTCCTTCCTTCGTCTGCTTGTGCAGCTTGAGGAGGAGGCATCAATAATTAGCCCCTAGGAGGAGGCAGACTGAGATGCCCATCCCTTGGGCTTTGCCTCTTGAGTTTTCTCAGGTTTGTTTTCTCTCTCTATTCAAGCTTGTTCCCAACAATGCCACGGCACAACTTCTGGAAGGTGAAGCCTTTGGTGAAGTCATTATGTGCCAAGTATGGAGTCCAGTATGAAGAGAAACCTCTTGGAAAAGCATTTGTAGACATTGTTGGGTAAGGTCATAGAATCACAGAGTGGTCTGGGTGGGGAGGGACCTTCCAAGGTCATCCCATCCACCCCCTGCAGGGAGCAGGGCCATCTGCAGCCAGAGCAGGGTGCTCAGAGCCCCGGCCACCTCCCCTGCAATGAGGACAGGGATGGGGCAGCCACCACCTAGAATCACAGAATCATTAAGGTTGGAAACGACCCTCAGGATCATCAAGTCCAACCATCTCCTAAACATTCTCAGGACCACTAAACCATGTCCTGAAGGGCCACATCTAGACTTGTTTTGAACACCTCCAGGGATGGTGATTCCACCCCCTCCCTGGGCAGCCTGTTCCACGGTCTCACCAGTTTCTCAGTCAAGACATTTTCCTAATATCCAACAAAAACCTCCCCTGGAGCAACTTAAGCCCATTGCCTCTTGTCCTTTCACTGGTTACCTGGGAGAAGAGACCAACCCCCACCTCACTCCAACCTCCCCTCAGGCAGCTGTAGAGAGCAACAAGATCTCCTCTCAGTCCCCTCTTCTCCAGACTAAACAACCCCAGATCCCTCAGTTGTTCCTCACAAGACATTTTCTCCAGACCCTTTACCAGCTTTGTTGTCCTCTGAACTTGCTCCAGCACTTGCTGAGCTAATGGTGACCTGAGCTAATAGTGACCTGAGCTAATAGTGACTTTTCTTTATGGTACCTTTTTAATGTTCCTCTGCCAGCTGATGCTTCTTGCTTTCGGGAGCTGGCAGCAGATCTTCAGGCTGCAAACTGAGATGAATCAAAGGAGAATGAGTCAGGTTACAGCCCGTGCTGGTGCCAGTTTGAGCCCTGCCAGCGCCAACAGGCACACCTGAAGCCCAGTCTAATAGTCCTTGTCAGGCAGACTCTGGGTTAATGTTTCTGTCTCAGTTACTCCAAGAGGAATAATTCATGGCAGGGAACTTGAGAAGGTGTTCTGCAGGTCAGGGATCTCCGTTCACAAACCATTCTAAGCCAATGCAAATTAAAGCAGATCAGCCCCAACAGGCACTGTTTCAAACCCTCCTTTGGTCCCCTTCTCTGATTAGCAGAGGAAAATGCATTGCAGGCCTGAGCCCTGGGTGGGGGAGCTGCTCCCCACCCCACCACACAGAGCCCATCTCCCTGCACAACTTCTCAGAGACCATCTCAGCAGTTCCTTGCCCTCCCAGTAAAAGAATCATCTCCCATAAACCATTTAAAGCCACATTTCCAGGCTGCATTCTGGTTGTCAGAGACTTTTGGGCTCAGCTCACATCTGTCACATATTGGTGGGGGTCAGAAGGGACCTCTAGAGAGCATCGAGTCCAACCCCCCTGCCAGAGCAGGGCACCCAGGGCAGCCCACCCAGGAACAGAGCCAGGGGGGCTGGAAATTCTCCAGAGCAGGAGACTCCACAACCTATGCAAACAACACTGATGCAAATGGGAGATTCTGCAGGAGAATTCCTGGGGGAGAGTGGGGAAAAAAACCTTCGGAGTTGCAACGTGGTGAGGTCAGGAAATTCTGCTCTGCTCTTCATTCAGGGCCACAGGCCAGCAGATGACACCGTGGGCTTCAGGGGAAGTTCTTGCTCACTCTGGCTCTCTCTGTATCTCCTGCACTGGGGAAAGATGTTTGGTGTCCAGAGGATTCACAGTCAAACTGAGCAACAGGCTTCTCTGTAGGAAAAACAATCACAAAAACAAGAGAAAGGGGGAAGATTCCCAAGCTGAACAAACTTCTCTTCATTTTCTTTCCACAGGTCCCTAAAGAAATCCGGAGATCTCTGGCTGGATGCTTACCTCCATAAGTGAACATGAATCTTAATGGGGAGGTGTGAGTGACCGGGAGGGACGGGGGGGTGCGTGGGGTGGGGGAAATCACACATGTGTCTTTTACTCTCAGATTTCAGTCACTATTTACGAGCACAGTGGGAGGGGAGTTTCCTATCTTGTCAGCTCTTACCCGTGAGGTCTCAGGCAACCTGTTCAACCCAGACAGACTTTTCCAATGTGCTTCAGAGGATGAAAAAGCGAGGCCAGTGCTGCACAAAACGGGCGGTCGGGTGGGGATGGAGAGAAGGAGTGTTTAAAAAAGGGCACTAATACCTGACCTTGACCATCACAAGATTCAGTCCAATTCTGCCCAAGCCACACAAGCCCCTGATTTGCAGAGCTGTTGAGCTTTGGGGAGCATTTGCAATGGGAGGACACCCCAGTTAGCTTCTGCCTCTGCCCTCTCTCCCTTCTCTGTGTACAAGAAGAGCTCAGCACGGAGCTTCATTCCATTCCCAAGGAGATCACACCGAGCTCAGAAGGGCTGCAGTGCCCGTCAGCCCTGCCTGCAGCAATCACAGCCACGGGGACCGGTGGCTGCCACACTGCCAGGGGGCTTCCAGCCCTGCCCAGAGCCCCCCTGCTTTGGGCTCCCTCCTTCCTTTCTCTGATCAGAGCATCACTTTGGGCAAAGCTGTGATACTGACCCCGGACAGCTAACATCTCACCACCCCTCAGCAGGGTGTGGAGAGCTGTAGTTTTAGGACCAGCCCCTATTTCCAGGGCTCTGAGGAAGATCTTTGGGCTCTCCTTAGGAGAAGGTCTGATTTTCTCTTTAATGAGCAGCAGGTCTGGCGCAGCATTAACGGTTGTCAGTAAATTACATAAAAGCCCAAAATAAGTCACATAAGCAAAACTTCCTAATTGCCTGTGGGTGCTCCAGACAATCTTTCCACCAGAGTGGATGGGCAGCGTGCTGCAGAGCCCCACGGTTCTGCCTGTCTGCACATGCCTGGCAGGAACCAAGCCTGGTCCTGCTTCTGGGAGGCCACGAGCAAAGGCACCACTTACCCTTCTCCTGGGAACAATCAGGGACAGAAAGGAGCTCTCCCTGCAAAAGAAGGAGCTGCCAGATACCTGTCACCCCCCCTCTGCCAGCAATTTTTGGGGAGGCAGCTGAAACCAGAATTGAGCAGGTTGTGCTGGAGATACAAAACCTGGGGGGCCCTCTCCAAGTTGTCTAAAACTCTCTCCTGCCCCACATCTAACCACCAAAAGCTGCTCATAGCTCAGCAGGAGGTTTCGTTGAACAGCTTCCAGGTGCTTCTCTGACTGGCAGCCTGATCCCAAATAAATCAAGGGCTTAGATTCAGTTGTAAAACAACAGCAGAGACAACCCCTTTAGTTGATGACAAAGGGCCACGGTTTCATCAGCAGCCTCCAGCTCTGACAGCTCTCTCATGGCTCACTCAAAACACCCAGGAAAGCTCCTCTTGTTATTAGGCAATGACCTTGCACACCCCAGTGCTTCGCTCAGCTCCCAAACTGAACCTTCCCAATCAAATCCTCGAATGCTGACAGAGTCCTGCAAAATCAGCAGGGTGCTTCACCACTGCAAACAGCTCCAGGACTGTGGCCAGTGACTTCCAAAAACAGATGTCTTCCCCACTCCCTGCACTCTTTGGAGAGTAAGATGGGATATCTTTGCTTGCAGGTGGGAAATCCAGAGGCAGGGCTACGACTGAAGCCAGCTAGTAATGCTTAAATGTTTGTGAAAGGGCTTGTTCTGGTGCTCTTGCCCACCCCTAAGCTGGCAGAACCTGAATGCTTTGGATGAAAAGCTGTCTCCAGGGCGTCTGAAGCTCAAACAGCCTTTGAGCCAATTCTAGAGCTGATTTCCAGCAGCACAAACAATGATGTCCTTCTGGATGCTGTAATGTCCCAGGCAGGTAGTAACCAGCTAGCCTGGGATCGTGGTTAACATTTAGCCTGCCTTAATATGTGCATCTCCTCTGACTCCTTGAATGTATCTCCCTGTCTCTGCTCCAGCAAGGACCACCACGAGCACACACTAGCATCAGCAGGACAATCTTTTGGATATTCAGCTGCTTCTTCCCACAGTTCATATTTTTTTATCCCTCCAGTTCTTACTTCCAGAGCAAATTTTTTTCTCACTACAGATGCCTCTTCTTCCTTAGCGCTGTCCCCTCTTCTCTCTCTTACCTTTCTTCTGGGGAAACTGCTTTTTAACACCTAGAGAAACTGCAGAAAACTGGTAGCCTAGGTAAATATCCTGGTTTAGCAGCTTGCCTGCCTTTTTGCCACTGATGGGTCTACTGGAAGGGCTGTTTCTGCTCAATGCCTGCAGAGCTGCCAACACCACTGCCTAGGAGACCGGGGCTGCTGCTGAGGATGGCTGAGAGAACTTGAGATGCACACTTTGCAACAGAAGAATAGACCATCTCTTAGGCAAATGGGCAATTTCCTCCCTCACCAGACCTTAGCACAAGAAACCAAAGGGAGAAGAAGGAGGGGGGATGTGGGGACAGGAGAGATCTTGGCATTAACTCTTCCTCGGCTACTTCCTTCAGATTCTTGACATAAATTCCCTTTTCATGGAAAATGTTCAGTGGCTCAAATCCAGAAATAAAAAGTGTGCAATGTTAGAGTCAGGACTGATTTCTAAGTGTCGTGCATTGTCCTTGCTCCTGCAAGAGAAAAAGGTTTATTCTGCAAGCAACAGGCCACCAGCCTGGGGATTTTTCTGACTCGTCCTTGCGTGTGCACAGCGTTTGTGTGGTGAAATGTAAAGTGCTGGTTACACTTTCAGGCAAAGCCTCTTTGGCTCATATAGTTTCTTGCCCTCCCTCCAAAAAATCCCAGCCTTCTATCTTGGAATTCAGGCTGTTTCATACGTGCCTTGATGAGCAAGTTCTCCATCCTTGAGCAGCTCCAAGAGATCCCTGACCAAGTGCCTTAGAGGTCTGGAGTGATCTGCTTCATTCCCATCGAATGGTGGGGGTGGGAGGGATCCCCCTGCCAGAGCAGGGTCACCCAGGGCAGCCCACACAGGAACAGATCAAGGGGGGGCTGGAAAGTCTCCAGAGCAGGAGTCTAAGGAGCACCAAAGTGTGACCAGGTTTAGGGGAGATGTTCCAGAAGTTTCATCCAAACTAAACTTAGGTGGATATCAAGTTCATGTGACCTTGCTTGGCTTTATCTCCAACCTGAGCAAACCCCAGCAGAGATGTGTCCCTTTGCAGGTCACAATTAGCCATCCCACTGATTCCAACACAAACATCTCAGGCCAGTTTTGCCCAGTTTTCTGAGGACCACAGCTAACTGGTTTCTCAGAAAATAATGAGGTGAAATCTCAGACGCTTTCTCTGTCGATAAAGGTCATTCAGTTACACTGTAATGAGACACAAACACACAAAAAAACAATCTGTCAAACACGCTGGGAGCCTGCCAGGGTTTATTTAACCCAGCTAAACCACAGCACTGGCGACAGCGAGCGCTTGGCAACGCAGAGAGGCCACGAGTTGGAAACACAAGAGTTTGTTTCAGGGCAGATAATGAAACAATAGGTGGGAGAGGAGTGGATTTGCCTCTCTTCAGGCGCTTGTTAGAAACTGGAGGACCAGAGTGGTCAAGGGGAGCTGGCAGAGGATGGTGTTAACTGCAGCCAGAGCAGCGAGGGCAGGAGAAGGCTCTGGGCAGGGGAGAGATGAGCAGGTGTTTTGGAAGGAGAAGTACAGGGATGGGAGAAAAGGGGGAAGGGAGCAGCCTAGGGAGGGATGTGTGAGAGAGTGGGAGGAAAAATAGCAAGGGGTTGGAGAGGGAAGAAAAAGCCACTTGAAATGAGGTGTTCCACACTCCCCCTTTCATCGCCAGTATCTGCCTGGGAAGCTGCTTACACTGGAAACTCAAGGCACAAAAAAATAAAAGGCAGAGCACAGGCTCAAAGGGGACAGCAAAGGTTGGCAGCATCACTGGGCATCTCGTGGTGAGCTGGATCTTGCACTGAGCTCGCCCTCCCCCAGCTCTGGGAGCAGGGATGGTCCCGGCATAACTCACACAGAGCCCTTTCCAAAGCACGTGCTTCTCCTGCTCTCTGCCTGAAGCAGGTTAAAGCTGTAGCCCAGACCTCCAGCGACCACAATGAGCTCTGCTGAAGGCCATGGGGCTGTGCCAGCTCTGTGCACTAACGTGAAATCCAGCCCCCGTGTTTCCAGACAGAGGCACAGTGGGAATTAAGAGATTTGCACTGAGATTTTTCCTTTAAGCATGGATTTGAGGAGTCTGTGATTCCAGCTGCTTACTCAGACAGGGCTGGGGATGCTCAGAGCACCAGCAGAGCCTCACTGGGATCTATATCCAGGCACCATCACTCCTTGCTCCAGGGGCTGATCAAACTGGCTGGAATTTAGGTCTTTATTAGGGCAAAGACATCCTTTTCTTGCTGTAACCAGGTGCCATGTCCTAGCCATGGCCTCTTCTCGTAGCTGCTTTCCTAAGAAAGCTTTCCTAACAAAGCCCTAACATTTCAAATGCTTTCTAGTTGTTAAACCATCAAAACCATGCTCCTTACAGGACAGCTCCAGATTATTTCCTTCTTCAAACCAAAACATTTCAGCAGCTATAAAAGAGCATTTCTTTTTTTCTTGTGTATTCTATCACTCAATAAAATCATAACTATTTGTTGACCATAAACAGGCTTAATGTGTTTTTTTTCCCATTGCAATTTCACTGCAATGCTCAAGGAATGGCTTTCCCCTCAGAGTGCAAACCCACTAGCAGGGAGCTAACTAAGCCAGGTAGGACATGTCTAGGGTGTGAGCATCACCAGCCAGGTCTGGCTCGGAGATATTTTATGTAAGAAGATATTATATATAAGAATATACAGTCAAATTCTTAAAGGTCAGGATAGAGTTTGGCATAAAAGGGTATTCAAGTCTGAGTATCAGTTTTAGTCTTGTAAGTGCTGCTCTTATCAGTTCAGTATCAGAGCCCAGACCAAGAACCATAAGGACACTATGGAAGCAAACTCTAGATAAGGATTTAGGGTCGGAGTTGCTGATTATGGCTTCCCTTGTTTTTCCTGACTATGGGTGTTGGGGTTTTATAGAGGAGCTGGCAGTGACTGACTGGGAAAGTCCTTCTTCCACTTCACAGGGTTGACATTACTTTTACACTTAGAGTTTTCTAGCATAGTTAGATTTCTTTATCAGCCTTCACAGGAGCACTGGTGCTGCTTCTCCTCATCTTGGGAACAAGCACCAAAAGAGATCTTCCTATAAAAAGATTTGCCTGACCAATCAAACTCATCTCCAGGCCATTCAGGGAGGCAACTGAGAACAAAGCTGAGGTGAAAACTTCCATAGAAACTTCTTACAATTTATCTAAACCTCAGACTTTTGCCCATTCGTGGCTCATCCAGAGGTTTGGTGAAGAGCTTGCAGCAGCTCTTCTACCTGACAGCTTGAGTCAATGCTTCAGTGGGCTTGAAGTCAACATCAGTGGACTTTAGGGCAGCTCAGAGGCTTTAGCAGAACAGGGAACCTGTTAATTCTTGTGACTACACCCACTTGAACCAGATCCCCAGCCAGAGGAGCACCCAGCGATGGACAGAGGCGGAGTGGGAAGCACACAGATCTGCCAACTAAAGGATAGCAGGGGAAGGAAGGCCAGTCTGTGGTTGTTACCTTAAATAATGCTGGAGTTTTCCAGAGCACACATTCATTGCTTCACAGGTCAACTCATCCTGCAGAGGAAGCATGCTGTGAGGCCACAGAACTCAAGGAGAAAACGACCCCACCTTGCTCTGTTATTATGACTTTTTTGGATCCTAGAATAAACACATTCCCCTAATGCAAACACGGGGAGCTCTTCCACAAACATCAACTGTTTCACATTAATCTATCATCTGGCTTGAACCTTTGAGAGAGCACAGCCATGCCCAGAACCTCTGAGCATCCCAACCCAGCATGGCCTGACCCTCTGAGCATCCCAACCCAGCATGTCCTGAACCTCTGAGCATCCCAACCCGATGTGGCTTGAACCTCTGAGCATCCCAACCCAGCTGGAAAGGGGACAAGGTCCTGACAATCTTGAGTTCCCAGACTGGATTAAGAGCCCGACACATCTCACAGCCCTGCTGCAAGCCTCTCTGCTTTTACACAGCTCTGCTGGAATCCAGAGGCATGAGTTGGGGTGCACTAAGCTAGCCAGTTTTCCAAGTTCTATCTTCTACAAGCTTAGGCTCAGTTTATCCAAAGCTCAGCTAATCCCTCAGGAATTTAGGAACCATACTGGCCCTGTGAGCCCAGTATTACAAGTGCTTGGGTTGTCTCTTTTTTTCTTTTCCTTTTAATTTATCTGACTTTAAGTGTCAACAAATTGCAACAGACCAAAATTTCCACAGCTGAAATCAAGCCTTTTTGATTCCCTCCCTTGTAAGGAGCCTAAGGCATGAAATGAACATAAACCACACCTAATATTATTATCTTAAATACTCATACGCCAGGCATCGAGCTCAGCAGTTCTAATCCTAGTTTCAGCTACTTAAAGAGCTAAAAAACAGAGATGTAGGACTAGCAAGATCTAGAAGATCCAGTAAGATCTACATCCATGAGCACTCTTGCTTTGAAAAGAAAAGAAATCCCTTTTACTTACCCTGCAACGGTCCAACTCCAGATGTCTCATTTCACAACACCTTGCACGTGGCATCAACACGACAAGAAACACCCCCGTGGTGCTCACCTAGTTTGGACCCAGGTCGTCCAAAGGTTGGTTGTCACACAGTCCCCTCCTTGCAATGGGTTTTTCAAATTCCATTTGGAAAAGCCAATGGCAAGATCAGCCTCTGAAGAAAGTGAATGTTTAGTTGAGCATTGGTTGTGTCCTATTAGCAAGTATTTTATTAGCTGGCTTAAAACCAAACATCTGTCTGAATTCCTCAGGTATCACATAGAAAGATTTCCACTGCATGTCCTGCTTCTACTGCCCCCCTCTCATGGCTCTCTGAAGGTTATGGGTGCAGTTACAAGCCTCTAGTAAGGCAAATATTTCATTCACATTTCCAGACAGAGCCATCCTTTGGTTGAAAACCACGCTAGAAATGGTGTCAAGGGAATAATACAAAATCCCAGAACTCAAAAGCCAGCCAGGAGGTGAATCACCCACCCTGGCAAGGCTAATGCTGTCCTGGGATGGGTCTACTTAACACAACGTAATTTTCCCATGCGTGGCACGGTGCACAACACTCCAGCATCCCAGGAATGTCACTGTTGAAGCATACCAAGGGCTAAATCAAGGTATCCCTCCTCCTCTCCAGGAAAGCATTAAGATTCTCCATGATTCCGAGACCACATCAGTTGTTTAACAGCCTGAAATCACTTTCAGCTCAAAGTGTGTGTTTTCAGAAGGACCATTGCAGGGGGGGTGGCCGGGGCTCTGAGCACCCTGCTCTGGCTGCAGATGGCCCTGCTCCCTGCAGGGGGTGGACAGGGTGACCTCGAAAGGTCCCTTCCCACCCAAACCAGTCTCTGATCCTATGAAAAAGGTCAACGGGAAGGATCCTCACACGGAAGCACCACCCTGGCCTGAAGCTTCATTCTTAGCACAATTAGACAGTTATGCAACTTGTTGGCCAGGTGCTGGTTTGTATATGACAATGGGAAGATTAATCCCAGGAATTGGCTGTGATTGCCCCCGTCCTAGCTGCAGTGGGTGTGCCTGGTCCATCTGATTCGTTGAAGTCAAATTCCTTGCGCTCAGATCTGCAGCTCCTCTGTTGCATTAAAGCAATGACCTCTTTTATATGGAGCATGGGGACCACACTGCACCAAAGTCACCTCTTCCAGCCCCAGCTGCACTCCTGAGGCAGGAAGAGCAAAGGTGTCTTTCAGTCGTGACTGCCATACATGTCTGTTGGCATGAGGGATCTTAACTTGACTCTAAGGTGATTAACAGAGCAGAATTAGCACAGTGAGACAAGGGAATTAAGGGCAAAGAGCTGTCCTTGAGCCAATACCCTGCCTGCATCTGCTGGAGGAAAACCTGCAGCCACACAACTCAAGTGGCAGCGTAAACACAAAACATTAATGAAGTCTCTGGCATTGCTCATCGAGTTAAAAGAGCTCACGAGGTTCTACGTGTCCAAGCTGAAAGCTCTCCAAGTAGCACAGCAATGAGTGCTGGAGTTTTCACTGCCAAGCTTTCTAGGGACCATCTCCAATCTCTCTTCCAGCTTCCTTTTCACAGCTCCCCCCACTGAGACAGACCCGTGGGGAGCTGGTTTGGGGTTGGCTACTGCTCCTGCACAAATTGCTCTGCTTTTCCACCACTGAAGTTGCTTCTAAGTAACTGGGCACATACCAGTGACTCAACTTTTCCTGCTCAGCTAACCCATTCTGAGATCTTCTCCTGCAAGGGGAATTGGTTGGAGGTCAACCTGGCCAAAAGAAAGCCAAGAATTCCCATTTCCTTCCCAGACTTTCCCTGCTCCATCATACCAGGCAGTGCTCTCACGTCTCCGGAGCCAAGGCATCGCTGTCAGCACAGATTTGCCCTCACATCCATCCCACAACTAGACCTAGACTCATTTTTCTCTACATTCTCATTCCATTCTAATCTATCCCCAAATGAGCTCTTTCTTCTTCAGGCTGTGCACTGCAGACCTGTCACCTCACCAGTGAGATCAGACTGAGCTGGGACTCCTTTCCACCACCTCCAGAACAAGTTCTCCTCCAAGGGTCTGTGCTACTCAGTCTTGCTTCTGTGCAATTTCATCCCCTTCCGTGTTCTCTTCTTGCCTCCTGACACTGCCCACCAAAGCAGCTTCACCTCAATGCCTCCTGCCCCACTGTGTGCCCAGATACCTTGTGATGGAGGGACCCACTGAATATACAGTCACCTGAGGCACCCAGCAGCCCTTCTGGAAGGGACCTTGCATCCACTTGACCTCACCACAAAGTAGACAGTATCATGCTTTAGCCTTCTGCTTGACCTGGCCCCCAGCAACAGGCATGTGACTGTAGCATTGGTTGTCAAGTTCTGTCCCAGTCTGCCCAGGGCAGGGGGGGAGTCCCCGTGAGCCCTGGAGGGGTTTCCAAGCCCCCCGTGGAGCTGTGGTGCTGAGGGTCAGGGGTGCCCTGGCAGTGCTGGGGGAACAGTTGGGCTCCAGGAGCTTCAAGGTCTTGTCCAACTTCAGTGGTTCTGTTTCACTGCTGAACAAGAAAAGAATCATTGCAACCACAGAGCTCAAAGACATCTTGCTATCCAATTTCTCTCTTGCAAACAGGAATTACCCCACTGGGGGCCTGTTCTGGCTTCTGACAATGCTGCAGATGTTCTACAAACCAGCACAAAGTCCACCTGCCCTAACAGGGTAATTGAAGTCAGCCTTCCAGTTTAGCCCAATAACCCTTGCACAAATATGGAAATATTGACATGACAAACACCAAACTTGCCCTCTTGGCTTCCAGCACCAGCAGTGCCACAGAGATTGCTCCTATAAGGAAGGTATTGCCTTGGCAGAGCTGACCAACGTGCACATTTAAGAGCTGTGCCAGGATGTTGACTTCTTCTTGGCAGGGCCATGCTTCCCGAATGTCCAAGGTGACTGGAATTTCCCCAGAGCTGGTACAGTGCTGCCTCTTCTGCACTGCAATCCTCACTGGTTGGATAGATTCACCATGAAGGAATGTTACTTGTCACCATGAAGGCTATGGAACAGCTGACTCTTTTGAGGCCATCTGCTTACCTTCTCCTTTCTTCTTCACTGCACCTGAAGCAAACAAACAAAGCTTTCATTTGTTGGTTCCTGGAAGCAGAGGTCTCTGTGTGGGGACAGCCTGACCAACCATGAAAGACAGCCTGATTTACAGCCCTGTGCAAACCTTGAGTAACCTTGAAGGGAGGGTAAAGGACAGGGCCAACTGAACGAGGGAATTTCCATGAGCAACCAAATCTCTAGCTCCCTTCCTCTGGTTCCTCTCTTCTTGCCATTCCAAGTCTCCTGATTCTGCACTTAAACTTGTATTGACAATCAAGTACCTGGAAGCACCTCACTGTGCTCAACACTAACCCCCCTCAGAGGTGTAAAACATCCCTTTTTCCTTCCAAACCCTGCAGGCCAGGTTAAGATCTCTCATCCTGGACCTGCAGACCCTTATCCCTCCTGGATACAGGTACAAAGCTCAGAGCCCCACATACAGGTACACCAACTCTATCAAGCACACACCCCTCTTACCACTCCTCCTAGAGCTGTAGATAGAAACCATCCTAAGTGCTGCACCCCAAATATCCACCTCATGCTGGAAGCAAATCACCCCCCAGTTTGGCACTGGGGAAAGCAGAGCTCCAACAGAGGTGGCTGAACTGGTACCAGCATAACCTACACGGGAACTGGTGCAGGAGAAAACCATGGGAAGATCTCTGGTACCTTTTGCTGGAGCTACCAGACTGTTTGTGTTTTGGTGCCACACCAAACCTGCCAGTCTGGTTATTGAGAGCACTAACAAACGTCCAGAGGCTGCTACTGGAGATGCTGGTGGCACAACAGAAGTGCTATCAAGCTCTGCATACGTTTGTCCTGCAGCCAGAGCCTCTGTTCAAAGGCCAGGGAAGGGGTCTGGCAATTGGGCTGTGGTTTATTTCTGAGAAGGAAACAGCAGGAAAGCTCTGGTGGAAGAAGGGGGCAGGAGATAAGGGACAGGGCTGGTGTCTCCTCAGACCCTGGAAGCTTAGGAGGCATCTGGTTCATCTCCCAGCCCCAGGAAAGTTTCCCAACAGCAATCCCTGCTGCCTAGTGAGGACGTTGCACCTGAACACCCAGACACAGCAAAACATTCATGGTCTCTCTCCCCTGCCCATCCTCAGTGCTTTTCTGTGTTCCTCAAGCTTAACCAAGAAGCATCCCTAAAGCAATCCAAATCCTCCCTTTCCTTTCCCCATCACAGGCTCTCCAATTGCCTAGGGAGAGCAACAGCCATCCACCACCAGTTCCCATCCCCAGCAGTGGAGGAAGGCTGCAGAAATACCCCTGAGAAGAGGCTGAAGAAGACAGGTCAAGAGGCACGATGTCGTCAGAGGCAGGAGCAGCGGCGAGGTAGGACCCTGGAGGTAGGACCCTGGAGATGCTCCATCCACGCTGGCAGGGTGGCCAGACCCAGCCTGGTCTCTCTCTGCCCTCTTGTGGCTGCCTGCCCGTGCTGCACAGGGCAGGACCAAACCTCTGGGAAAAAAAAGAGGAGACTCAGCTGCTCCTCCTCGCAAAGAACAAAGTTTCTGGTGTTACAGACTCTGTAGGGGTCCGGGGTATTTGTTCTGGCGCTGCTGGCAGCTGTTCTCTGCTCACAGCCCTGCTCGACTCCAGCACTGCCAGTGAGGGCACAGGCAGGACAGAGACACCCCAACAGCTCTGCTCCTGTGTTGCAATCACCATTTGGTTTCTTTCTCCATGCCCAGATGAGTTACCCTGTGAAATCATCGAATCCCAGGCTGGGCTGGGTGGGAAGGGACCTTCCAAGCTCATCCCATCCACCCCCCTGCAGGGAGCAGGGCCATCTGCAGCCAGAGCAGGGTGCTCAGAGCCCCGGCCACCTCCCCTGCAATGGGGACAGGGATGGGGCAGCCACCACCTCTTGGGGCAGCCTGGGCCAGCCTCTCCCCACCCTCAGGGTGAAAAACAAGTCAAGTCCCTGGTGCTGTTACAACCCATGTGGCTCCTGCCTTGGCATCCAAAGGCCCAAGTGCCCACGCACCCAAAGAAGAGTCCACAATCCAAGTCTCCAGTGAAGAGAAACATTCCAAAGGTTTCCCATCACAGTTCCACCTCCACCTGCTGTTTAGGACAAGCAGGAGACTGCTCAGCCCTGTGAGGAAAGAGGAATGAAGAGGATCCTTTGGGACAACCAGCTCATCCCACTCAATGCTCCAAAGCAGTAAAGCAAAGCAGACCACAGCCTAGAGCCTGGCTCAGCACGAGGCATCACAAGATATCCCCGTGGAAAAACTGCTTGTTCCCAACATACTGTCCCCTGGTGAAGCTGAGGAGCAGCCAAGAGGGGGGCTGATGGGTGAAGAAAAAGCATTAAACCCCCCAGCCCCTTGGAGCACACGGTGGCAGGAGAAGCAGAGACCACCCCACCCCCCAAACTGGATTCTTCTCTTAGCTACCAAGCACAGGCCCCCCACCCAACCCTAGAACTTCAACCAGACCCTTGAAGAGGTTAATAGCAAATGTTTATTTTCCTTTATTAAAGAGCAGGGTGCAACCATCCCGCTGTTAAGGGAGTGACTTCATATTCATTGTCAATTTGTTCTCTCTAAAATATAAGACCACCTCCTACGATGCATTTCTCCAATTCCTTGACACCTCAAAGTGCTTCACAAAGTGACACGGGGGAGGGAGAGGGGTGAAAACCAAAACAAAACCAAAAAACAGAGACCATCTGGGTCCCAGTGCTGCAGGCAGCCATGCTGGTTGTGCAACGTGGCAGCTCATGGCACGGGATGACACGCAGAGATCAAAAGGTCAGGGGAACAGATACAAGGAGAAGCTGCCAAGAACAGAATTCATCCCAAGCTGGAATCTGCAGCTGGGGAAAAGACATTTCCATCTTCTCCTCTTGAGAGGCTGATGTCAAATCACCCCAAGCCTGTAATGTCACCAAAAGAGGTGCAGGTCCATCGCTAGCTCAAGACCCAGCAAGACTCCTACCCCAAGAAGGATTTTCCTGGGCTTTCACTCCATGTTTGAAACCTTTTCCTTGGCACTCATCTAGCCAGGGGTGAGCAGCTGTGGGAAACAAAAGCAGAACTGGGGTGTTAACAACTTGGACTTGCAGGTCAGCCCTTCCTGAGCTGAGGGAGGTGGATCCAAAGTCTGCATCATCAGGAGCATGTTCTGCCAGCTCTGGGGATGGTGACTGGTCTTTCCCATAGCTGCTCACCCCTGGCACACACCACCCCACACCAGTAGAGCTACAGGGAAAGAAGTCCCCAAGGAGCAAACTCCACAGCCTACTGGGAGCGTGCTGTGCCAGGAGTTTGTGCTCCTGGGGGGTCTTCAACAGAAGGTTCTCAGATCTGCTGTGAAGTTGTCCTTGGATTAAGTTCCACCAAAAAAAATCCAAACCCTTTTGTCTTGCCTGTCTATTCCTCCCTTCCCTGGACAAAACCACAGCAGCCCAGTTAATTTTCTTCCATTGAAGATACTCTGTTCCTAAATTGGCTACAAAACACTGTCATGGCTCTTACACAGCTCTGTTCACACCAGCCCTGGTCAGAGCTCCAGCTTTAGCAGGTCTCTGCTTCCCAACAGCTTTAGGACATCCTTCCCAGCACATTTGGAGACACAGGAACTGCAGCCACATCCCTCAGCGTGCACACAAGGGTGCTTCAAACCTCCTCCCTGGGGATGGAGCCCAGGAGAAGTTGGGTTTCCCCACAGACAGGCATCTCTAGGTTTGCTGTGACACTGGGAGAAAATCTCATCACCTCAGGACTGCCCAGCCTGAGCCTCCTGGAGACAAAGAACCCAGCCTGGGATCAAGGTTTGTATCCAAAGAGTGGGACCAGCACTGCCCAAAGCTACTTTGAGAGCAAGAACAGCTCAAAGGCATGGGGCTGGGGCTGAGGTTTGTACCTAAGAGCACCACCAGGAACCTCTGCAGCACAGATTAGCACAGCAGCACCATCACCACCCCTATGGTCCACGTCTGCCCGTGACAACTGCAGCAGAGTCTCCAGACCAGGAGGAAACACTGACAGCAGCCAAGCTGTGGGCAGCTGGGAGCGGTGGAATTTCCCTAGGTGCAGAGCTCCAGCTTCTGCTCTGGCTTCTCCCCCAGCGTGGGTTACCCAGCTCCAGCTCACAAGCTGGAAAGGGAAACAAATCCCTCTTTGTGACTCGGCTGGCAGAAAGCTTCCCTCTTGCAGGCTCCTTTCAAAGGAGCAAGGAAGTACTTGGATGCAGGCTGCTCGTGGCTCTCCATAAGACTATTGTGTGTTGCTGGCATCTGCAGGACCCTTTGGGGACCCAGATGTGTGGCTGGGCACAGCACCCTCCAGCCCAAAGAATGAGTGGGACAGATGGACAGACAGCCAGCATNAGCTGGGGCCTCTGCTTACATCTCACTGGGATAAAACCCAAGTTTGGCCAAAGACATCTCCCTGCGGAGCCGCATGATCTCCCAGAACATCAGCTCCACTGCAAAGCAAAACCAGCGTAGGGTGAGAGAAAACAGAAACATAAACCAAGCAAAACATCCTGCTGGACACCAGCTCAGGGGATGTTGTGCTCTCAGGGNATCTGTCCTGGAAGACTTGCTTACAAGGAGATGGTCCAGGACTCCTACCTCACACAGGGTTGGCCTCAAACTATACCAAAGCAGATTGCATATATATATATATATATATAAAACCAAACAAAAAGAAGTTTAAAACCCNAGCAGGACAGGCCCCTCAGGTCACCCTTTACCAGCTCCACCCCAAGGCAAAGGTGCCAACAAGCTGATGAGCAAGGAATGGGTGCCTCTATTCCTCCTGCTCGTGCCTCTCCTTTGCCATTTAACTGTTCCTCAAAGACACCAGCAGTTCAGGGTACCCCAAACTGGCCCCATTCCCATCAAGCTGAACAGGGCTTCTTAATTCCTCCTGATACCCCCCAGAAGACAGATGCCACCAGAGGCAGCTATCCCCTCTTACCATCCTGCCTCACCAAGCCCTGCTGGATATAGCGGATGTAGGTGAAGAAGTTGCACACGGCGGTGATCTGGGGGAGAGAGAGAAAAAAGAAGACTCAGCTATGGAACAGGCTGGCACCTCAGGAGACTTGCCCAGCAGCCAGCAGGAGAGCACCTGAGAAAGAACAGTACCAAACCCTGACAGATGGAGAGCACAGGAAGAAAGCTGGTCAAAGAGAAAATGACATTGGAAATAAAGAAAGAAATAAAATTAAAGACATCTGAAGTCCCATCTCAAAACAGACCAGCACCCTGGTTTGTGGCAGCACTGGGGGGGCAGCAGGA
>VWZY01001657.1:0-11015 GCA_013399075.1 Chloroceryle aenea
AAAAAAACCCAGAGGGCTCGGTGTGGTCGCATGTCTCATGCTTGAGGAGAGAGCATGCTTCCCCCATCGCCTGCTGGGCCTCTGCTGCAGCGGCACAGACCGAGCGCTGCCCTGACCCAGCAGGGCTGTGCTTTTATCCTGACAGCACACCGCCAAGAGAGAATCCCTGGTGGACTTGCAGGCCACAGTGACAAGCAGTGGACCGTGAGTTTCCACCGTGACTTTATGGGGAAAAGGCCCATTCCTGTCCCCTGCTTAAACATTCAAGCACTGGCAACAACTGGGTAAGAGCTTAAAGTCGCTTTGCATTTGAAATTCCCATTCCCACAGTCGGAATAGTGTGTCCTAGTCCAGTGTCCCAAAGGACACAGATGCATAAGAAGATTTGCACATGAGCCAAGAACTGGAAAATGGAAAATATGCCTTAAAGCAAAAGGGACTTTCATCAGCTCAGTTTGTTGTAAAAAAGGATCAGGAAAGCCTGATCCTAATATCCGACTCCTCTCCTGGGGACTAACGGGGCTCATTCCCTGGTGGGGGACATCCAGTGACTTCAAGGGAATTGAAGAAACGCAGACTCAAAATAAGGTGCAATAAGAAAACCAGCTTTTAGAACAACCTACCGGCCACCGCAGCAGAGACTATCCGTTCAAGCTCAACTGTTTTCTTAACAACAGTGCTCTAATTTACACAAGAACCAATTCAGGGCAGCCTGTGTCATGCAGGAAGTTACGCTGGCGAGCCCAGCCGGCCTCCCCAGCTCTATAATCTACGGAAAAAAACCCTGACTGTATTTCCCTTCCTGCTGTCCAAGTGTGTGAAAGGTCTGGCCTGCCCCACGGGAGGCGGTCTGGGGAGAGCCAGGTTAGCGCGGGCAGCAGCCGAGCTCTGCCCTGTCCCAGGCTGCCCGGGTCGCCCCGGCCGGCTGCTGGCCCAGCGCTCCTGCGCTGAGAGGCTTTAGCTTGATAAGGAAGCCAGCCTGGGGGACACAGTGCAGCAGCACCCTAGAACTGAGGCAGCTTGGAGGGTGAGTGCCAGGGAGCTGACACACGTTCCTCTGTCAGTTTTCTGCCTTCCCAGCCGACACAGGGACCTAAGATGGAGCAGGGAACAGCCGTCCCCGCGATGCTCAGCCCGTCACAGGGCATAGCCCTGCAGGCTCCAACTGCCCTGCCATCGGGCTCCAGGAGTTCCCCAAAGCACAGCCAGCAGCATGCCCCTGCCTTCACACCAGAGAGAGCCAGGAGCTCCACGTTCCTTGGGAGCAAACAGCAATCCAATCGCTCTGGCTGGGCTCGTGCCTTTTATTGCAGACATGTTGCTGGGCTCGCTCAGAGCAGAGCAGCTTTGGTTATTGTGTAAGCTGCTTGTGCTTCCAGCTCAACTTTCTACTTCCCAGCTCAGTGCTTTTCGAAGGCCCACACATCAAAATGGGTCAGTAACCGGCCTACTCACAGCTTTGTGAAGGTTTTGTTTGGGGAGGACAGCCCACAGCCTCTGCAAATAGGCTGGGTCTGAAGAGCTGAGAGGCAAGCAGCTGCAGGCTGTATCTGCTGAGTGGAGATTTCCTCACCCCTAAGACTGCTGACAGATGGTATTGAGTAAAATACAGTGCTGGCTTTCACCACGAGTCGAAAGGGAAGCCCAGGCAAGAGCAGCGAGCGGCACACGGTTGTCTTTAGGACAGTGCTTTGTGGACTGGGTCCCCACCCTTTATTCTCAGAGGACTCTCTCATTAGGCAGATTGTGTGTCACAGCTCAAGGGCAGAAAGTGGCACAGGGATGGCTTCACAATACCCAGTTCCAAACAGAAATCGGGCAGACCTGCAGCCTGGCCCAGTCAGGAGCGACACCGTCCTGAGCGGGCTGAAATACCTCTCAAAGTGACCAGTAAATCCTGAAGGAGCTAAAGAACTTCACAGGAAACATAGAAGCAGAGAACTACAGAAGTGAAGTCACATCCAAACAGGGTTTGCAGCAGCACCAGAATGCAAAAGCTCAGTGCTTCTGTTCCTGAAATGCTGCCTTCTTGCCATGGACTTTCTAAAAGCCTTTCCCACTATTTTGCTCTGCCGAGGAACAATCATAATGAGTTTACAATGAACAAGATGTTTACTGCTTATGTTTGTACCCTGCTGACTCACTTTGTAACAGCTCTTTACACATCAGCCTGCAGCTCCAGCACTCAGCCTCCAACATTTTCTGTGTATTTTCCACTGGAGCTGCTCTGTAGCTGTACCCAAAGGGAAAGGAGTCCTTATGACCAGAGAGACCGACACCAGTGCCTCACAGCATGCATAATGAGGTCTTTATTCAACAAAAGGGAGTGAAGAGAATGTCCCAAGTGAACAAAAAGAAACAATGAACAGAGTGCTCCATGCAGCTCTTCAGGTTCTGTATCAGGAAAGGGTAGTTGTCCCCCAGGCCAGACCATAAGAAGGTGGGATCAATACCAGAAGCAAAGTCCTCTGCTCTGACTGAACAGGAAATTTCTTGCATCCAGCAGACATGGCCACAAGCAGCTCCACACAAGAAGAAAAAAACTAAATAAAACCCAAGGAAGGGCCTTGTAACCCCTCTCTCCCTGGATATGCTGTGTGGATATGTGAAGGGACTTGGAAGACCTAGAAGGAATCCAGGTGTGGTGGCTGCAGCACGAACAATGCTGGTAACTGCTCTTCCCTGGCTCTGGTTCATCTCTGATACGGATGCATTGAGGCAGATTTGATGTTTGTTTTTATCCCACTCGGCATTTTTCCTGAAGAGAGGAAAAAAAACAAATTAAAAGCAGTACAGAATCATCTCTATCTACCACATTAGGCTTACCTGCTACAGCATCTTCCAGCTTCTGACCTAATGCAGTCAACCTCTTTGACAAATGGGTATCTTTGTTGAGAAATCTTCCTGACAATTCCTGTGTCCTCCTGCTATCCCCTCAGATTCTATCCTTGGACCATTTTAAGCAAGCCTTTTTTCAGGAGCTCAGGACTCACAGAAGTACCCGGGCTGATCTCCACTTTTGTTTCAGAGATGCAGACACAAGCACCTGTTTTCCCTTCCATGTAGCTTTATTTATACTCGGGGTGTATGTTTAAATTACTAAGCTTTATTTCTCTTAACCACATCCACCTCCTGGGCTTTGTGACTATTTGCTGATACGAATCACACATGGGAGTGTGTTCAAAGACATTGTACTAGTGGCTTACACGAAGTGTACAGTGCTAGACAAAACTAAGATGATCAGGAAAAAACCCAAAACCCAGGGATTAAAGAGCAGCACAGAGGGATATTCAAATAACACTGATTCAGAAAGTGGAATGTGCGTTCAAAATACAACAGGAACAAAAGGACAACTTCTGAAAATTAAACTGTAGTGCAGCAGGACGAGAAAAGATTTGATGAGCAAATGACTAAAAGAATAAAGATTATTAAACTTTCTCAAACATATCCTAAGCAGATTGGCAGGCAATCTGATATCCCTAACAATCAGCAGATAAATACTGTTGGAATTACTCCAAAAGGAAGAGTGAGCTGTATGGCTCAGCCACACCTGGAATACTACGTGGCTGCTGTTGCCAGTCTTGAAAACAAACAGAAAAGGTGCAGGTGAAAATGGCAAGGATGGTCCAAAATCTCATCTTCACACAAAGACATGTCAGACAGGATCAGACTCATTAGCTGGGGAAAAACAACAGATGGGCACAGGAAGGAGGGCATGACAGATTCCAAAGAAATGAAAACTAGTATGAAGAAAGTAACTGAGGAATGATTATTTGCTATTTCTCAGAACATGGGTAAAAAGGAAACGTGGTAAAATTATCATGCAAAAGTTTAAAAAAAAAAAGAAAAAATACCACTTTTTAAGTGTAAGTAAAACATGCAGTAAAACTGTGGGACATGTGCCATAGGTGGTGTAGACACCAAAGCTGCAATCCAAAAAGGAACTGCAGAAAGTGATGGCTGCTATAGCACTGGTCTCAACCAAACTCTGGCTCAAGATTCCTTAACAGCAACTGCTGTCAGGATATACTCTGTTCTTACAGGCTCTCAGCCTCGGCTACGGCTACTGTCGAAAGCAGGGCAGGGGGATGGACCGTGGTGAAACCCCAAAGAGCTGCTTTTACCAGAAACAAACTCTCCTGGTAAGAGAGGCTGGACGAGCGCTCGTTACAGCGCGCTGCTCGAGGTACAGAAGCGACGCTCCCCACCCGGGAGACAGCATTTGTGGGTATGCAGCCAGAAATCACAGGGGCTTTGTTTCCAAATCACAGTGGAAATGACTTTCTAACTCTTACATAAATGCATCATTAACTTAGGATTAATACTGTTGCTCAAGTTCATTTCTGAACAGCAGTCATTACACGGACACGAAAACATCAGCCGGGGTATCTGATACCCCAGATCTCAGTTAACACGACCATAAGAATGACAGTACAGAGTTTGGTCTGTAGCCCCCAGGCCAAACCCATTTCTGACAGCAGAGGGCATTTCAGGAGCAACACCAGAAGGGGGCAAGCCCGCAGTGGTACCTCTGCAGGATAGCCCCTCAGCTTCTGACGTGCTCAAGTACTTGGCAGTCAGAGATGGTATCGTCAGGATTAGCTGCTGACTGATTTTTCATCCAGAAATTTACCTACCTACTTACTTTTCCATCTCATATAACCTCCACCTATAATGACACACTTGGCAATGTGCTCTACGGTGTAATTATTTAGCATTCAGAAAAGCATCTCCCTTTTGCTCTGAATCTACAAGCTGATATTTTAATTGGTGCACTTTCATTGGTCCTTCTGTATCACGGGAAGCAGTGAAGGATCATTCCCCCTTCACCTGCTGTATGCAACTTGGGATTTTATTGGCTTCCATACTTTCTTCTCCCTACTCCAAAGCTATGCCCAGCAGCAGAGATGAGAACCACACATAACATTGCGGGTGTGGGTGCCCAGTGGATTTATACAACGGCTTAATGAGATCCATCCTCTGTTTCTCTGTTCCTTTTCTAGTCATTCCAACATTTGGGGCGGTTTTGTCCCTGCTGAAGGTTCAAATAACTTCTTTACAGAACTGTTACATCATGTATCCAGTTCCCAAATGCAAGTAACTCAGTTAAGTGTGCAGGTGCTGGATGTGTTAAGTCACATTGCTATGCCCATGTTTTTACTTGGTATTAAGAAATCCTTCTGTGACTCTTTGCATACAGCTTTTGTTTTTTTCTATCTTAGATAACTCATTATCATCAACCTTCTCCACTGTATTGCCTACCCACAGCTTAACTTTGACAGCACAGATCCCTGCACAGCTGCACCATGGCATCCCTCCATCCTCCAAACCGATTCCTACGCCCACTACGTCCACTTCAACCTCTGAGCCAGTTTTCAGCAGCTATTACTCCACTGTTACAACCTGACTCATGAAGGCCAGAGAGGAACCTCTTCTTTGGGTAGATCTAAAAGGTGACTAGAGAGGAATTTCTACATCTGCATCTGTCTTCCTTGCTCCCTGCATTTCAATCGCTCTCAGACAGGCAACTTCCTTACCTGGCTGTCCTGCTTGTGCCATCTGTACCCCTGCCAGCATCGGCTGCTGCTGAGCTGGTGCACCTGACATTGGGACCTGCTGCAAGCCTGAAGCACCTGCAATGATGGCACCAGCTCCTGGCTGGCCTGACTGGACAGATCCTCCAGAGCCAGGAGGTCTCCGGTTTGACAGTCCTTTCCCAAAGGCCACGGCTGCTACCAGCGCGTTGGTATCCGCAGGGTTGAAAGTCTGCTTGTTCTGTCGTAAACCTGTAGAAAAAGAAGGGATTTGGGAGTATTTTAGCAACCAGGCCAAGAAGTAGCATAGCTGGTCCTGAATTCACATTTCTGCTGTTTTGGTGCACGTAATAGAGACCAGCTTCGAACAAGCTGTCCTGCAGGAGCTTCAGCAAAAGGCAGGGGTGACCCAAGAGCTTCTCCACCGAGAGGCGGGCATACATCGCTCCGGGAGGGAGGACAGAGGGACCCAGCTCCTCCATGCCCATGAGAATCTTCCCACTAAAGGCTCCTCCATGCTGAGTCCTACAGCAGGTAACACGCACTGTGCCTAGATAAATAACAGCAACATCCCCTTTTGGACACTCATGAGTAGCATGGTGTCTGCAGGTTTTTCTACCACACATGTGCCCAGTTATGCTTTTAATCCTGGAAACCAGACAGAACCTGTGCTTGGGTCCTTGCTTACTCTATGTGCCAAAAATGACAAAAAACCCCCAAACCACCCCTACGTTTGAGAGATGTGCCTAGCACTCCCATGAACAGTGAACAGCTGATGGCAGAGACCAATAAAATAAGATGTCCAGAACCAGAAAAGGTTGGCCATGAGTCTGAAGCAGCCATCATCTAGAGGATGTCACACAAAGGCCTGCCAACAAAGACACTGTGGGCTCATTCACAACACAGCTAAGGGGTTTCCTATGCACTGCCATTGCATTTTCACAGCTATTTTTATCAGTCCAAGCTAATTGGGATATTTTCTTGGTAAACACTTAGCACCTTTTCCAAGGGGAGTATGGCAATGCATAGGTCACACATGCAGGAGGCATTGTTCCCACAGGACCCCTTTTCAAATTAGGTGTCTCCTAAAGCCAATCTTGTGTCCCGTGGAATGCTTTCAACAACTGTGCTGCTCATCTGCATTTCCCATGTTTCATGCTGACTTTTTTTTTTCCACGGCTCTCTCAGGCCTGCTGCTTGCACCCTGAACCCACTTCCACCTCAGGGACATACCTCCGCTTTCAGATTCACGCTCCTCCTTACTGATTTTCTCCAGCAGATTTGAGCACATTTTGTTCAGACTTTGGATCTGTTTCTGCAAAATGAAAACCATCAGAAACTGCCAGGATAGCTCCGACTCAGTACAAGTCACCAAGGTAAGCAAACAAGCTCTCCCTTCCCAGGGTCTGTGTAACCAAAGAGAAGCATTTTGGTAGCAGTGCCTAGAGAGCTCGGTGCTAATCCATGCAGGAGGGTGCTATGGGGACGGAATGGCCTTCGCCTTTCCCTGGCTGGTCTGATGGCACCTCCTGTGAACAGACAGCAGGCTGGATACCACTGGTTTGTGGAACTGTGGAGGAAACCAAACCTCAGCTAGGGTCAGCTGCAAAAGTCTCAGACAGAAAAGGATGGAGCAAAAAAAAAAAAAGCCCTGTCAGATGGAAGGGTGAAGGAAGAAGAGTTAAAGGGCAGGACTAAGAGGCAGAAGTATCAAACTCTTCTTCACCTACCTGTGCCACATCAGGGCTGATTCGAGCTGCATCTGTGATCAGCTGCTTCTCCTGCTCCTCCACCTCAGGGTCAGGCTTAGTCCGAAGGTGATCAGGAACAACCTCATGGCTGAAGACCGGCACACGGCCCTCCGTCTGCCGCTGCAACAGAAGGTCCCGCCCTCAGAGAGTGCTCCTCCTGCAGCCCAGCGCTCAGAGGGGTCCAGCCGAGCACAGGCCACTCACAGGCACACTCAGAGGGGAGTCTCTTACCATGATCTCCTCGTCGCGGTCGGGAGATAGCACTAGGGGTATGATAACCTGGTTTCTCAGGAGTGGGGTCTTCTCGTGCTTCAGCACTTTATTCAAGGTGTTCAGCTGCCCCGAGAGCAATGCAAAGCTGTCCAGAACTGAAGGCCTGGGAAAGCAAATAAAGAGAACAGAACATGGAAAGGGATGTCACAGAAGGCTTTTATCTCTTCTTCACTCAAATGCTGGAAGAGTGAGGAAATAACACTACCAAGCCCCAAATCGGTCTACTCCAGGCGGTAAGCAGCAAAACCCAGGGCAGAATGTGCAGGTCTGGACAAATCCAGCCCCTGCTGAAAATAGCACAAATGCTGCAAATAGCTCAGGGACATTACCAGTAGTACCACTGGAGCTGGCAGTTGTTTGGGATTGCAGTGGCATACACAGAAATGATGCTTTCCTTCACACCAGCTCTCCCAGTGCCGCTCTAGAGCAAGGTCTGAGAAACAATTTAGCTCCTAAGTAGTACAGCCAAGAGAGACAGTACTTACAGCTTGGCTATCCAGACTGAGGAATAATGAGGCAAAATAACTGATAATCTTGTCAGGGAGGTCCCCTTCAGCTTGCTGTCTCTGGGGGATTCATCACCTCTCCTGCCTTCTGCGACATGGAGTATAAATAAACACTACCTGCCTGGGAAGCTCTGCTGCAGTGACAAGACACGAAGACACTCAAGCTGCAGCTAAAACACCTTTATGCTCCATCAGGAAGAGAATGCCACCTTGCAAGCCTGTCAAACTGTCTGGTAAAACATGCAGAACCAGCACAATACAAGAGCTCAGTTTATACCAGAGCCAGAAAGAGACCGAGGTCAAGAAACACGGAAAGAACCACAGCTCATTTTACACTGTGGGTGGCTCTCTAAGATCCTTAGCCTGAGAAGCCTGCAGCCACTGCAGATGCAAGTGTAGTTTAATGGACATCAATGGATTTAATGGATTTCTGGTGGAAGACGTGTGGTGGTCCCTCCAGCAGACATGTGAAAAGCAAATTTAAACCTACGGACAATGGGGTAATGGTTTCTAATTATAGTCTGTGGTCCTTTGAGCCAAGTCTGGAACAGCTTCAGCAGGGACTGACAATGCCCCCAGTTCTGTGAGACACCTTACTCACCATGTGAGTCGGTCGTACTCGTTCTCCAGCTTGTAGATAAAACTGACCAAGGAGTTCTTCAGGTCAGCCACCTGACTGATGAGTGCCTCCAGGGTCAGCTCCAGCTGCTTCTCCTCTCTCTGAAACACAAGGAAAGACAGAGAAGGGGTGAGGACAAAGCTTAACAACAACATTCCAAGGGGATCCACACACATGCATCCACAGTCCAATCTCTCCTGCAGAGAGCCTCCTTTTCAGGGGAAGCAAACAGAGACTCTGGAGCAAACCTGTTTGCTTTCACACTGACCCCTTCCCCTGGGTTGGAACACTCAGCAAGAAACTCCTGCCCGAGACGAATCCTTGGCTCACTGTCCTCTTTAAGATCTAGATGAGTTTAGGGAACATATTATCAGTTACATTTGCTTTTTACCACATCAGGCAAAGTCATCCAAGTTACCTCACGCCACCTCTGTGAGTCATTTAAGCTAACTCATCTCAAAGCAGGCTAGCATTCCCTTGACCTTTCCTGACAGCAGACGTAGGCATGGTGATGTCTTCAGCCAAAACAGCCCTTTGTAAAATGAGCATCAGGTCCACGGCCTAATGACTTCAGTTTCTGCTCTTCACCTCGTTCTTGACTTCCTTCCCGCCCAAGTGCCACTTCCAGCTGCAAAAAGAAACCGTCAGCTCCTATTCCACTTGTCAGAGCCTGCACGCACTGCCACACGCACGCATCACCTCCCACCTTTCGCTCTGGATTATGTTTCTCACCTTTTCCACTCACACCCTTCGGTAAGGGAGGACGGTGACAGACGAGCTGTCAGGACAGGGCACCTGTTGCCAAAGACACCAAGGCACATCCTTGGCTCTGTCAAACACCCCCTAAAATCTTATCTATTCTAACTTATTCATACTACAGTATTGCACAAAATATAATTACAAGTCCCAGCCCTAATGAACGGCTCATATAAGTCAAGAACTTTACAATAATAATCCATGGGAAGGGTGGGACAAAGCAATCAAATAGTGGAAAGGGAACGCCGGTTGGGAAAGCAGATGGAGTGACTCAGGCTGTTGGCACACTTGCTATTGCGTTTGTTGTCCTGTTTAAATGCACTGGACCAGTGTGAGATTCACTGGAGAGGTTACCAGGTATCTCCATGTTCACGAGAACACAAGATCATTCTTTTCTATTTACAGCTTGCTAAAAATATAAAGACTTCTTCCAGTAATTACTGATCAGACTTCACTTTCCCTTGACTGCTTGAGAAGAAGCAGCTGAGTCAGCTTTGTTAAAATTTGATTCCACAGAGCTGACTGCTGGGTGTTCCACCTTGAGACAAAAGCATTCTCCTCCATCTTGGGATGGGACTAGCCAGTTCCTGGGCAATTAAGAAATCAGTCTACAACTGTTTGTGCAAGCAGATTAACGAACGCCTGCATTGCAAGTTGGGCTGGTGGCCAGGGTTTCACTCGCTGCAGGGGTGCCAGGCCTACGCACCCACGACAGCTCACCCTGCCCGCTGCCCGCGCCTCGCCGAGGAGCCCTCGAGAGGGTGAATGAAATCCTGTTGCACACACACACTGCTCTGGCGGCGGCAGCGCACTCCAGGCCTCTCCAAAGCTATTACGAGCTGGGAGCAGAGGCAAGCGCTGCCAAGCGTGCCTGCAATAAGACCAAACGGTGTTCCCAGGGAACACCGTGCCCCTCACGGGCACAGGCCACATTCAAGCAGGGCTTTAAGGAGCTTGTCAGCAATACTCATTTGCCCTGTGCTAGTAAAGATGGGGCTTATGGGAGGGGTTGCTGAAGGACTTCCTGATATGGAGCAAGTGAGAGGCAATGGTGAAATTCACACTAGGTAAACATAAAGCAGTGCATGTGGCAAACAAAGGAAAAAAACAAAACGATCCTGGCTTTCCATACACAGGGATGTTCTCCGAGCTGATAACGTTATCGCTCGGAAACAAGATCCCAGGATTTTCTGAGGGCAACCCATGAAAACATCTGCTGAAGGCTCCAGCAGTCAAGGAAATAAAAGCAATAACAGGAAAGAAACAGAAAACAAAGCATGGTTCTATCATTGTATAAACGCACGCCTCATTGCATCTTGAGTGTTATGTGTCACTCTTGTCCCTCCAGCTGAAGAGGGACATGGTGGGAATTTGTGACAGCAAAGGCAACAAAAACAATCACGAATATTCAACAGTTTGAGAGATGCAGCAGTTAAGAACTTGTCCATGCAAGTGGCTGAAAGGAGGAGAGCCAATGTAACAAACCCCATGGACGAGGAATTGCAGGACAATCAACTTTCACTTTCCTTTCGGGTGGGACAACCTGGAGTCTTGCAGGAAGCCAGCAGGCAGCCCT
>VWZY01001657.1:18014-39412 GCA_013399075.1 Chloroceryle aenea
GGAGCTCAAGGGTTTCCAGGGAAAGGGGTAAAGCCCAAAGGCTTGCTGTGTGACTGTTGTGACAGCTGTGCAGTTGCTGCCTGTGTAGGCTAAATGTGTAACTCTGACACCCACCTTGTCACAAAGGCTGTCCCACAGGAAGCAGGACCTGACACCCCACGTTGCCCCTCTCGTAGGCCTCCTGGCCACTCCAGCAGACCTGTTTGCTGCTTTGCAGGCCCCAGAGTGGGTGTAAGTGGGGCCTGAAGGATGTACTGCTCTTCAGGCCAGCGAGAGCTCCTGGCACCTCTTGTAAAGCACTTTGGGAGGGCTGTCGCTGCAGGATGAGGAGCGGGGCGGTTGTTCCCTCACGAACCCCATCTGTGCCATTTGCAGTGTCCCAGCACAGGCTGTTCAATGAGCACCTGGTGTCTGCGAGCAGCAACCCTGCTCTGGCGATGCGGAGGAAGAAGCACACTGAGAAGGAGGTGCACGCTGACCTCGTGAGCATTGTCTCCGTCCGCCTGCGCGAGGGATACAGCATCCGGGAGGTCAACATCACCAAAGGTGACTGGGGGGAGCACTGGGATCTGGAAGCTCACGACAGATTGTGCTCTCTGCTGGTTAGAGGCAAGTGTAGGGCCTGCCATATCAGCAGAGTAGCTGGCACAGTGGAGGAAGAAGCCATTTGCTCCATATCCTGTTTGCTTTCGTGACAGGACCGTCCAGCATTATTGTGCAATCGTGCCCTTGCCAGGCTCATCCTTTGTGGCTGTAAGTGCCTGGGGAGGGACAGACTGTGGCCTTCTGTATCTTGGAAATCAATCCCCACAATTACAGGCAGAGTACTGACAGAACTTGGGGTCTGTGGGATTTTTTTTTTCTGTATTTCTTCTTTCATCCCTTTCTAGTCCTTTGCTAGGTATTCTCCAAAATAATAACAAAGTTGAGCCCTTTGGCACATTTAGTGCCATTTAGTGCCTCCAAGTGTAAGTCCTTCAAAGGAAGAAAGTGGGGGAAACAAGGACATTACTGGGTGTTAAGTTTCTGTGTATTTTGATGATGTTTCTTTAGAAGGAATTTTAAAATGAAATGTCTGTGCTATCAGAAAGACACTGTGTGTTTCTATGTCAGCCTTCAGAACAGCAGCAGGCAATGTTATTTACACTTTGGGAAGGCTGAATGCTCTGGGGGGTTGCTGGCTGTGATCAGAAAAATTACTAAACTAGCATCTTAAAGTAGAATTACAAAAGATTGAGACATTTAGACATTCAGCACCACCTCTGCTAGAAAGGCTGATGTTTGGCTAATCTGGGCTCTCTGGGCCACTCTGCAGAGAAGTGTATAACAAAAAACAGTTAATTAACCTGGACTGCCAAAAGCTTTTCCCAAAAGTTGCAAGGTAAAAGCTGTTAAGAAGCCAGCTGGCTGTGAAGCAACAGGAAAGAGTGCAGTTGTGGACTTTGTCACTGTTGCTTTTCTGCTTCATTTTGCCAAAGGCAAAATAGAACAAATAGCTAGCTCTGTGCTCTGAGGTGCCTGGAGAGGTTGTTTGTGATACTTAAAAGTGTTCCTGTTGCCCTCACTATTTGAATCTAGATATTTAGGTGTTAGAAGGCTCCTATGGTTAGTTAGGAATGCAGGAGTGCTTGTGAAAGGGGGAGGATTGGAAGGTTTGGAAGGGAGAGAAGCTGTGTCTGAGAAGCCTTGGGGCCATGGCATGGAATGGAGCTCAGCTCCTCTCCTGTTTCTTTCTGGGATGACAGAGGATTGCCCTTTGTAACAAAAAAAATATCTCACTGAACATTTTGTGTTGCCTCATTGAGGAGAGCCTGGAGGGCATTTTTCAAAACCTCATCTCCTGTCAATCAGTGCAGGACCAAAAATGGCTGGGCATGTGTGGCCGGTGGGAATGGCTGTTCCCTGTCCCTGTCAGGAACTGGGAGGACAAAGGGAGTTTTCTAAAAACCAGAGCTAGACTTTATGAAAGCAATCAAAGCAGCAGAAACTTGTTGTAGCCATTAAGTCAAGAACCAGAAATAGATTGCTTTGCAGCAAGAACAGGCTAAAGATTCATATAGGTATGACTTCAAACTAAGCAAATATTTTGCCTGTGTTTTTAGTTTTGCTTGTGTTGGATCATAGGAGTGAAGCCAGGGTGACTAATGGAAACACAGGTGGAAGTAGGAAATACTTTCATTAATGGTCTGGGCAAAAAAACCAAAACAAAAACCCACACCAAAACCAAACTAGGGCTTTACTTACCATGTTTGCTGTTGATGAAGTAGAAAGGCTTTGTTGTGGGAACCAAGATAGTGTGCAAAAAGCAGTGGATGAGCACTAGAGCAGTAAGAGTGAGGTGACAGTATGAAAGGGAAAGAGAGACATTTATCAGTTCTTGTTTAGCCTCTCTGATAAGCTAGACCATCTTCATAAGGAAACAGCAGCTGGTGCAACCCTGGCAAAAGCTTTACATAACGCAAAGCACCCATCGTAGAAATCTTCAGTGGCCTTAAGTGAAATCCTAGTAATCCCTCAGGTGAGATATATAGTGATTTGATCATGATATATCCTCTTTGTTCAGGAAAGATAACTCTTGAGGTGCAGGAAGATCTGGGACTGTTAAGGGGAATGAATATTCTGTCATGGGCTGATGAGCATGGCTTGGTTTAACCTGCAAAGGAACAACTGAAATGGGGCAGGGATTTATTCCCCTAGTGCACACTCCTTGTCAATGGTATGGCAATGAGGCTTCTCAGAATAAAAACAGTTTAATCAAAAGAACAACTGAGCATGAATTTGGCATGTACTGAGGAAGTTTATTCTAAACATTAACAGGGGAAGAGCCCTTTGAGGGAGCCTCCCAGCAGGGACCATGGGAGTTAAAAAGCAAAAAGCAGGCTGGCTTTAAAGTGGAGTGCAATGAGCCTGTGGAGGGGGTGGCATGATGTGCCTGTGACAGCAGCAAATGCAACTCTGCAGGAAACACAGGACCCGGGCTGATGACCCCTTCGGACGGTTTCCAGCACATCCAATCACTTATCTCACAAATGCTGCAAGCCTGGCAAACTGCAGAGCAGGCTGGACACCTGAATAGATGATTGAGCAGTTGAAACAGCAGCGTGGCACTGTTACAGAAGTCATGTGTTTCCCTGGGTTGTTTCGGTGCAAATAGACATGCACAGTCAGCAGGAGTGTGACAGGTTTCTGCTCTCCGGGCTCGCTGAGGCTTGCTGTCAGGTGTTTGTGTTAATCTTGCCAGAGATGCCTGCTTAAAGAAAAAGGGTAAAAATGTACAGTTTGAAGAGTAAGTTAATATTCATTCTTAACTTTGGGAGGAGACGAGGGTCAACATGGTGAGAAGCTTTTGGTGCTTGAAGTTTTAGACTGCATCAAATGCTGTCTGTGCAGGAAGAACATGGAGTTTAATTCAAGAATTGGGCCTCATCTTCCAGGTTGTTTATGATCTGGTCCCATCACGTCCAAACGTCCATGCTTCTGCAGTGGGATAGACTGACTGTACAAAGTGCAGATGAGAAAACTGTATAGCTTAAAGGCTGTGCTCATCTGTGCAAAGCAGTGTCGTTTTTTCTGAAGCAAAGATCAGTCTGTGAGGAAGAGCCCACTGCTGAATGACAGCACCTCTGCTGAGCTGCAGTTGCCTTCTCTAGTGTGGACACTACATGGACATTTAAAGAACTGTTCATCAAATACTACTGTATAAGCAAAGCCCTCTGTTGAAGAGGAGAGAGAATGACTTCAGCTACAGCAGACAGTTGTTAGGTCACTTTGTCTTCCTCATGGTGATCAGTCTCACAGTACTTAGGGGTCCCTGGTCAGAGAAATCTCAGATGTTTACCAAACAAGCAGTTGAACGTATTCCTCTGCTCCCATGCAGGTGGCTCTCAGCTGGAGGTGAAACTTGTGCTGCTTTGGAAGCATAACATGAGGATAGAGTACTTAGCTGTGACACCCTGGCCCCTGGACCCATCAAAGCGCAGCACGTGGGTGGAGGTGACGATGGAGGGAAGCTATGACATCTTGCATGACATCAGCTGCACCATGAGGAAGCCTATCACCAGTCTGTACCGCACTACGGTCATCCGGCGCTTCTGGAACACCTTGCAGAGGTGAGCTGGATCACCCCCAGCAGTCCCCTGTCTCCGGTGCAATGAGGAAATTCCTTCTGTAGTGTGGGTTATGCATCTGGCCATCCAAACCCAGTGTCCCAAAGGAATGTATTCTGAGGAAGAGGCATGGCTGGCATCAGGCTCACCATCTAGCCAAGGAAAATACTGGAAGGAAAAGACTAGTCTGTAAGGTTGTGTCATGGTGAAGCTGTTGCTGCCCCCGAGTCCTGCCCCTGTGATGCAAACGTTAACTGACTGCCATCCCATGGAGATGGCGTGTCCCTGCAGCACAGCCCTGCAGCTGTGCTAGCAGTACCTCACCTCTCTGGGCCTGAAGGGTCTGTGGGTTGTAACCAGCTCCTAGCCAGGGTGACCGTTGCTTCCTGACAGTCAGCAATTTATTTTTCCTAGCACTTCATTCCCAACTCCAGTCATCCTCCTTACCTCATTAGGCTGTTACACTTGAACTCCCTTACTGTGCTCTTTGTGAGCAGGCACTGAATCCCAGCATTGCTGTAGGGAGCTCTGTTGGTGTGGATGGGCTCCCCATACACAGGGAGTGCTGTGTGTGCAGGCACTGGGCTGACTGGGACAGCAAGGGGGTGAGTGTGGGCTTCTGTGGCTAACTGCCTCTTCTCTTCCAGCATCAACCAGACAGATCAGATGTTAGTTCATCTGCAGTCTTTTGACACAGTCCCAGAACACTTCACTATTCCTGAGAGCACCAAGAATGGGGTGCCCCTCTTCTACATCCCCCCAGGCTCCACCACTCCGGTATGTTCCCTCCCTCTCTCCCATGTAATAGGTTGTCCCTCCTGCCTATTCTGTCTTGCACCAGGGGATGATGAGCCCCAAGAGGCAATCAAATCTTCTGTAACTCTTAGGCTTCATCTCTCACTCTTTGTTCTGCTCAGTTCAGGTCCAATGCAGTGTCTGTGAACATCCCATCCCATACTTTTTCCCCTCGGAGACATCACCCTATGTATTTACTGCTGCCATTGCACCTCTGAGACCCACAGCAAGTCTCCGAAGTGTGTTGTGAGGCCTTCTCTAGTGATGTGTTAGACTGATGGGGAGGATGACATGCTTGTTTTTGCCACGGTTATGGAGATGCTTCTGTCAGTCTTACGCCCTGGTGATGTAGCTCAGCACTGTCAGGTGGAGATACAGGATGTGCTGAAGAGTTGTGGTTTAACAGGGGCATTGCTCTGAGCACTTGTGTGGAAGTTACAAGAGACACTTGTGTTCTGCACAGCAGAAACTGAACAGAATACAAGCTGATAGTTTCCACTGCAAAATTCAAACTCATTGAAGCTCAAGGAGCAGAAGGGCCAGCATATTATCTGTGCCCTGCTAGCAGTGTCCTCGGCACTGGTAGGAGATGACCAGCAGATAGAAAAGCTAGGGGAGCTCTGACTTCAGAGAACTGTCCCTTTAATTTTATTGCTTAAGGCCTTTGCTTCTTTAGGTTTGCCTAGTAAATTTTCCCTTTGTAGGGTTGTGTATCCCAGAGTGTATCCGGAGCATCCCCTCTTATGGCTAACCACCACTTTATTTCTGCATCAGCATGGTTGCTGTAGTGTGTGGAATCACAGTGTTGCCATACAGACGTGGGAGAGTTGCCCAGTGCCACCCATGGCTGTGACCCTATCTGCACGAGCGCTCTCGGACGAGTTATCTCGGTGTTGAGTTGCTCTGCTGACAGCTGTATATCCCCCTCTTGGATCAGAGAGCATGCCATTACACCTGCCATCTATTCCATGGTTGATTTACTTGATGCTAAGTACTTAAATTCCTAATTAACTTGACGTTTCAGGAGCCCAGTTTATTTTTGCTTACATTGTACTGCCTGTTCCAGTGTGAACGGGTTTGGTTACTCTGCTGAGATGCAGACAGCAAAAGCCAGGGATGTGGCCTCCTGGGCAGCTCAGCCACTAGAGAAGCCCCCACTCTCTCTGGGCAGAAACAGACAGTTTCTTGCTGAATATTCCGTTGTTTTCTCAGGTGCTATCCCTGCAGCACAGTGGGTCTGACTCCAGCCATTCCCAGTTTGCCTCCTACTGGAAGCCTATCCTTTCCATGGATGCCAACTTCTGGCAGAGGTGGCTGCACATGCATCGCATAGTCCTCCTTCTGGAGCATGACACGTATGTAACTGGCAGGGCTGAGCTCGAATGTGCAGTGTGGGCCAGCTTGGGAAGGCAGGGCATCCAGTTCAGTCCAGCTGCAGAGTTGCAGCCATCTAACTGGTGCCTTTGGCCAAGGGAACCTGATGGGGTGCTAGTGGGACAGGGTGGATGGTGAAGGCTCATTTATCTGAGAGGGACTGTGGGTTGGGGAGACATCTTTGTCAAGAGGGGTGCTGTTCTCAGGAGCATAAGTTGTTTCTCAATTCCCTCTCGGGTTTGGATTTCCTGATTGCAGGAGGTGTGGACCATCCAGCTGGTGCTATTCCACACGTTTTTGTTTGCTGCTGGAAAACATCTTCCCCAAAAGCATTGCTTTCCCAAGGCTGGTGCTAGTTGAGTTCAGAGAATAACAGCCATATGCTGCATGGAAGGAGGTAGAAGGTGGAGAGCGGGGTCCCCCTGTGCTCAGGGGATGTGGCTCTCCCCAGCAGGCACAGGCAGGCATGGTGCTCGAGTATTGGCTGCTCTGGAGGAAGAAGCTGATGTACCAGTCAGAAGATGAGTTGGAATGGATATAGCAAAGTCTGGGAAGAAGAGAAACTGGTTTTTAAATTACTTTCTGCCACACTCTGCAGGCCTGTGCCCAAGCACCTGCACACACCGGGCAACAACGGCCGCTACAGCACCATCCAGTGCCGCATCTCTCACTCGGCCCTCACCTCCTTGCTGCGGGACTGGAGCAGCTTTGTGCTGGTGGAGAGCTACTCCTACGTCAAACTGATACACGGGTGAGTGGCTCTGAAGAGTCCTGTCTGGGGAGTCAGGCATATGGCCAGGCCAAAGACCCAGTTTGACCAGTAGGATGGGCCAGAAGCAGATGTCCAGAGGAGATGGTAAGAGCAGGACAAGTGGGTATGAAACCCTGTGTGTTCTGAGCTGTTGCCACGCTGTTCCAGGCACAGCCCAGAGGGAGAGGGGAGCTGGCTGGGGGGTTTCTGCCTGCTAGAACTGACATGTGTTGCTGCCAAGTTGTGTGGGCTGGTGAGCTCGGTGGAACAGGCCCCCACCTGGTCTGACACGACAGGGCAGCAAGGTCCATTCTATTTCAGCCCTGTCTTAATCCCTCCTCCCTAGCTCCGAGGATCCCACGCCTTCCTCGTTTTATGTGGTGCGGATCATCTCCAAAGCTCCCTGCATGGTTCTGCGGCTGGGGTTCCCCATTGGCACACCTGCACAGGCCAGGAACAAGGTGAGAGCTGGGTGGCTGCTTCATGGGGCAGGAGCAGAGCAAGAAGTTCTGGATGTGGTGTGTCGTCTAATAACTGACTACTGTGTTAAGGCTTAGATGAGTGTGAATTTACTGTAGCAGAAAAGGGACAGTTTGGACAAAGCTTTCTGTGTTAAATCTGTGAAAGATCTAAACCTGAAGGCTCAAAGATCAGTAGAAGAGCTGGTCACGTGAATGGTTTTCCCACTGCCTACTTCAGCTGTGGGGCTTGACGTGACTCAGGGGTTATCTAGTCTGTCCTGGCGACCACAGCACAATCAATACTGTCTCTCAGGAACAGCCAATACTTGTCTGACTCATCTGTAAAGACCTCTGATAGATATAGTACATGTTTCCTGGGTTATCTGCTTCAGGAGGTGGTGATTTGTGTATGTGTATCTTATCATCTGGGCAAGGAGGAGTTAAGAGTTAAAATGCAAACAGTGCCCTGAATGAGCAGTACAGGGAGAGGAAAAAAAAAGTCATGCTAGAAAATGTTTCAAAGAGATGAAAGTCTGCTACGTAGACTTCGAATAAATTCTTTGATTCAAAGGAAATGGGTTGCTCTAGTCAGATGCAGAAGGTGGGTTTATGGTGTGGACTATTTCTTCAGCTCTAATGGCTGAGACAAGTCTCATTGCTCCTAGGTGAAAAAGTATGAGGAAGATGTCCTTCTATTAAGCTGTGTGAACCTTCTGTTGTAAAGAAGAGGTTTATCATTAAACCTGGATCTCTTGTCTTCATGAAAGAAATCTTTGTTTTGTCTCAGCTTTAGTGCCAGATTAGTCTGAGGAGAGGCTGACAAACATGGGAAGGGCCACCTCTTGTTGAGATGATGAACCCAGATAATTCGAAATGCTCGGCCACTCTGGAGGATCTGCCCTTTCATGTCTCTAGGAGAGCCAGGCTTTGGGCACTGATTGCTGGGCCAGCACGTAGGCGGGTAATGCCAAGTGGCAGGTTTTGTGAAGGAGTTCCCTCTGGCATGTGTAAATTAATAACTGTCTCATGAAGAAGGTGTGAGACAGGCACCATACCCTGCAGCTCTGGGCCAGCTCCGGATCCTTGCACCAGGGGCTGTGTGTAGATTGTAAATTGCAGTGTGCACAATCTTTCTTTTTCTTTTTTTTTCTTCTCTTTCCTTGCCTGCCGTAGTGCTGATTAGCTGCCCAGAGTGGAGGATGGCAGCAGAACTTTGCCTGCCTTATTTAGGGGGAGGAATTCTTTGTGATGAGCTATTCACATTTCCATTGTTTAAGGGAAGAAAAGTGCCTGGTACAGTCTGACTTGGAGAAGACTTTTGGTGAGACTCCATACAGGGCACACTGTGGAACTGAGGTGTCATAAACCAGACCTTGTTCTCAGGGAACAAGGCAAAGAAACTGACAAAGTGCTCAGTTCTCATCAAAGCAGAAGCTGTTTGTGGTATCCCCAATCTTTTTACTAGTCAGAGGGTGGGGAAGTCATCTGCAGGAAGGGAGTGAGCTGGGAATATCTGCTGGTGGCACGAAGGTGTTGGTTCTCTCTGACCCTTCCCCTGTGTACTTTGTGGCACCTAAGCAGCACGATGGGGGCTGGAAGCCAGTGTGGGTAACTGCAGAACAGTGTGCTGTGGATTTGGGAGCTTAAACACCCTCAGCCTTTCTGTGTTACCAGCATGAAACCCCAAAGGGCACCCGAGTGGCCTCATAGAGCAGAACAGAGCTTTGCTTAATGTTTGAGTTTGGGGACGCTCCGGTCCTTGAAAGGACGTAATAAAGATAGGGAAAGCTGCTGAAATCATTAGTGCTGAGGAGGGAGATGGTGAGCTGCCCTTCTCCTGCTTTGCCACAGTGGTAATGAGAATCAAAAGTTGTTGAACAAAGGTCATGAGAAGAAACCTAGCTGTGGAAATGTCAAAGAAAACACCAGGGCATTGTGGGGATCAGGCACGGGTGTGGGTAGATCCATATCCAGAGCTGCTAAAAGCTAAGGAGAGTAATCAAAGTCATTCTGAAAGTATCTTGGAAAAAAAATAACCTAAGCTCTTGAAACCTTTTACCATAGAGGTGTGACACATGAATGTGGTGTTTGGGGAACACATCAGCTGTGGGAACACTCTGTCTTGTGTGTACTGGTTCACAGTTACTGTTGGGGAGAGGAGGAGGGGAGGAATGAGAGCAAGTACTCAGACTGCTTCTGAGAAGGAGCTGGCATGGAATTAATTTGGTTTTTGTCAGAGTTACAGAAGGTGATTTCTTCACCTTGAAATCATCTTTGGGTTTGTGTTTTGTTGGGTTTTTGTTTGTTTGTTTGTCTGTTATTGAGCTTCCTTTTGCTTTTAGAAATATTTGTATTTGTTAAAATATGGACCTAAGAGCCTTGTGTCATTTGATCTTGGTCTTGCTAGTGCTTCAGAAAGGAAAATGACCTTCAACTCCTGCTCATCTGTATATTCAAGGAGTGTTCCATTCTTTTGAGTTGGGGCATTGTTCTGGAAGCTTATTCTGAGTAGCTTATGTCTCCAGACAAAGGTGGTCACGTTTACCTTTTGCTTTTGCCATGACAGATAGTGGAGGAGTTACGGGACCGAATCTTGCAGCTACGCTTTCCCCACAGGGTCCAGAGCAAGGAGGCAACTCCAAAAGCAAAGAGAAAAATGTTTGGCAGTAGTTCTCCCTCAAAATCTCCCCCAGTGGCTGGGGCCCAGTCAGCCCTCTCAGACAGACCCTGCCTCGTTGTGCTGCACAAGCCCTTGGAGAAGCTACTTATAAGGTAGTGATGGAGATCCAGGCCATCAGCACAGCCTCCTTGCCCTGGGAAATGGGAGAGAGGAGGGTCTGTGGATGGTGAGAGGATGGCTGGCCACAGGATGAGAGTGCTGTGGTGCTGGTGCTCACTGGGCTGGGTTTGGGTGGCTGGGAATGGCAGCTGCAGTCTGGGAAGGCTGTGACTTGCAGCAGGGGGCCTTGCTGGACAGGCAGGCTTTTTAGCCCTAACTAATATGATGCTAAGTTAAATTTAGTTACTGCTGTCTGGGCAGAATCCTGTGCTGGGCTAGCCATGTCCTGCTGCTGGAGGGTTCTGTCCTGGGCCCAGCAGGTGGGCTGTGAGTCCAGACAGCTCTGACCCTGAGCCGAGCATTCTTTCCACCTCAGTGAAACAAACTTCTGTCCTCTCCTAGGTATGAGAAGCTGCCTTCTGACTATCGAGCCCCCTTCATTCTCAACCTGGAGCATCCCCCGGTGTCTGGCCCGCTCACCATGGTGGCCAATCGCACTGCTTCTTCCACCCTGGCCTCCCTGTCCCGCTACTTCTACCACCAGCGCTGGATCTGGAGTGTCCAGTCGGGGCTGGCGCCGGCTGTGCCCATCACTGCTGTAGCCCAGCTCCTTTCCACACTCACAGAGTAAGTTGCAGACCTGAATGGGGATGCTTTCTCCAGCTAGTCCTGGGGTGTGGAGAAAGCAGGGTGGAGCTGAGGCTTTATCAGAGTTGACAGTCAAAGCTGCTGTGCAGAGGGATTGGATCCTGTGCACAGTTTCTAGAGCTGCTTAAGCCAGTGCTTTACCCAGTTCTGCAGCTCCAGCTGAGGAACAGGAGAGTCCTGGGAAACAGACAAAAGGGCAAGAGGTGTTACCGTGCCTGGAGTACACTGGCCTTCACACAGGCTGCGCTGTGCAAAGGGTTGTATCTCCCCTTTCCCAGTGTGTAGCTCCCTGTCTTGGGAAGGAAGGTGTTGAGGGGTGAAGGGTACAGTCATTCTTGTGTTTAAGGCTTGCAGTATGGTAGAGAAGGTCTCCATGTCTGATGGCCTCTCTGTTGCCAGGGTCCGTCTGTCAGAGGGTTTCCACTTTGCATCCAGTGGGGATGGAATTATCAACATGGTGCTGGAGCTGCCCATACAGGTGAGCCTGGGTGTTGTGGTGTGAACACAATCCTTCACTGCTGCTGCTGAGGTGGATTCACTCTCCTGTGATGGGCTTTCCCATCCACTCTAGCACCTGCCTTGACATACACAGGGAGACCTGCCTCCATCCCTGATGTAAAGCAGCTTTTGAGTTGCCATTTTTCTGTCTTCATCTGCAGTCAGAGAGCTGCTTTGCTGGTAGGGCCAGGCTGTGCTGGAGGAGTTCCTGGGGCTGGGACAGGCTCCTTCTCTCCACTGCTGCTGTGGGGCTGGGCGATGGGGCTGCGTTGCTGGGGGGGTGATGGGTGGGTATGGCTCGCTGTGCTGGCCAGGCTCATGCGGTGCCTCCCCTCCAGATCGATGGCTCGAGCGAGAGCAGCAGTGGCAGGGAGAAGCACACCTGTGTTGTCCAGTACATCCTCTTCCCTCCGCACTCCACTTCCACTAAGGACAGGTAAGGTGGTTGCCTTGCTCCCAGGGGGTCTGGCAGCGGAGTCACGGCTCCAGGCTTGCCCTTCGTGGTCAGTGTGGGAAGGAGGGAGTCCCCATCATCTGGTGCAGGCAACCCACTGTCACGTATTGCTCAGCAGTTAGATGAGGCTTTGCCTGCAAACCTTGGGTTTGTGTGGCTGTTTTCACAGCTCTGAGAGGAGCTGCGGTGGGCTGCGGGCTCTGCGCCATCTCACGGGACTTGCCCTGTGTCTCTCCTCCAGCTTTTCCACAGATGATGACAATGACACGGAGGTAGAGGCCATTGAGGTGGACACAGAACTGAACCTGGTCACTGAGTGCTGGGTAGAGCCACAGAGCGGCCACGTCCACAGTACTGCTGAGAACTGGAAGCACCTCCATGGCTTGCCCTACCAGAAAATACCAAAAGCAGTGAGTCCCTGAAGGGGTGGGGGCATGGGCTCTTTTGTGGGGGGAGAAGAGTTTATTGCAAGAGCACCACGCTGTGTTCAGGGAATGAACTGAGGGCCAGAAGAGATGGGAATGCTGTTAACAAAAGAGGCTGAGATTTCTAGAAGAGAACTGTTCCACTGGGCAGAGAAGGTTTCTGGATTGCAAGGCAGTGGATGGAATGCTGCTCTGGGATAGGTGGGAAAATACAAATTACTTTGTCAAGAGCCATTCTGTCAGTACTGCCAAAGCACCTCCTGAACAGGGCAAGAAGAGGCTAAAGGGCTGGCAGAGAAGGAAAGAGCAAGGAGTGAGAACAGGGCAGCTGAGGGGATGGGATTGTGGGTGATTCCTCTCCTTGCTTTTAGGCTGTTTTCTCCTGAATTTGAGGGTAATCATTCTGCTGCATGCAGCTGAGCCTTGCCTGCTTATTGCAGCTTTATCCCCGGGACCTCGCATGCATTGCCACCATGCTGACCTTCGAGTACATCAGCCAGCTCTGCCAGAACAAGGAGTGGGTCTGTCCTCCTTCAGACAGCAAAGCTACTGAAGGTGAGTCCAGCATGTGTGTCCTAGAAGGTTTGATGGAGCAAGAGGCACCTAGGGCCCATGAGAGGTTTCTGGAAAGTGGAGCAGGTATTTTGACAATGATTTTCTATATTTTGATGCTGTGGGTCACTTTGCACTGCTGCTAAGCTGCCAGAGAAATGGCTTTGTCTTGGAAAGGCCAAAAAAGCACTGAAGCTTTCTGCCCAGGCTGGGGGGGTGACTAGGTGACTCTGCTTGAGCAGAGGGGTTGGCCAGATGACCTGCAGCGGTCCTTTCCAGCCTCATCCAGTCTGTAATTCCATGAGAAGGGCCAGCTTCAGGAGCAGGTGGAAGATGAGCTCACCTATACAGTGATGGGCAGGGTATACCTGGGCAGGTGGCTGCACAGAAGTTGTAAATGATGGGAAGGAAGAGCTCCTCTGTTCTCAGGTACAAGATGCAGTTTCCAGAGCAGTTTGTGGGATGCTTGCTTTCTGGTGGTCCTCTTTATCTCTGGACCTTCTGGAATACTCCATTATCCCACAGAGATAGGGAAGGGGACCTTCAGAGGTCTGGTCTATCATTTTCCTTCAGGATAGGGTTGTGTATCTGATCTGACACGATTAACACAGTTCATTGACAACTCCAGGAGTATGTGGGGGGTTCATCCTCGTCAAGCAGTCTGTTCCAGAACCTCACTATTTTCACTTTCTTGTCACTAGTCCACTCCATCCTAGATCTTCTGTTTGCTTGCCTTGCAGTGCATAACACAGCAGATATTGGGTGGGTTTGAGGGAGCCAGGATCTTCCCAGGTACCTCTCTGTAGGCAGCTTATAACCTGCAGCAGCCTCAGCAGGATTTGCCCTTTCCCCACATTCACTCCATACCTCTCTGCCCTCCAAAGGGAGGGAGCTGGGGCAGTGTTGTTGTGTGACTGCCCTGGTGCCACCTGCGCTGTGTTCAGGGCTGGCACCACGCACAGGCAGTGGCCTGGGAGGCAGGGCTGTGTGACACCCTTGGGCTTGTTATAGTCACAGTTCTTGTTGCAGATCCAGACATGGGGGCTGGTTTTCGAGTGCACGAGATCCCGTTCCAGTTCAACCTCATGAAGCTGCTGCCCAGGTGCCAGCAGGTTGAAATGTTCTTCCTCATGCTGACAAAAGGTAAGTGCTTCTTCACCACCTGCCTCCTGTTGTCTTTGCTTCCTGGCTGTGGGCACCCTGCCCTGTGTGCTTGTCTGCCTGGGCAGCAGGCATGTGAGAGCTGCCCTGCCTCAGGGCTGTTCCCATCTCTGCAGCCCCAGGGCTGTCCAGGTATATTGCTGTCTGTCTTGGGAGGATAGTTTTGGAAGAGGTGCTTATGAAAGCAGTAAACCTAGACTTTTGCTCTGTGGTGGTGGTTTCCTGTCTTTAGCCCCAGACATCTCCAGAGCAATTACAGTAGCAGGGTAGCTAATGATGCTGGAACTCCAGGGTTTCCTCAGCACTCTCCAAGTCAGCCTTTGCAGATGTGCTGGAAGAAATTCCTGGTTGTGTGGAAGTGTTGCTTTGCAAAGGGCTGTCTCCTGGGGGCCTGGGCAGGTGGTGGCTGTGGAGATGCTGTCTCTGAAGCTGCCGTGGTTCTGTTTTGGAGCAGAGAATGAGGATGTGACCAAGGACTCTTCGTTTGTGCCCAATGAAATGCTTCTAAACCTCTTCCATGGCTGCCTGCAGCATGACCTCAGTGACCGGGAGATCCCCATGGCTGATGGAGATCATGTGGCTTTCATGGAGCAGGTTCTGCAGCGGGATCGGGATGGCCATCAACCCCCCTTCACGCTCCCTGTCATCAGAGGTAAGGGCCAGGAGCATGGCAGCAGTAGCACCGGGAGCTGAGCTGTTTAAGGAGCCTTGCTTTCAACTCCCTTCCTCGGCTGGTGTTGCTCAGGTTGTTTTCTCTGTGTTCCATTTCAGAAGAAACCCTGAAAGCCCCTGGGACCTTGGAGCAGCAGGATACTTCTGCATCCTATCACCTTGTTGGCAGCAATGGCACCAGGGATATGACTGGCTCCACCAGTACTCTGCAGGTACTGTGATGCTGCTGTCCCGAGCCCCCTCTGAAGGCAAGGCAGCAGCTGGTGAAGAGCAGCAGAGGTAGTAGAAGGGTTGAGAACAGACTGAAAGGCTGGTGTTTTCCCCATGCTTGGCAGCAGTTTAAGCTGTAGCCTGTGGCTGAAGGCAAGCAGGAAGCTGGTAAGTGTGGAGATAGCTGCCCTCACCGTGGGCCTTGCCTGTTACAGCAGCACTGATGCTGTGCTGCAGATCGCTCAGAAGCCACGGGCAGTCACTGTCTGGAGGCCGGAACTGGCCCTGGCCAGGTGGGCTAAGCACCTGCTGACCCTGTGTGCTGTGTTTCCTGCGGCCAGGCCGCTCTGGGAGCGAGGTGGGGGTGGCCAGGGTGATTTCAGCTGATCAGCAGCCGTGGAAGAGCTTGCTGTGCTGTTGCTGCTGCCTCAAGCTAGGGCTGTGCCGTGCGCTGTGAGATTGTTCAACTTCTGCTCTTCCATCAGAGCCTCGGCAACACAGAGCTGCCCGAGGATGATGTGACCCTGAGTGACACCATGGGGCCCTTTCCCCCACAGTGGCGATGCTACGCCAAGCTGGTCAACCCACAGCATGTGTTCCTGACCTTCCTGCCAGCCACCTTCTCAGGTGAGGCTGCCTGTTGGGAGGGAGAGGAGGCAGCAGTCCAAGTCTCCTCCTCAGGTGTTTCCTGCAAAAGCAGAATCTGCTCTGGTGTCATGGACAGAAAACTGAACAGTCCCAGTCTTTTTGTGCAATAAGGCCAGGAGTAGAGTAGTGCAACGTGCTGGGTGTCTTGTTCCCTCCCTGGACATGGTGCTGCCCAGGTAGTGTTTTCAGGCAGGGGATGTGGCTTCAAGTTGTTTGCTGTCTGCAGTCATTGGACTGTTTTCCCAGTAGCGTTTTTAATGAATGGAATAAGGAGACTGCAAATGGGATGATCTGGGAGAGTCCCTATCTCTGGGCATTGGCACTGCTGAGCTACTGGTGAAGGCTGCTAGGCTCAGATGGAAGTACTCTGTGGAGATGCTCCCACACACAAGGGGGTAGAAGGGACATATGCCCTCATGGAGATGTGGGTGGAGAAGTTAAACTGTTCTCACTGGACAGAGAGTGATTTTTACTTTGTTTTCTTCCAGATGTACAGAAGCTGATGGCTTGTGGATTGGACAAACCTCCAAAAGAGGAGAGTCGATCTGGAGAGGATGTCCTGGGACCAGTCTGTGCAGAACAAGTCAGGGCTGAGGCTGAAGAAGGGGATGCTGCAGTGCCATTACCTACCCTCAGCATAACACCAGCCCACGGTACCGTCCTCAGGACAGCACCTTGTAAAGTATTAGTATCCTTGCTATTCCGAGCGCACTGTTGGGCAGATGGAGGTAGGAGTAACAGGCTGCTGCAGCCCATCAGCTCCTGCCTGGCAGTCAGCAGAGGTGGGTATGGGACAAGGGGCACAGTGAAGCCTCACAGCTTTCATGATGCTCATGGAGGGACTGTAATGTGGGCTGAGTGCCCATGGCCCAAGGCTGGCTCCCTGTGGGCCAGGAGGTTACAGGTAGATAGACCCTACTAGGAATGGCAGTATTGGGCTGCACTGGGAAGTCAGTGACTCTTACATCACGATCCATCCTGGTGCTACCAGCAGGACATTATCTTAGGGAGAGCACAGGTATTGAGGTATATAAGATGTGATTGCGCAGCCCCTGGTGCAGTCAGCCAGGCCTGCAGCGAGGATGGAGCCTTGTGGTGCTGCAGAAGGTGCTGGTGGTGACCAGTCATGGCTACCCAAGAAGGGGATCAGCGTGGCCAAAGCACTGGGCTGAGTGGTTGGGTGCTGGATGAGGAGAATGGTGCCTGAGGTTTGAGTGGTGAGAACCTGGTAGAATCGATACCTGCCTGTGGGTGCCGCTGTGCGGAACGTGCCCTCTAGGACCAGGAACGAGGAGCCTGTTGAGTCCTTTCTCTCGGATTGCTTCTTTTGCAGAAGTGAGCCGTGACCCTGGAGAACAGGGCGGCCCCTCGCGGAGAGATGTACACATCTCCTTCTGTCGCCAGAACTCCCAGTCTGAGCTGGGCGAGTGCCACCGATTTCGCTGCCCCATTTACATCTACAGCTGCTCTTTGGAGCTGTTACGAGAGCAGCTTGTCAGCCCACGGGCACACCGTCCTCCCCGGGACATCTTTTTCAGGTAATGCCGACCATACTTGATGCCTAGACAGGAAACAGGAGTTTCCTTGACAAGAGGCTGGTTCCAGTCCTGCCTTATTCTCTTGTCTCAGCCACTCTGCCACATAGCAGCCTCTGCCTGTGCATGCATGCTCTTGGGCCCTGCTTTAGTCTAAGAAGTGCTTCACTGGTGCTGAAGGCTGTGGCTCCTCTTTTCCAGGTCCCAGTCTCTGGAACGTCCTCCTGCTGCTGCTTGGCTAGACCACAAGCACAAGGAGTTGGTGAGTTACTGCACGCTGCTGCAGGAGCACTCCCACCAGTGCTACGTGAAAGGTGAGGAGCCGAGATGGGAGCCGAGGCAGGGTTGGACAGGGGATGGACCCTGGCAATGCCTTGTTTTTCTTATGATCTTACCCTGGGCAAAGGGAGGAGCTGTAGAACTGATCTCCCCTAGGAGGGAGTTCAAGATTCCTCTGCACATTCCCTATGGGCCTTACGCAGGCTGCTCCCGGGCCTGGGGGGTCCTGTGGAGAGGGGTCCCTTCTTTGTCCTTTTCCTCATCTTCAGAGTGGCAGATCCCTCGGACACTCTGGTGTGACACAAGCCCAGGGTAACTGGGTGTTAGGGGCATCTTGGCTGAGTCTTGTCTCCCAGCACCGTGCTGACTGCGGCTCTGTGTTGGGACTTGTTGAAAAGATGTATGCTCAGGCACTGTGTTTGGTCCACAGGGCTGTTCAAGAGCCTTCAGCAGTCACACAGCATCAGCTCCCAGGACCTGCTTACAGCCATGGACTACTGTGAGGAGCTGCTCCAGGAGATCGATATCACCAACTTCCTGCTGACGGTGTGCAGCCACGTCCGCTCCTTCCGAGAGAGTCACCAGCATTTCCATACGCACACCAAGGCAGCCAGCTTCCAAGTGGGCAGCATAGAGCAAGAAGAGGAGCAGAGCTCTAGGGAACGGGGTGTCTTGGTCTCTGAATCAAGGTAGGCGCCCCTCAGTCTTGTTTCTGTTCTTAGCATTGGGCCAGGACAAGTCTTTCTGGAAGCATCTTCTAGTGCTTGTTAGAAGGAAAGGTGTAGGGTGGGGTCTAATGGGGCCACATGTAAGAACAGGTATTTCCAGTGGGACACCAGCTGTGGTGTCCACCAGGACCTTCTCTTCTTTGTGAACTGTAGTGCCATCCATGCACTTGCTTTCTCTCGTAGTCTTAGCTCATTACTGTCCCATCTGGCCTGAGCTGGAGAGCAGTTTGTCTGCAAGTAACTCCAGATTTCTTGTTTCTGGAGAGATTATGCACCTCCTGCTGCTTGATTCATTTGAATTTGCTGTTGACTCTGGTGGATGTGACATCTTTTACTAATTAATAAACTGTCCTTTTGATTGTTTTTTTTTATTAATTAAAACTCAGGAAAAATATTCACAGGAGAAATATCAAGGAATATGCTTGGTGCTAAACTTCTGTCCTTCTATCCCTTATGGAATTTATGATGTTTGTATTGCCTTTGGAAAATTAAGGAAGATAAAAACTACTCTCCTGTGCCTTAGTGTCTGTTGAAGAAACACCTCTTTAGGTCCCTTGTCCTCTGTACTTGACTATCCTTGGTTCCTCCATGTGAATTCACTGGTGCTTGTTGGGAATCCCCAAGCCTGTGTCTTACACTGGCAGTCACTGAGATGAGGCTGTGCTTTTGGAAAACACTCAGTATTTTGGAAGTCAGGTGACTTCTTTACGTGCTGCTTTCCCAGAGAAAAACTGTGGGAACTTTTTTGTTTACGTGACAAATCCCCTACCCCAGTGCAGACTGCATAAACTTGACTGAAGGGTGTCCAGCTGGTGGCACATTGCCCCCAGAGCTGCCAGCTGTATTACTGCCTCGAGAACCTGGGGAGAGCCTTGACCAACAGACCCCTCGCTCCCCAGATTGCTGCTGCTGAGTTTCTTTGTGCTCTGCTCTCTGCTGCCCAGGCTCTAGGGGTGCTGGCCTGGGGGTGGTTGCTGTGAAGTGCCCTGGGCTGGGTGTTGGTGACTGAAATTTCTCCAGGCCCGTCCCTTACTCGGCCATCTGCCTCCTTCCCAGGGAGGGTGTGTACCTGGTGTGGAGTACTGGGCCATGGATCAGCATGGTAAACATGGCCTGGCTCCAGACAGCCTGAGCACTTAGCTGGGTCACTCAGGGGCAGGAGGGCTCCTGGGGCTGCCGGGATGGAGTGTAAGGCATATGGTGTTCACACAGACGATGTGTGGGGAGCTGTGAGCTGCTTGCAGGGTAGAGAGTGTATATAACTACTCTTGTTTCTTGGCCTGCCTGTCTGACCTGGCTACAATCCTGTCAGTGCGGAAATGGAGGACTACAGCGAGCAGGACTCCCATAACATTGCCAGCCCCACAGAGGAGCCAAAGAGCAGTACGGGCACCAGCTGCTGTTCAGAGTTTCCCCTCTCACTGCTGGAAATCGGACAGCCCTGCCAGGCACACCCTGACCTGCATAAGATTATCCAGGTGAGGAATGTGGAAACTCAGCTTGGTTCCTATAGGAGAGTAGAGCAGAATGTCTGCCTCATGTTTGGGATTTATCTTTTAGGAAAAATTCCTGGAAATTGGAAGTTTACATTTCAAACCAGTGCCATCAAATCCTCACTATTTCTTCTACTGCCCCCCATCAGCCAAGAAAGAGGTAGGCATGGTGCTGCCCTGGGAGGCTCCTAGTCCCTGTGGTGGGGAGTAGGTTGGTTTGTTTCCAGATCTGGGTGTGGGACTGGCAGACCCATGGGTAGACTGAGCCCCTGGTGGGCCCATCAACAGCCTGCTTCACTGCCTGGCATGGTTCTAATATCTGCCCTTCCTCTCTCCATCTCAGGAAGAGGCATCTCGAGATCAGGCAGACAGGAAAGGCAGTGAGGACATGGAGGGATCAGAGACAGAACTGGCAGCTGAAGAAGGTAAAATTTGCTTGCTCTGTCCCAGAGAAGAAAGTGTCTGTAGTGTCACTGTGATGATGCCTTTCAGAGCTTGGCTGTGTCAGATGGGGTCTCTGGGAGTGTGGGCCTGGTCTGCTAACAGGGAACCTCTATCAACAGGAGCTGTGTCCGGATGCTGCATTGCCACAGAGAGTGACCCAGAGCTGGAGGTGGAGTACCGTGAGAAGCTGGAGCACGAGTTCCCAGACACAGACTCCCTCTCGGACTCCAACACGGTGAACCAGGATGATGACTCCTTCAGCGTGCTGGGAGGAGACTCGCTCAATGAGCAGGAATTCCTGGAGCAGGAGATGCCCCCACTCTTTGTGCACCTTACCTGCTCGGTGAAGCTGCGTAGCCAGCACAGCTCCATGCCTGTGCAGTCCCTGCCAACTTGTCTAGGTAAGAGCAAGCCTTGCTGTGACATTAAAGGGCAGTAGGGATTCTGTCAGGTCCCTGCTGGGTGAGCAGCCCCTGGAACAAAGATGCTGTGTGCTAAACAGCAGGCCCTCTGGACCAGCCCTCTCTATGCATAGTCCCCCCAGGGTCTCCAAGCACCAGACAAAGGCTTTTTCACCAGGTCTCCCACTTGCTGTGGGATTGGTCAGGGAAGGTTGAAAGGGTCTCAGAAGATGGTGGCCTTCTTGAGCCTGTCAGGTGTGTGGGACAGCCACCTCTTGCAGTCTCTGTGTTTGCCACTAGGCTGTGTATGTGTGTAACCAGAGCTGTTGGTTGCCTGATTCCCTTTATTTGTGATCTCTCCTTAGGGGAGGTTCTGGGCTGCCTGGAAAGCTGTCAGGGCTTGAACACCATTGATTTGGGTGACCTCTGTGTGACCCTGGACATCTTTGTGCTGACTCTGCCTCTGGAGATAGAAGTTGTGAACACAGACATTCTCCACAACAGGTAGGTGGAAAGATGCCCACTCATCCACCCTCTGCCTGCCCTTCCCAGCCAGCTAGTCTTGGCTTCTGCCTGTGTGCTGAGACTCTGGATTCTCTCACAGAACCTGCCACAGCTCTAAGAAAACTAAAGTTTTTCCCACATGGGCTCACCTTTTTAGAGATCCCTTCTCCCCTCTCTGGACCCTGTGTTTGTTTATCCTCTCTGGCTCAAAAGCTGATGCTCAGGCTGCTCACTTTGCTATGACAGATGCACCTCAGAGAGTAGTGTGTCCTTCACACGGTCTCCGGGGCAGCCATCCTCTTTCCGCTCCGATGAGGATATCATGCACAACCTGGAACGGCTCCCATCCACAGGAGATGAAAGGTATAGCACTGCAGCTGTAGCAACCCTGATGGGTTCCTTTTGCTGCCTAGGAGCTGCACTGCAGTGGCTGCATGAATGAGAATGGCTGGTCAATTCTTCTTCTCTCTCCTAGGCACC
>VWZY01001657.1:47879-59583 GCA_013399075.1 Chloroceryle aenea
TGTGGCAACCCAAGCGGTGACACGTCGGTCCCAGGTGGCAGGCTGTAGGCAGGGCTTGTAGGGCTGTACTCGCTGTGGGGCTGACGAAGCTGTCCTGGGCTCTTCCCCACAGGAATTGCCTGCATTGCACTCACCTTTGTGAATGAGCACGGCGGCCCCACCGTGCTGCCCCACGGGGACAGGCCTGACCCGCTGAAGCTGCCACCCTCCGCGCCCATCGCAGGCCTGCTGCAGGACACCGACTTCGAAAGCCTCACCGCGGTCAGCAGGCACCAGCCAGAGGCTGGCACCTTGCCCTCAGGTGGGGAGCAGAACAGGTCACAGGCTGCCCCTTGCCCCCAGCCCTTGCATCCCCTGGGGGGCCTCGGAGGGCTGGCGCANAAGGGAGTGGAAGGACCAAGGGCTCCAGCGGGTCAACCTGCTTCGTCCCCAGCCCTGCTGGCTGGAGCACCTGAGGAAGGCACTTGGTCTTGTACATGTGTATGGTGAGGTGGGGGCTGTGAGTGTAATCTGCAGCAAGGTGTCGTGCACAGTCTTCCTCTGGCAGGGACTCGAGGTCCTTCGTGGCCTGGAGAGGGCTGCTGGAGAGTATCTGGGCTCTGTACTGTCCCTTAAGAGGACAGGCACTGGTGAGCCTCATCCTGGATCTCTGAATAAAGGCCCTCCTGGGCAGATGGATATACTTTCCCCTTTCATATGGGGCTGGACAACCCAAGAAGCTCCTGCAGGGCAAGGCTGCTGCAGGAGGGACATTCTCAGAGCGATGGGGACACCTTNCCCCGCGTGCTGGTACGCCTGGACATCTGGGAGAAGGGCAACATCAGCCTGCTGCAGCTGTCGGAGAAGCTGCGCGGGGCTCTGCGCCACGCTCTCTGCGATGCTGTCATGGAGTTCCTCGTGCTGCCGGCCCCGCTCTGCGTGGAAGCTGCCTGTCCCCCGGGTGCTGCAGATCTGGAGGAGCTGAGCTCTGCAGGTGAGAGCCCGGCCAGGACGGGCACCCCGAACCCCCAGCCAGCCTCCCTCCTCCCACCTGGCTGGAGGGAGCTTGGCTGTGCTGGTGGGGCTGGGAGGGAGGAAGCTGCTGTGCCCTCCACAAGCTGTGCTGCACGAGGTCTGGGGCAGAAGCACCATGGAAATTGGGGCTGGAGGAGATATTTAAGGGTCTGTCTGCTCCCAAAGATTGGATCCACTTTGCCAGATGTTACGGAGGGCTCTCTCCCTTCTCTCCAGCCGTAGTGGGGTACTCAGGGACACCAACAGTGTCACAGCAAAAGGCTCTGGTGGGTCTGATTTGTTCTGTTTCCACAGGAGGCCTAAGGAGGACTATGTCAGAGACCAAGGGCCTGGCCCTGGCCACTGGTGGGACTGGCAGGAGCTGTCCTCCACCCTTGCACTTCACTTCTGCCCCTTCGCCCAGCTCTGGGGAGCCAGTGACACCCACGAGCAAGCTGGGACGCCGCAGCTTCTGGGACATGCTGGTAATGTTGCTGAGGATCTAGTGAGGAGCAGGCCTGCAAGTCCTCATGGTGTGTCAGGCCAGGAGGAGTGGAAAGGAGGGATCTGGCAGGGGTTGGGAGGCCAGGTGGTGTGGACTTTTAGATCAGGGCACCAGCTAGGCTGCGCATGTGCTCAGCATCAACGTAACCTCTTCTCCCTAGAGCAAGGCAGAGTCCTCAGAGCTGGGCAGCCCCAAGACTACTGATGACATTGTGCTGGAGAGGCCAGAAGAGGCTCGCACGAGACGGCGGCACAAGACCGAGAGTGTCAAGCAGCACTTGAGCCAGGATCGGGCAACAGCCACAGCTGAACTGGAACAGGCACAGAGGCAAGCACAGCCTGCAGGCCAGACAGCCAGGGTGTTGTTCCCCTCCACCTGCTCTGCATCGCTCTGTTGCCCGACATCCCGCTGGCTCTATTTGTGTCTTGACCCTCTGGACCACATCCTCTTTCCTTGTAGTTTCTCCCTTACACAGCCAGTTAGGGGAGCTGCCCTCCACACACAAAACCTTGTTCCTTACTGGTGGAGCACAGCTGGGAGCACTGCTGGTTCTCCCTGCCAGAGATCCCTTCCCTGCATTGTGGGGCCCTGTGCCACACCTGACACCCTATGGCTGCTGACCCAGAGGGACCAAGCTCGAGGGCTGTAACAACCCAAAAAGGAGGCTCCCCAGGCTCTGCTTTGGAGCTGGGAGGGGATTGTTGAGTTTTTGTGCCTTTGATGCAGTTGACTGATCTGGTAAAACTCTGCTTCCCTTTCCTCTTCCCAGGCGCCGAGCCTGCCAGTTGGAAGAAGGGGATGTGGGTACCATGCACCCACTCTTCAGTCAAACCTGCCAGCAGTGGATGGCATTCATGAGCCACTTGGGTATGTGTCTCAGGCCCCAGCTCCTCCAGGTGGGTGGAGAGTAGGTCTTTCTACCCGCAGCTCTGAGGACAAGTCCTCATAAGGCACTAAGCCACCCAACTTCATCCCTTGCTGATCTCTACCTAGCTACACACCCTGTCTCTCCCTGAGCCTCACCAGGGTGCCACTGGTCTCAGGGCCAGCATCAATGTACCAAAGCTGTGGCAGGAGTCCTGGCACGTGTCTGTGCATCCAAACAAACGTGCAAAGATGCAAAACCTCTGGTTGCATCTGCCATGCTCTGAGTCCAGGGTTTGCTGGACTTGGCTGCAGCTGCTTTGGAGACCTGGATTCCTAACAGCAGCCGCAGTTGTGATTTAGCTCCGAATGGTAGCAGGGAGGGAGGAAGGACCTGAGGCTCTGTGACCTGCTTTGGGGCTGTGAAGCTGCACTGGAGCCCCCCGCTCCTTCAGGGAGGGAGAGGAGGAGGAATGCCCTTCATAGGGTGGGACTGGGGTCTGTGTGGCTGCCCTGTTGCTGCCTTCTGGATACCTGTCAGTATTTGTACATCCTCCCACACCTCCTGCTGACAAGGTAGAGCTGTCCTCCTCTGAGGAGGAGTGAGACAGGGAACATGGACAAATTGGGGAATAAAGTGCTGTGCGTAGGTCACGCAGGGAGTTTGGTCCCTGTACTATTTCAGGCCAGAACCTGAAACCAGGGGTTTTTACCACCTTTGGCTTCCCCTCCTTCATATAAGGTCCTCATTCTCCAGCTCTGCCTGCCTCAGTCCCCATCAAGACAGGAGCTTGGCCTGCTCTGGGCAGCAGGCCTGCAATGGGACTCCCTTAGCCCTCTCTGCTGCCCAGGCAGGCGGGGCTCGGCTCTGGGGCAGCTTGGCATGCTATCCTACAGTCCTTCTTCCATGCAGGGTGCCCATCAGTGCAGCAGTGCTCGGCAGAGATTGTGTCCCGTTTCCTCCTGTCCTCCATCCTGGTGGAAGTGGTGAGCCTGGTCACCTCCCTGGCGAGTGACACCAGTGTCAAGGTGTTTGAGCAGATCTGGTGAGTGACGTGGTTCACTGGGGGCTGTTTGGCACCAGCCGATCAGCTGTGCCAACCTCTGCTCCCATGGCTCTGCTTGTCAGCCACCTTTGGTGCTCTTTGCAGCTACCATCAGGACAACACTGCCTTCCTGCCCTATAAGCCTGGCCAGAGTGCCAGCCCTCGCCCTGCTGCTGTCAGACACTTCATCCTGCTGGGACGCAACTTCCAGCAGTGGCGTTGCAGCACGGAGCAGGGTGAGTGTGCAGCCAGCGTCCGTAGGACACTGTGCTGGGGGTCTTGGGGTGGGAGCAGTGTTCTTCTCCATGCTGGGACAGATTGCTTGTGCCCAGAGGTGGGCAATGTTTTCAGCTGGTACTGAGGGTTGTGACTCTGTCTTCTTCCAGCTCACAAAGGGCTCCAGCGCTTTGAGGCCATGGAATTCAGCTCAGCAGAGAGAGGCTCTGATCCCAGCCTGCTTGGACGAGACCTGGCACCCCGGCAAAGGTTCCTCTTCATGGAGATCATTGACAAAAAGGTAGCAATACTGCCTGTGTGATGTCTGCTGAAAGCCCTACCTGTTAACAGGGGGGTGTGAGTGAGCTGTTGACACTCTCCCTGTCCCAGCTTTGTCACCTGAAACTGGCCGTGGCTGCAGCAAGTACCATCCAGAGTGCCTGGTGCAGCCTGTGTCACCATGCAGGCCCTCTCTGCTGGTCCTTCAGCCTTCCTCCCCTTCCTCTCTCTCCAGCTGACACTCTACACCTACAACTGGTCCCCAGACCTGGGGGCCAACCTGAACTGCTCGTTTATTCGCCTGCTGCAGTGGCAGAATGCCCGGTCCCACATCGTGCACTGCCTGCTCAGCCAGAAGCTGGGACTCTTCCACCACCACTGCTTCATGGACACACCGTGGCATGAGGACAGCAAGCAGGTAGGGCACCCTGCCGGGCAGGGCAGTCCTTTCCTCTTCAGGAAGGGCCTTGGCAGCCTGGGGGGGCTGAGAAAGGTTGCAGACACTTCGGTGTTTTTGTGTGCCAGTTGACAAGGCATCCCCAAGTGTTCACATGTCAGCCTGTGGCCATGTCCAGCTAGGCTGTTGCTGTCCCCTCTTGGAGACAGCCAGAAGTGGAAAGGGAAGCAGGTTCTGCTGCTGGCAGCACTTATCCGTGACTAGATTATTTAGGATGGAGGAGCCTGGGGAATGAGCTTCCGACTGCACATTAGTGCCATGCTCGGCCAGTGCCTGCTCTCCTCAGGACTGGTGATGGAGAAGGACAACAGATACATCTGCAGGTGGCCAAAATTTTGTCTGCTCAGTTCTTGTGGGTCCAAGGCTGGAAGTAAGGAGGCTTTGGTGGCTGTGTCTTCTTGCTTAGGAGCCAAATCCTTTCCTGAACTCCACATTGGAGGTGGATGCGCTGATCCGGAGCTCCGCTCCTCCACCTAGCAAGGAACAAGGCCGGCTGAGCAGCTCTGCCCGCAGCTTGCCTTCTCTGCACTTCCCTCCTGATGTGGTGCCTTTCGATGAAGCTCTGCGGGATGTTACCACGTTCAAGCGCATACCCTTCGGGCCTGACCTGGGGCCTTTCGACCCAGTGGCTCGGCACGGGGCCCAGTTCCTGGAAATCAAGAGCATGGAGAGAAAAGGTAAAGCAAGGGACCTGATGTCACGGGAGCCTGCCTGGTTGTCTTGTTTGTGGTGAAGGAGCTCAGAAAGAGCAGAACAGGAGTTCTGGCAGAGGGAACAGCTCTTGGCTCCCCTGCGAGGGAATGGGTTATGGCCTGTGTAGGGTGAGCATGGAGTGGCAGTAGTTGGGGCTGTGGCTTAATGCTCTCATGGCTGCTCTCTTTCCTCCAGAACTGGAGAAGCAGATGAAGATTGAAAATCTCTTTGTTACCTGGCAGCAGAGATCGGCGCAGTCCAACATGCCCATCAGTGTGAGTGTGACCAGGGCAGGCAGGCAGCACTGGTAGCACCAGCTCCCTACGGCCAAAGGGGGCCCTGGAGCTGAGTGGGGTGTGTGCTGAGGATGGTGTGTGGCAGTGGAGCAGTGCTCTCTGCTTGAAATTCTGGGGTCACTGGGCTCTGGCTCCGCACTGGGGCACGGGACCTTGCTGCCCAGCAGAGAGGTTCCCTCTGGAGTTTGGTCGCTGACTGAGCGGTGGCACAGGGTTGTGGACAGCTTGTTCCCAGGCTCGGGGAGGGATGTGTGCTGGAACTGTGTTCCTCTTGTGCTGTGCAGCTGGCTGATCTGGAGACCCTGAAGCAGTCCTCACGCCTGGTTCACTACTGTGCTACCCCCTTGCTCTTTGACCCAGCCTTCCGTCAGCAGATCCAGACTGACCAGCAGGGCAAGGGAGAGGGNCAGGGCAAGGTAGAGGGGAAGGTGAGTGTCAGCAGGCACCAGTGGAGCTGGCTTTGTGCACTGGGGCAAAGGATGGCTTTGCAGTCTTTGTCCCAAGACAGGATTGCTCTGAGCTCACCCCTGTATTACAGGATGAATTTGCACTCGTAAGATGGAGCCTGAGAAAATCCTTGTGTCCTTAAAGCCTTTCTCCTGCATCCACACCATCCCTGGGGATGACTGACTTCTCTTTTCTACCCAAGGAATTCAGGGCAGAGCCTAGTGAAGCTGTCAGGGAGTGCTGTCTGGTACTGATCTGCTGGGGACACAANAGGTGAGTGTCAGCAGGCACCAGTGGAGCTGGCTTTGTGCACTGGGGCAAAGGATGGCTTTGCAGGCTTTGTCCCAAGACAGGATTGCTCTGAGCTCACCCCTGTATTACAGGATGAATTTGCACTCGTAAGATGGAGCCTGAGAAAATCCTTGTGTCCTTAAAGCCTTTCTCCTGCATCCACACCATCCCATGGGGATGACTGACTTCTCTTTTCTACCCAAGGAATTCAGGGCAGAGCCTAGTGAAGCTGTCAGGGAGTGCTGTCTGGTACTGATCTGCTGGGGAGACAAAAGAAAGGAAAGCAAAGGAAAATCTCCTTTATTCAACAGCCAGACCTAGACCCAGCAAATAGCTGGAACAATTGAAAGCAAACCAGCTGAATCCTGGGCAGGTTTCAACCTGACAGACTCTGAACTGGTGCAGGTCCCACACTGGCTGCTCGTGGTCTGTCTGTGTCAGAAGGGAAGAACAGACTGTTGTAATTGATGTAAATATCAAAAGGATTCTGACAGGGCCTTTAAGTGAGGTTGCTACAGAAACAAGTGAAAGGAAAAGTATCATCACAGAATGAAAACTTTACTTTGTTTTTGGAACAGAGCAAAAGGAAGATTGGTTAGTCAGCTTGAAGAGCTTGGTAGCACAGGTTTCAAGGTTGCGTGTTGGGTTCTGTATCTCCAGATGATTTGTTGCAGTACATAGGAGATGCCAAGCTTTGCAGGGCTGTATGGCTGTTCAGATTGGTCAGAACAGAAGAAGACTGCAAGGAACTTGAGAGGAACCTGAGTGGCCTGTGAAATGAGAGGTATTGTAGGAACTGGGACCTGATTCCCAGTAAAAGAGAGCACTGAGCAGAGAGTAGCTTGAACTCCTCCTGTGCAGAGCACGTAGCTCTGTGGATTTCTTCAATTCGTGAACAGAGTGATTTAGAGTACATCAGAAAGGGGTGTTATAGTAGTATGAGTGATATTCCAGTAAGTTCCTAAATACTAGTGTATTGTCTTCATCTGGACAGCAAGTGGGAGACTGATCATCTTGTGGCAAAGGCACTGAACTAGAGAGACTTGGAGACGGTCAGAAGGTAGCTGGGCAGACCCCAGGTAAAGACACTGCCCCCGAGTGAAAAGGCAGACAGAAATATGTACAGGTGCCACAAGCTTGAAGTAGAGAAGTCAAGAGAAGAAACCTCAGTCCCTCACAGCACAACGGCCAGGAGTATTCTAGATATCAAAAGCAGAAATAAAAATGGTTAAAAGGAAACACTATTCCTGTTCAGTGCTACTTGAACTACAAGTGAGTCGTGAGAAGTCAGCAGGATTCCTAAGGGGATTGAACTCTCACCATAGCAGTAGGAGCTGAAGCTCTGATGAGCCTCACGTGAAGTCGTTGTGAGCCACTCACACCCTGTGGGAGCCGTTCTGTGGGGGGAGATGTGAACTCCTTTTTGCCAGGCACCTTCTCCTGCAGTCCGTTGCAGTGCTGTTGGGTCAGTCCTGGCCAGCTAAATCTTGGACCTGGTGTTTCAGCATGTGCACNTTCGGCACGTGCACCACGATAGTGTTTGGGGGACCGGCTGTAGTGCTCTCTGGCAGGTGGAGGTATGCCCTCTGCTCAGGGAGGGCACCTGGGGATGTCGCAGTGAGTGTCACCCGCTGGGGCCAGTCACAGCACGTCTCCTCAGGCAGTGACTGTCCCTTCCAGAAGCGACACCGCTCAAATGACTCGACAGCTTCAGGGAGGGACCGCAGCCACAGCTGCGACTCGGCGGAAGCGCTGCCCTGCAAGGTGAAGGAGGAGCCGTGGCTGCAGGAGATGTGCAATACCTTCTTGCAGCAGTACATCCAGTACCTGCAGAGCATGGGCTTCATCCTGGTCCCGGTGCGGCCACCCTCACCCACCACTCGCAGGTCAGTGATGTTCTGAGAACCCTGCTGTTGGAGAAGGGCTGAGACACTGAGCTCTGCTCTGGTTTGACACGAGGAGACGTCGGCTCCCCTGCTCAAGGCTGTCTCTGCTGTCTTTTCCAGTAGCACGAGCCGGATCCGAGCTCTGGCAGCAACAGGTGTGGAGGGGAGAGGGTCCTTTTCCTACACGAAGCCAAAAGCAGAAGGGAGTCCAAAGGTGAGTGCATGTCTGTTAGAGGGGTGGAGCTGGGGTGGAAGTCAGGCTGTGGAGTGGGGCAGTTCTCCTGGTTGGGTTTTGAATCCATTTCAGGCAGAAAGGATGTGAGAGCACAGAAAGCACCAAAGCTCAAAAAGTCCATCTGGACCAGCACCNCAGTCCATGGCCAGCTAAATCTTGGACCTGGTGTTTCGGCACGTGCACCACGATAGTGTTTGGGGGACCGGCTGTAGTGCTCTCTGGCAGGTGGAGGTATGCCCTCTGCTCAGGGAGGGCACCTGGGGATGTCGCAGTGAGTGTCACCCGCTGGGGCCAGTCACAGCACGTCTCCTCAGGCAGTGACTGTCCCTTCCAGAAGCGACACCGCTCAAATGACTCGACAGCTTCAGGGAGGGACCGCAGCCACAGCTGCGACTCGGCGGAAGCGCTGCCCTGCAAGGCGACGGAGGAGCCGTGGCTGCAGGAGATGTGCAATACCTTCTTGCAGCAGTACATCCAGTACCTGCAGAGCATGGGCTTCATCCTGGTCCAGGTGCGGCCACCCTCACCCACCACTCGCAGGTCAGTGATGTTCTGAGAACCCTGCTGTTGGAGAAGGGCTGAGACACTGAGCTCTGCTCTGGTTTGACACGAGGAGACGTCGGCTCCCCTGCTCAAGGCTGTCTCTGCTGTCTTTTCCAGTAGCACGAGCCGGATCCGAGCTCTGGCAGCAACAGGTGTGGAGGGGAGAGGGTCCTTTTCCTACACGAAGCCAAAAGCAGAAGGGAGTCCAAAGGTGAGTGCATGTCTGTTAGAGGGGTGGAGCTGGGGTGGAAGTCAGGCTGTGGAGTGGGGCAGTTCTCCTGGTTGGGTTTTGAATCCATTTCAGGCAGAAAGGATGTGAGAGCACAGAAAGCACCAAAGCTCAAAAAGTCCATCTGGACCAGCACCATTTCTGAGATGTTGGGTCATATGAGACCTCCTCTCCCTCCTGCGTGTCCTCCTGCAGCCCTCAGAGCTGCTCCCCTGGGACTAGGGGGAACCAGGGAAAATCTCAAAAGGACAGCAACAACTCACAGGGGGCTCAGAAGAGGGACAGGGTGACCTGGGGCTAGGAGACCGAGGTTTGGGTGTGATTCTGGAGGTTTACCTGTCAGAGAAGCCTCAGCATCTGTGGGTAAGGGCAGCTCTGGGGCAGAACAGTCTTTAGCTAGAGTGAGGTGAATGCTGAAGTTGAAGATGTTAGAGAAGATAAACCTGGAACAGCTCTACTGTGAGAGCAGGCCGAGGTTCCTCTTTTCTAAAGAAGTGGCAGCTAGGGAGGAACAGGACAGAGTTCTACCAAATCACAGCTACCTGGAAAGGAATGGACTCCTAGACACCACCAAATGCAAGTATTGGTGGCCAGTTTCAAAGCTGAAGGGAGTGTTTCTTTGTGCAGCAGGTAACAGTGGTTATCAAAAGGTTTTGTGAACACTAAGAGCTTGCCTCAGTTTTCTGAACATGAGCTTGCAGGAGACAATAGGTGAGTACCTGGAAGACGAATCCACCGGAGTCGCTAGATAGGCAGGAACCGTGCGTGGCTCCTGAAGTCACCCAGGGATGATGGGAGCCCGTGGCATTTGCTTACCCTGTTCTGACACTATCCTGGCACCTGCTTTTGGCTGCTGTTGGTACAGGGTTGTGGGCACAACCACACCTTGTAATTAAAATTAAAGCAATCCACTGGAACAGCTTAACAGAGGGCAAATGAATTTTCTGGCAGCTAAGGTCTGAGTCCAAACTGGATGCTTCCTATAGCTGCTGTGTGATGGTCTGGGGAGAGCTTAGCAGGGAGAGGTGGGAACGAGGTTTTGAGAGCAGCATCACCCCTCAGCTCGCGCTGTCCTCCAGCTCTAGAGACACCCTGTCCTGAGTAAGCAGCTCGTGAAGGGCACACTCTGACTGGTGCACTCTCTGAGGATGCTCAGGTTGTTAGAATTCTTTTCAGTCAGCTCTGGCCTGTCTGCTCTTCTCCCTCCAGTGAGGGTGCTCAGCTGTCGAGACTCCTCTATTTCCACCTCTGTCACAGAGCCTCTTGTCAGCCCCACACCCTGGTGTGTGAGCTGCTCTGCTGTGCCAGAGCACCTCTTCAGCTTTGGCCTTCTCTTCGCAGAGCACGAGCCCTGCTGTTGCCACCTATCATCTGCAGAGAGCTCTCCCGGGTGGGATTGTGCTGATGGAGTTGGCCTTCCAGGTAAGGAAGATCTCTGGGTATTCAGGGACAGTGCCTTCAGAGGCGACAAAGTGAGTGATGAGGAGTGCAGCAGGGATGTGATTCTTCATTTCTTGTCCTACCTCTTCCGTGGTCCTGCAGGATGAGATGGTTCTGCAGGGCTCAGAGCAGGAAGAGTTGCCTGGAGGGGGCTAATCAAAGGTGTAAGGGCTTAGCACCGGGTAGGGTGCTCTGTGCCCAGCCATTATTTTGTCTGGGCCAGCTTGGTTCAGACAGGAGAGGGGGACAAAACATGGAGCAAGAGTGTCTGGGGCCCAGCCAAGAGGGTGAAGCTTGGGGGCTGTTCTCCCTCCCCAGATTGGCCTGTGCTGCACTCATGTGCTCTCTTCTCCAGGGCTATTACTTCTGCGTGAAGCAGTACGCACTGGAGTGCTCTCGGATCCCCATGGGCCAGTCTGTGAACTCCCAGGTAATGGCTTTGCTGGCACAGCTGGTGCTCCTCAGGGTCAGGGGATGCTTTGGGGGTGGCAATGATCCTTGGGACAGAGTGGGCATTTCAGGTGTAGCAGGTTTTGGAGAGCTCTGCTCCCTTCTCCTGGAAAAGCGGAACTGCACAGAGCCTTCCGCAGCCAGAGGCCCTCCATGGCACGCTGCTTGAGCAGATCTGGAGTGCAGTGAAAGGAAATGGGAGGTTTGGCAAGACGATGACTTGTCCTAGCTTGGGGTGCATGATAGAGCTCCCCAAGAGTGGGGAGAAATAGGAGCAATTCTTACAAAGATGACTGCTCCAGGGGAAGTCAGTGCCTGGAAAGCCAGAAGCTTTCCTCTTCCCTTGGAACAAAAAGGAGGCAGAATAGGAACAGGGATATGGGAACGTGGTTGACTGTCCTTTGCCACAGGACGTGACTTCTTCTTCATACCTCTGTGCCTTGCTCTGCAACACCATGGGGTTGCCTGCTCCCTTCCTTCTCCTTTGGTGTGTCAGGGCCTGCCTGTCACCCGGGCCCTGAGTGACTGCCTAGAGGCTGGCCAGCCCCACTCTGAGGCAGGAGGCGTGCGTTACCCCGCTGTCCTTTCCAGGGGAGCTCTGTAGCAAGGCTGCTTCTTACAGGAGTGGCTCTCCTAAGCTTGGGGCCTGCCAGGACCTCACCTGAGGGTTTGCTGAGCCTTTCCTGGGAAGCCTGGATGAACATAGGGCAAGGTTACCAGGCTGCAGCTGGTATCACGGAGAACACCCAGGCTCTCTCTGGGTGACTTGGCAAGACTTGGCCCGGTTTTGCAGTGGGAGGGGATGGTTGTGGGATCAGCAGGCAAGAGGCATTG
>VWZY01001658.1:34263-61800 GCA_013399075.1 Chloroceryle aenea
CAGGCACTGGAAGGTGGCTGTTAGGTCTCCCTGGAGCCTTCTCTTCTCCAGGCTGAACAATCCCAGCTCTCTCAGCCTGGCTTTGTAGCAGAGGGGTTCCAGCCCTCGGATCATCCTTGTGGCCTCCTCTGGCCCCGCTCCATCAGGTCCATGTCCCTCCTGTGCTCAGTCTTTTACCTCCACACTCTCAAACACACCACTTTTCCCTCACCACAGCCATCATTTTCCTTGCCTCAGTGTTCAGAAAGACGGGTCTTTCCACATCCCTCAAAAGCCTACAATTCCTTCCCATCACTCCTTAACTCCCAGCAGAAAAACCACTCTCCTCTGAAGCCAGCAGGAACAAAACTGTTCCCTGAACCCCGAGCAGCCGGGGGACACCCCCTCCCACAGCAGGCACAGGTAGGAGTGTTCTTGTTGGCATTTATCACTCCTTTGCTGTTACAAGGGCATTGTGTCAGGAGACCCATTTAAGCTCCATTATAACTCCCTTTGACTGACAGGCAGAGAGTAGCGAGTGTCGCTGCCTGAGGAAGGCCAGACGAAAGGGAAGCTCTAAATAGACCTGTCAGAGGGATGCTGAAGAGACTAATACATCAATTAAATCAGCACCCAATACATTAAAATCTTTCAGTCTATGAGACTCAATGTGAAATGTTTACCAAGGCCCAGCATCTCATCTCTAATGCTCCATAGGTGATAGATACGATTTTTCTTTATCAATAATTGTAATGACCCCCTTCTAAGTACATGCCTGGATTTCTTTTCATGCAAAACAAGGAAAAGAGGAGGAGAAAAGAAGCGGCAGGCTGCCAGGGATCCGAATGCTTCAGTAGCTGACAAAAGACAAGAGAATTTGGGCTGATTTTCCTTCTTCTTTTTAAAAAAAAAAAGGGGGGGGAAAAAACCTCAGCTTTGGAATGATGAATTCACAAGTTGTTATGGGAACTGGCAGCACAGATGATGCCCCAGAGGAGCACTGAAGAATGTCTATAGGATCTGGAGGGATAATAATGTGATGCAGACGTCTGTAACATGCATGGGTTTCACCAAAAACCGGATGACAATCTGTAACCTTCTCCTGGCAGTGCCCAGTCTGGGGCCAGCACCAAGCCACAGCCCCCACCACACATCAGACCCACACTACGTGGCTGGGGTGCTCACTGGTGCAGCTCTGGCCCTCTCCCAGCCCTCCTGGCCCACCAGGAGAGTGTCCCCTCCTTGTCTGTTGATGTATTTTGACAACACATTAATTTTCATTCGCACTACCTCACATTTTCCAGGACCTCTGCTCTTGCAAACTACCCTACTGGGAGCACAGGCGTGTGCTGGGGAGGGACAAGAGGGGAGGGGGGAGTTGGCATCCGCACCAGCAGCAGCTGGGGATGCTGGCGGCCAGGAGGACACGTGGGGCAGGTTTGATTGCTTTGGACAGTATCTGAGGCCATCACCTCTGCACAGATGACACGTACACCCCTCCTTCCAAGCCTCCTTTTGCATGGTAGGAGGGGATGTGAAGTTTGGAGGAGGAGTGACACCCTCTGCCCCCCCACCTACTGCAAATCCCAAGAGCAATGAGTGCCCGGCTGGGCTTCCATCTCCGTGGTGGATGAGGCATTTTGCAGCTCTGCACCTGCACAAAGATTTAATTTATAAACCTCTTCACGTGCATTTCAGCTCTAAATGGAGAGTTACAACCTGTGTGGCACGGGCGAGCTCATACTGCACAAGTCACACCTAAACCTTGGGCTTCCCTGTAAGTTGGGTGTATAGGATCGACGGGTGACACGTAAGCATTGACAAGACTGGAATTACAGCAGTTATATGATGGTCTCAGCCTGAGGTGGTGTTTGTACAACACCCAACAGCATCCAACAGGCCACATCAGGAATATTCTTCAGTGACCCACCCTGGCCAAAAGGCTTGGTCAAAGCAATGTAAGATCCACGGGACAACCTGGAGTGGGAGCAGACCGTGGACACACCACAGTAACCAGAGGCTTTTGAACCACATGCACGGATTGAAAAGAGCTTGGCCGTGCCATGGAAGATGCAGGATCCCAGGTGCAACACGGAGGTGTTACTGAGCTCTGCAAAAAGCACTCAAGAAATGCTCCTAGAGCTCGGACCCACCTGCCAGCATAGCCCCTGAGCTCATCCCCAGGCTTTGTACCTACAAGATACCCGGAGCTCATGGGGAAATACTGAAAAAGAAGTTCAGAAGAAGAGTAGGACAAAGTGCCACTTCACTGTAGCCTATTATTTGCTCACTACTGCTGCTATGAGATGAGAATCAGCTCAGCAGCTGGGCTCGGTTTACAGGTCTCTGTGGGGACTGTGGTCTGGAGATAGGAGCAAACCTCACCGTGCTTCCTCCAGAGCTGCTGCTCACATGTGGAAGGAAGTCCAGCATAACTGCAGACTTACCTCTTGAACTGCCTTCCAAAAAAACCTCTTTCAAAATGTACTTTGCTGAGCTGTTTATGCAAATTCTTGCAAGTTGGCTTGACAGCACTGCAGTCCCCATCAGCCACGCAAACCAGCGTTCCCTCATCCCCCCAGCACTGCCCGTGCTCGGCCGGGCAGGGGCTGCCCGCAGGGAAGCCACAAGACCAACCCCCCTTCCACGCTGCACACCTGCAACAGGGCCCTGCCCAGAATCCTCTCACCAGATTTATCCCAGGAGTGGGTTTGGGTTCTAACTAAAGCGTGTGGCTCACCATTCAGCCCCACTGCAGGGTCCACGCTTTCCTTTCACCCCCACTGCAGGGTCCACGCTTTCCTTTCACCTGCCCACCCCAGGCCTTTAGCCTGGGCTATTTTTCCAGCTGTCCTTTCGGGCTGTGCCAGGAGAGGGCTCTTGGTTTTCTTCCCCTTTGCAACCTTCAGCACACCAAAAGTTATGAGCACAAAAGGAAACATTTCCTGCACACTTCCTGCGCCTAAAGCTTGCAGAAGCCACCTTAGGGAGCCCCATTACTTCTCCAGAGGATAGAAGTCTCATTCATGATTTTTCATGTTTCTGGTTTGTTTTTCTTCTGCACTAAAATACCTTTTGTGGAGCTAGGGAGAAGCAGAGAACTGAGGGATTTAACTCGGTACCTGTAGTTTGCATTTACCTAGTGATTTTCTGGAACCTCTTGCCAAATGTCTGGCCGCGCGCTCGGCCAGAAGGCAATAAAAAGCCTGCACCACGCTTTCCCTGCAGAACTACTTAATGGGCTTAGGAGGTTTGTTCTCAATTTCATATTCACTACAAATAAGAAGGATACAGAGTCTCAGTATTTGCTGTTCTTTCTTCTTTTAGCAAGCCACCAAGCCTTGGTCTGTCCTCCACCAGCAGACCTGGCTCTCCCCCAGAGCCTCCTGTACCTCCTGCGGTCAGGTGAGCTTTGGGTTGTCTGCTCCCCAGCTCCCTCTTCTCACCTGAAGCTCTGCCTCCCATGTGGTCAACTTGGCCAAAGAGCCCCAGCCAGACCTCTCCATTGCACCAGTACAACCTGTCTGGCTCCTCACTCTGCTGCCCTTACACACATGCTCTCCACCACTTCTGCTCTCAGAAAGACAGGGAGGGGAAAAAAAAAGTCCTTTCCAAATGGGGTTCACAGCTGTCAGAAACAGTCTGCATCCCTCCGGTCTCTAACAAAGACTTAAGGAAACTTGGCAGAACCCAGGTATCATCACCTATAAATTATGGTCTGTGGACTAAGAGCCATCCCAGACTGGAAGGCTTCCTCAAGTCATGAGCAGTTGCTGTGCTCACGCTCATCCGCCTGACCCGGGGCCCTCCACAGAGAGTTCAGGGGGTCGTGCTTCAGTCCAGCCAGCTCCTCCCTGATCCACGATGGTTTTCTGATTTCCTGAGACACCTAAGTCAGGAAGGAAGGAGACACTGTGCAGCAGGACAACCCTTGCTGCTCTGGCTGGCACTGGACTTGAACTAGTCACAAGTGCTTTGCAGACCTCTTCAGACCAACTCACCACGATGGGTTTCTCAACAGACCTGTCCACCTTGTGTAGGAAAACAAGCTCTTTCCACGATTTGCACCTTCTACTCCTTCCCACAACCCAAAGCTCCTGACAGGAGGCAGCAATTGGTAGGTGTTATTATCAGACATGTTACCCCACCAGCATCACTCTGTCACAGCTCCATGGGACTGTGTTGGACATCTTCCCTGCACCAGCATTTCTCAGGACTTGGATCAATTCACCCCAGAGTCCTCAGACCTCAGGCTGAAGGGAAAGGACAAGCTGAAAGGAAAGAGGATGACTGAAGGTGTTTTGGAGATCTGATGCTCAGGCATCTTCCTTACCAAAGCCTGATCTCCCTATGTAGGGGTTCACCACATTAGCCTGTTATGGTGGCCTTTGGACATGGCAGATGTCCAAGGAAGTGAGGAAGTGCTTCCTCGAGGCAAGGAAGGGAAGCAGGTCACTCTGCTCTAGCTGCAGATGTCCCTGCTCACTGAGTAGAAGACCTTTAAAGGTCCCTTCCAACCCAAACCATTCTGTGATTCCCACCCACACAGTGAAAATCTCAGGGTTACCAAGACAAACTGGTTCATCCTCAGACATGAGGCTTCACCCAGGCGTGTCAGGATGTTTTAAAGAAGGCAATTTATCACTAGAGACAGTGCTTAGTGAAAGAGTCTTAAGCTGTGTACAGAGGAAAATACGACAGCCTGCTCTAGAAAGCAGCCTGGCCCTTGGGAGTAAGGGCACTGATACGGGATTTCGATGCTTCCTCCTGAGCATGCTCCACGCTGCTATCAACAGGACAATAACCTGTCACTTTGGGCCCAGATCCTCTCTTAATTACACCTGCTGCATGATACAGGGAACAAAGTGAAAAGGATGGAGAGGCAGCTAACAAATTACTTCCTTTACCACTCCAAGAACCACACATGGTGAGTACTGAAAGACAAACCCTTGAGCTGAGATCCCGTGTCCGAAACACCGCCTGCCCTGACTGACCCCCCACGGATCTGCAGTGAAATTGGACTTTTCTTTGGAAACACTCAGGGAGCAAACATCACCCGCGCATGCTTCCTGCCCTCCAGTTCATCCCAGCCTGAGGGAGAAGTCAAACGAGCCGCTCTCAGGAGCACGGCAGTGCCCCTTCCATCTGCAAGGCGGGTTTGTGTTCCTTCCAAAGCAATAAGCACAAAGGAGGACAGACAGGCTTCCATCTGACTTTTATCAAAGCCTGGATGAAGGAAGACTTTCAACACTGCCTTCCAAGCAGCCCTTTGTAAAGATGGGAGGATGGGTAAAAATAACTTGTAATTAGAGTCTAATGAATCAGCACCAGTTGTCTCGCCAACAGTGCATCAGCTCCCATGTGCTAGTTAATCGCTTGAGATTCTTTTCATCATGCAAGAGCAGAGCGATGGCAAATTCATGCTCGCTCCCTCCCCCCACCCCAAAATGCTTTTCCTTACACTTGCAGTGCAGGTTCAAACTCCATTTCACCCCGGACAGCAACAGGACATGACTTTACCAGACAAGGAAGTCCAAGAAACCAGCAAACTTGCACAGCTTTCAGGGCTGATGTACCTGGAAATACATGAAAGCGGCAGCAGCTCGCCCTGGTTTACCCATTTGTGGAGCTTTGTTGTGGCCAAGAATCAAGCTTTGTAAGCGAGGCCAAGTGTTCTCTGTGGCACAGTGGGAATAAATTCAAACCACCCCAAAATTCCTTGGCAGCAAGCCCTGGACTTCACAGCGGTGTTAACTCAGAGCCTTTCCACGAAAGGTTTCTCATCCCCACCCCTCCCTCATCGCAGGCGCACGTGGTCGCCCCGCTGCGTTACGGGACGCGGTCCTGCGGGAAAGGCAAATGCTCCACAGCAAGGGGAACAAGGAACCACCCGGGCTCTGCTTTTAAACCCTCAGCTCAGCTCAGGAGAGCACTTCAACCTGGCAACGTGTCTGCCCGCTCCGGCGGCAGGGACCGGCACCGGCACCGCTGGGCAGGAGAAGTGACACGCAGATGAGATGCATCTCCCAGTAGATAAAGTACTGAGTGCTCCATGATATGGGAATGAAGTCCCTTTGCTGATGATACAGAGCAAATTTACAAAGTTTGCAAGGAAAAAAGGTTTTTGTTTTTGTTTTTGCTCTGACTGCGTATTCCTCTGGAGATAAGAAAATGAAACTAAATTTCCCCCCCTCCCTTCTTGGATCTTAATAAAATTCCTATTAAAGACCATTTCTAAATCTTCACTTTAGCTTGTGGTTTCAGCTAGGCCAGAGGAGAAAACTGATTTTCAGTTTAGGGCACAATCTGAAAGAAAATGAAGTGCAGGGTCAGTTAAGAAAGATCAGGAAGAGTTGTCAAAAATGTGGTTTGCTTGACTTGTATTTCACTTTCTAAACATGAAGGATACCAAACAATCAGAAGCTGCTTTTGTTCGAGATGTGTGTGAAGCTGCTGAGATCTGGACTGAGTGTTTTCAATCCAAAGGGCAAGGCCACGTTGAAGACCAAAGACAACTTTCCTGTTGAACCCTTTGATCATCTTTCAACTCAAGTGTTAGCAACAAAATACAAACAAAATATTTTCAGATTTAGTCAGGTTGAGCGAAAGTTTGTCTTATTTTACTCATTTTTCCCTTTTCCTACCCTCTACATCATCTGACAAGGGAAAATAGCGCAGATAATTCCTGGAATTCCCCTGCAGAAACACAGAGCTCGAGAAGGGCTCGTCTGTCTTTTGGAGAGAAGACCGGGTCAGGCGTGTGCACCCCGACCACGTGCCCGCCACCGTCACTCGCACCTCGACCGCTCCGAACACTGCCGCACTCCCCTTTGCTTTTGCACAACTCCAGGAACTCGTGTTTCACCTGTAAGAAAAGGTTCCTGCCAGGACCATGGCCCAAACTCATGTTCTTACTTGATTCCAGCTCCTCGGGTGCAGGGGAGGTCGCTGCCAGTGCGTTTGGTATGCCCCGTGACACCTCCAGTGGGCTTAGGGAGCTGAGATCCCAAGGGATTTTATGAAGGAAACTGAAACACCTCATCCCATGGCACAGGGCAGAAAGCTGCCTTGATAGCACTGAGAAGGTTTTCCTGGTGCCCCACAGACCCTGGTGGAAACCTGGGGGTCTGGGAGTTTTATTGCCACTATCAGAACTCAAGTGAGAATCAGGATAATGGATTCCCTGTACTGTACTGAGCTCTCCTGAGCTCCAGCATCATTTTCAGAAGACAGTAACTCCTGGACCAAATAAAAGTCTGAGGTAACCACTGCCTACTACAGTACAGTACTCAGTGTACTCTGCCCGGACACACAACATCCACACCAAACTCTTTTGGTGTTGTTTTCTGGTCTGATTGGTTAAGGTATGCAAAAGAGGACCTGCAGATGGTTTATAGATGCATTAGCCATTAAGGATATTGCTACAAAGCATGAGGTCAAAAGAAGGCAGCATAAAATAAGCATTCAGGTTGGTTTCCCAGTTTCAAGCTTGTTATTTTTGGCTAAATTCCTCGTCTGTCTTTTACAGTGAAGACCGGGGTCATTAGATGACATCCCAACGGAGCAAAGCGTTTTCCTTTCCTCTTCTCTCTCTTTTGATCCTCCTTTGTTCTGCTGCAAGAAGGCCATGAGCTATTTCCATGGCAAAGAAGAAGGTGGATTCAATACAGTGCTGCCTTTTATTGTTCAAAAACAGCACCCGTGGTAGGTAGGGGAGCAAGAAATGTCAGGAGCTGCTGTAAGAAGGACAAGAGCAAAGCCAACGATGGCCATGGGAGACTGGACCACAGTGCTGAGGCTGCGAGGTGGTGAGATCTACCTCAACTGATCCAGACAAGACCTAGGAAGAAATCATGTCAGGGTTTGTTGGGTTTTAAGCCAGATTTGAACTTTACCACATTCTCCCCCAAAGAGCTTGAGTACAACCTCCAGCAGGAGCAACACATCTGTTGGGCTCTGCTGTCTTCCGCAGTGGCATCTGCTCTGGAACTGTAGCACGTGAGGTTAGAAACAAGGCTGCCAACCTCCATCTGTGCAGAAGGCACCTATACATTATGCTGCTGGCACGGGACAAGTTTCTGTACACACATCTGGACGAGCCAGGCGCCAGGTATAGGGAGAGATTTACCTGCTTGGACTGTTTTACCCCCCTCACAGGAGGAAAGGTGTGGGAGCTTCTCAAAGCACATGCAGCTGGTTATTAAACTTCCAGTAGTTAAGCAAACACGTTAGTAAAGAAATAAATGCATGTGTATTTAATTTATTAACTGTGTTTACTAACTTCACACCCATTTCTTAGAATCTCAGAAATTTCCAAGCCACCCCATCTTTTATCAAGCAGGCTGCAATACCCAGGGCTAGAAGTGGCCCAAGAAAAAAGAACCCAGAGCAGGTGAACTGCCAGAATGTCTGGGACTCACAGATAGAGAACTACCTCTCCTCAACCCCGCGGCTAAATGTGCTCTGCTATCTCTCTTTGCACTTGAGCTCTGCAATTTGCAACGACAGCACAGGCAGCATTTAACCCAAGGTCAGACAAGAACATCATGGTCTGAAGACTCGCATGACCAATCAAGCCCTTGACTCTGGAAGTAACTGAAAGACCAACAGGCTAAAAATCCAGACTTAGGATTTGATGTGTGGAACCTGAGGCCAAACAAAAGCAGCTGTTGGGAAATCTTGAGAAAAACAGAAAATAAGAGTATGCAGTGGTGAGCCCATTTTTGGGCCAAGTTGTGACATCACGTCTCACAGGTCTCCTCATGGAATAAGATGTTTCTTTCCTGGACTAATAGTAAGGAATAATAGCCCTAAGCAGAGAAGTAATAATGTGGGAATGTATTTGTAATGCCCACATCATCCCACCACACAGGGTCTGGGCCTGTCCAAGTGCAGCCCGCACAGCAAAGGACACGGTGGTGGGGCTGCTGGAGCACCAAGCAGGACAGATCTAAAACAAAACAGAGAACGCAGATGGGATCTGGTCTCAAAGGAGTTCAGATCACCAGGGATAGCTTCCCCCCAGGCCGTCCCCTGAAGAAATGTGGAAAGCAAAGCAGATGTGGACAGGACACCCACCCTAGGAAGAGGAGATTCAGCCCAGCAGGCAAGAACAGCAGGAGGACAGCAGGGTGGGATGTCTGAAAGCAGAGAGAGGTAAACCTCTTTGTATTACTTGCACTGTGTTGTAAATACTTTGTGCCTGTAGGAAACTCGCAGATCTTGTTTGACTTGAGAGCCACTTTCCCTAGTCCCTGTCCCAGGCTCCAGCAGGACCCAGCCGCGCTCGCCTGTGCCGAATCCGTCCCCAGCTGCCCCCCAGAGCTGTAACCCTGCTAGCAGCAGCCTAAGAGCAGAGGGCTGGAGAAATGCCACCCTGCAGGCACTGGCAGGGACCACCTGGAAAAGCCCAGGGAGAGGGCGCAGGCACAGCAAGGCACAGGAGGATCAGAGTGAATCACTGATCCAACGTAGATTTTATCATTTCCTGGAGTATAGCCACAGGTTCAGGATTTTTGCAGTGTTCATGGATCTAACAGAAAGTGAAAGCAGAGGAAAGCACACGGTGATCAGAACAGCAGCACTGTCCTCTATACATTTATTAAAGCCAAGATCCTGCTTCCTTCAAGAGTTTTGACACCGCCTTAGTCGCCATTAAGATATTGATGCAGCATTATTTTCTCTCTTAAGCCCCCTAATTTGCTCTCCATTCATTGTTCGTGGGATTAAGGCCATTTTTTTTTAATGAAAACACAAGAAAAGCTCAGTGACAGGAGGATGAAGGAAGTCTGTGCTATTCACCAGCCACCCAGCCACCCACATGCTATCTTAATTCATCAGCAGACAAAGCCAGCTCTTTGTCTTTGCAGCTCCCTCTATGCCATTCATTCACGGTGAGATATCGCTCCCAGTAATCAGAGCTGCCTATACAGGGGGGAAAAAAGGGAAAAAAAATAAAAGAAAGGGGAAAAAAAAAAAAGAGACAAAACCCATCTAATCAGGCCTTAGACTTAGCCCCATTGTCACCAAGACAGCTCCCTTTTTAAAAACAATGTATATATAGCAATAGATCTCAATTAAGCCCCCTTGCCATGCAAAGTTAGACGGCTGCTTATGTAACGGGCGGGTGACATGAGCATTTTTCTTCATTTACAAGACTTTTTGCCACTAATAACAAATCCGCTGAGCATCGGGGGAAAAGAATCGTTCCCTAAGAATTACGAAGGAAGGATACCCGTAGTTTAAGGTTGCTTTAACCTTTGGATCTTCAAATAACTTTGCTTTTCTGTGCTTAATGAACTACATGTGTGATTTGCAACTCTTAAGGGGTTAATCTCCAACCATTGTTTTAATTGGATCAACAATTGGCCTTCTGCCACTTCCTTTGGAAGATTATTTCCACGATCGAAGAGAAATCAGCGCCAGAAATTATTTTCCTGAGAATCCGTGCCAGAGGAAACACTATGGGAATAGATAACGACCCGAGTTTCACAAGGATCAAATATTGCAATTATTATCACCCTCGGCCAGAGCCATGACAGCTCCGACCGCATGTGGTCACGCTTCCCAAACAGCAACACCTTGGGAATGGGAAGCTAATGGAAAAACTTACTAACGATCCTGAAGTGAAGAAAAAGGAAAAAAGCAAAATCTAATTCTATTTCGTGCTGTTCTGCTCAGCAACAGTATGAGCAAGGGCCAAATCCAGACCTTGAGGTATCTGCTCTGTGAACATGACTGCAAAGGGCTGAGCAGAAGAGACGTCTCTTCTGCCTTCTCCTCAAAAGTGGCCATTATCATTTAGAGAATGGCTGAGGCTGGAGGGGACCTCAGAGATCATCTCATCCAACCTCCCCACCACGGGCAGGGACACCTCTCAACTAGACCAGGTTGCTCGAGGTCTCATCCAACCTGGCCTTGAACACCTCCAGGGAGGGGCATCCAGGACTCTGCTGGGCAACCTATTCCAGAGTCTCACCACCCTCAGACTGAAGAACCTTTTCCTAAGATCCAATCTAAACCTATTTTCCCTCAGTTTAAAACCCTCGTCCTATCACTGGACACTTGTGAAGAGTCCTCTCCAGCCTTCCTGTAGGATCCCTTCAGGTACTGGAAGGCAGTTACAAGGTCCTCCCGAAGTCTCCTCCTCTCCAGGCTGAACAATCCCAGCTCCCTCAGCCTCTCCTCACAGCAGAGGTGCTCCAGCCCCTGGATCATCTCTGTTCCAACAGATCTATGTGCCTCCCTATGGTGGGGATGCCAGAACTGGGTGCAGTATTCAAGGTGGGGTTCATTACTCCCTCTGAATCAGCCCAAAACTACCAAACCAGTAAATAAAGCCCTTTCCATGCTCTTCTTTTTGCTAGCACTCTCTGCACAACAACAAAAGTCCCATCAGAATAAAACTTCTTGTGCAATTTAACTGTAAGAGAAGTGACACTCCTTCAGAGCAAGGAAATCAAGTTCTCAGATGCCTGCAGGCGTAGCCCCAGCACCACAAGCTTGTGCAACTTCCCCAGTGCCTCCGTCTGGCTGCACACGTGCCGCGTTTCACAGCCAGCTCACCTGCTGGTGCCAGCAACTTTTCTCAGAAAAACAAGTTCTTTTGGCTAAATGTTCTTGACCTTAGTTTTTGCCCGGAGGCGTGGGGAAGGGAGATGCTCTCGGCAAGGAAAATGCCTCGCAGCCATTATCCCTGTTCTTGCAGGGGTTTTGTTGAAGAGCTCACCATGCAGAAATCGTTATTTAGGTTCTGAATGATCAGGGGCATTGGGCTCTCCCAGTGGCCAGCTCTGTGAACTGGGCTATGAAGACAGACACACAGATATGTGCAGACATAGCACGTCCAGTGTTTCACTTTGCACTGGGTGCACTTGTTCAACACGAGTCCCATCACACCGGGGATGGTTCACCAGGGGGAGCAGGGAGATATGAAACATGCTGGACAACTTCTACTGCTGATACACCTATAAAAGTGGACAAGTCCTGGCGCTATGTGAGTGGCTCAATTACATTTCATACTTGTACTGGAAAAGTACAAGGGGGTTCTCCTCCCCCTCTACTCTGCCCTAGTGAGGTCACATCTGGAGAAGAGCAGCCTGAGAGGGGAGCTGAGCGATGCTGAGCAAGAGATAAAGGGCCTCTTTAGGGGGTCAAGGGATGGGGCCAGACTCTGGTCAGTCGTGCCCAGTTACAGGACAAAGGGCAGTGGGCACAAACTGGACCCCAGGAGGTTCCATCTGAATAGGAGAAGCAAGTTCTTTGGTGTGAGGGTGTGGGAGCCTGTGCCAGGCTGCCCAGAGAGGCTGTGGAGTCTCCTGCTCTGGAGAGATTCCCACCCCACCTGGACCCTGCGCTGCTGGGCCCCCTGCTCTGGGTGACCCTGCTGGATGGAGCAGGGGGGTGGCACCAGATGATCCCCAGAGGGCCCTTCCAACCCCCACCCTGCTGGGGTTCTGTAAAAGAAGGAACATTTTAAGACTGGTACCATTGACATACAACCCATAAAACAGCTTAAGGAACTGAGGCAAGCAAGTTTGGGGTTTTAAGAGAGAAAAGTCTCTGTCCTGGGGAAACCAGGACCTCTTAGGTGATTTCTGGGAAGGTCCCTTTGGTGTTTCCCCTACTCCATCCTTCCTGCCACAGACCTAGTGAGACCAAGACCTTGCCTGAGGACACAAGCATACAGTGGACCAGTACCACATGCCTGAGAGAGGCAGCCGGAGGAACAGACAAGCCCCTTCCCAGTGCTGAAGGTGAACCAGGAGAAGGAATAAAAGAAATTCTCTCCCTGATGACCCATTGGATAGATACTGACAAAATACACCCCTTGGCTCTTTGGACAGCTCTGATCACAGCCTTTGCCCTCCCTCCAAGCCTTGGCTGGCTGCAGTCTGGCCTGTTTGCCTTGGGTCATGGCTATCACCATTTCAAGCCAAGTGGTTTCATGTCAGCCTCAGAGCCTTGGGTAATCCCCTGTGCAGCCACGTTCTCCTGCAGATGGAAATTCAACGTAGGACTTCAGGGACGGGTCAGCCACGCAGGTTTCAAGCCAGAGGAACAGGAGGATGAGGCTAAGCCTGATGACAAATGCCTTAATTAGCTCCTCAAGGCTTGGTTGGTTTGTCTTATTGCTTCACCAAGAGCTGAAACTCTCTGCTGGCACTTTTGAGACATTCTCATCTACAGTCGGAAAGGCTAATTATTAATTAAAGGATAGGAGTGCTAAGTGATGCCTGTGTATTTCCTTCTGTCATACAGCCACTCTTATTTGCTGTATCCTGTGTCTATAATTAATGCTGTCCCAACGCTCTGCTCTTCACAGCAAGCAAAGCGAGGTGGTGGGGACGTTACCAAGTCCTCTGCTTTATCAGCTGCCTACTGGTACCTCCAGATTCCCTTCCCAGAAGAATCTGTTTGAACTCAGCAGCAGCAGAAAGGCCTTCAGCCACTTCAGCAACAAAAAGATTATGAGCTTGAATACACTTGCATATGTTTGTCTCGGAGTATAAGCAAATAGTGAAACTCTCTCTGCTAAGAGCAGCTGTCAGGATCCACTCTGCTGGGTCAGGGCATCCAGAGATTGCAGCGTCTATCGCCTGTGTCTGTCATCTCCCATCCCGTCCCCCCCGTGGGCTTTAAAATGTTCCTGACATGTCTCAGCAGCTCCTGATAAGGGCAGTGTCACTGTGCCCATTGTACAGGCAGGAAAATGAAAGTTCAAAGCAGGTGAGCAACTTGCTTAAAGCTCAGCTAGGTAAAGATGGCTACAGCCAACCCCCAAACCAAGCCTGCTTCTTAATCAAAAGAAAACCAAATATAAATACAAATGTTGCTGAGATAGAGCGATCTGTACGCACACATACACATATTACCTCAGCATACCTTATAAAACCTCTCTCCAGTCTCCAGCCCATGTCAAATACTGAAGATACCAGACACATAACTGCTATTTTTAGCCAGCATGGCCAGTGCTCACATGTTTAGCTGTGGAAGTTTGGGGTCCATTTTCCAGGGACCGCTTCATATTTATTCAGTGCCTGCTGCTTCCCAGAGTGGCAGGGATCTTCTGCTCCTGTGCAGCTCCTTCAAAGCACAAATGACAAAACCAGCCCTGGTGGAACTGAAAGAGCCTCTAACTTTGCAGGATGCTGGAAGAGACGGGAATTGCTGAGTTTTCTGCAAGAAGCTGCTGCTCATCACCTCTGATTTTTGGAAGGGTGGGGGAAAAATAAATCTCTGAAGAGAAATCAGTCAGAACATCCTAAAAATAATGAGGAACGAGTCTAGAAAAGCCTTTCTGCTTGGAGGAGGGGCTGAAGTAAGAAGAGCAGGGCTGGAGATGGCCGGGGCGGTGGCAGGGAGAAGAGGAGAGCCTCTGTAACTCTCTGTTTGAGCAGAGTGGTGGGGAGGGGAACAGAGGAGCCACTGGGCTATGAAAAAAGAGGGTTGTCAAACTGGGGACAAGACCTACTCTGTACACTAATGCCAGTGGGAATGTAAAGGAAATAGCTCCCTGGCTTTTCCAGCTGGTGGAAAGCTCTTGCTGCAGCAGCTGCAGATGCAAGGGCACAGCAGGGAACACGCCTCGGGAGCACCAGGAGATGCAGGGCTGCTGCCCACATCTGCCTGCAGGCAGGGGTGCAGGCAGGACTGCCAGGCAGAGAGGGTTACAAGTGGAGGAACAAAGTAGAAAGGTGAACTGGAACCGAGGGAAGGTGGAGAGGGCAGCAGGGAGGTGCAGGGGCAGAGCCTGCACAGCTACAAACTGCCAAGCAGGTTGGTTGGTGCCTTCAGCAAACCACAGGGACAAAGGCCTCTTTACAACTCATTCTGAGGCATGGTCAAGGCATGCAAAATTTTTCAGCTTCCAAGGTCTGGCTCCCCCCATCAGGTTCAGCTCAGAAGCAAGGCACAGGGCTTGCAACACTCTGCTCGGAGCCCTAAACCCCACCAATAAACAGAACCAATGTCTCAGGGCTACAGAGTGGTGTAAGGCCTGAGGAGAGGCAAACCTCTGCAGGGTGGATGCAGCCAGCCCCTGAGGGCACAGGCCAGTCTGCCCTGGAAGGCTGGCAGGATTCGGGCTCCTTCTCCAGCCCAGGCCACAGGGATGGAGGTGACAGAGGCCACGTTAGGCTCCTCTGCAGTTCACACCACTCATGTCCCGGAAAAGCCGCGGTAGCTTGGGGCCTGTAGGCACGGGCATGTCTTTAACCAGGTTTTATTCCCTGACTGGGAAAACCAGAGCCTAACAGAAAGCAAAAGAAGGGGAAATTCAGCCAGCTGGCTGGCGTGTGTACGGGAGACAATATGCAATTGCTCAGACCTTCTTCCCCAAAGTAAGATTGCAAAACTGGATCTGAAAGTCACACAAGGGTCTTTCTAACCCACCTCTCACCACCACAGTGAAAACACTCCTGAAAACACCACTGGCCTTAAAAACTACACATTTCCCTCCCCCACACCCTGTCTGGGTAACACCGACCTGGGCGAAGGAGCCAAGAGTGCACGGCCACTTAATCCTCCCCAGCTGAATAAAGTCCAAGACCAAGGTCTAAACCACGCCGTCCACATGCAGAAGCAGACAGGAAGGCTCGTTTCCTACAGATCTGCATCTTATGGTCCCTCCTTCCTTCCCCAGCTCCTCCAAATTCCTTTTGTGCTTTGCCAGCGAGAGTGGGACTGGCCTGGAGATGCACATGCCAACTGGGCCACCACTGGGGGCCTTCTTGTGGCCACAGGGCCATTACCTGCTGCGGTGATCGAGAAGCTGAGCTATAAATGTGGCACTAGTGGCAGCATCCCCTTGGGTCTCTTTGCTCTATCCTGGTGCCAGTTTTCACCGAAATGACAGGAAATTATTGCCTTGCAGGTTCTCTCTCTGACAGCAGATGGAAAGATATTAGGGAAAGACTGGAAGACAGAGTGGCTTCCAAAGCCTCCTTAGGAAACCAAGCTAAAACATGGGAAAAGGTCTTGCTGGTGCTTAGGTGCATATGGGAGATCTCAGAATCACAGAATACCTGAATCATAGAACAGTTTTGGCTGGAAGAGACCTTCAAGTTCATAAAGTCCAACCTTACTCCCAACCCCATCAAACCCACAAAATCTTGGCTAGGCCCGAGAAACAGGATTGTTCCGTAGGCAGGGAGCTCAAGGACAGCAGATCCATTGCACAGGGCTGCACTTTACAGCCCTGTGTTCAAATTTTCTCTGATCTTTTATTCAAATGACTTCCCTAAGGAGCATCTCCAGTACATGGAGGGCTCAGATCTGACCAAAACACACTTTTCTTTGACTCGTGCTGCCCGTTGCCCTCAGCCAATTCTTTTCCATCCCTCCCACCATGGAAACACTCGGCAGGGTACATCCCACCGTCTGCAGCAGGGGCATGAGAGGCAGAAGCAGCGGCGATGCCCACGCTGGTGCAGTGCTGAGCCCTTCCGTGCTCTGCCCAGGAGACCGAAGGAGGGAGAGGTGGGAGGTACAGGAAATATCTCCCATCCCAGTGAAAAGACACCAGTGCTGCACTGGGCAGGCCAAGTTATCATGACAGAGAAGAAAATCTGTCTAAAGTCCAAAAAGAAGGGAATTTTCAGCCTGGGACTGGGCTGGGCCAAGTCTATCACCATGGTGCAAATATCAAACTTAAATGGAACTGCAGCAGGGATCCGGCATATTATTAATTCATATTCCATTTAGATTACTGTTTAAAAGTATTGTCTCAGCACAAGCATTACTAGATGCTGTTCATTTGTTTCTGTCTGCGAGCCACAAGAAAAAAGAGATTAGGTAATTGCAATGCACACACGAAATACAATCAGTGATTTTATGAAATCTAGCCTGTCCCAAACCACAGTTTTCATATTGTTCATAAACACCATCTGCAGATTTGCTTGATAAACAAACATTATGTTTATATTTTGTAAGAATACCGTTTCCTAATGAAAAAAGATTTTCTTTTGTCTGAGGAACTGCCAAACCCAGAAACACTCTCATTCTCCTGCTTTGCAGCTCGTGCTTTCTGCCTAGGAAATGGGAGAAACAAATTTAACCAGATACTCACAGAGCAAGAGACATCACTACTGAGAAACAGATCCTCATCTGGGAGGTTCACAAAGACATAAATACTTGGAAGAGGGTACACAAGTGTCTGCTTCTGACAGTAGAGGAACTAGGGTCCTCAGAAGATGTAGTGACCCGTTGTCTAACACTGTGTCTGGAAGAAGCTCCTTCCAGGCATTTGCTGTTGGGATTGTCTTCACAATCACAAACAGCAATACTCCTACAACACCTCCATGCTAGCTGACAGCCAGCTAATCCTGGCTGAAGTATTAGGAGCACAGGCTGCTGAGGTGTTCCTCATGCCTGTGTCTCCAAGCAGATGTTCAACAAAACCATGTTTTGCCAGTTACCCTCTCAAAAAAAGCTTTTGCAGCCTTACAGGCTTTGTCTTTGTTCCTGTGTTGCAGAAAGACCTCAATAGGAAACTCAGGTTGGCCTTTTCTTTACCACTTGTTGCTTAATATATCCTACAAATTCACCTTTCTTGTTTCCCTTCCTGCTAAAACACTTTTAATCTTTCTTCAGAGGTAAGTCTTAGTGGGTTTTTTAGCCACAGCCTAAAAACCTGCCGTTAGCAAAGACACTTCCAGGTGGTGCTCATGACAGTAGGCTCAGGGAGAACGTAGCCATAGTCCATCTGGATTTGTGCACAACCACCACAGAACCATAGAATTGTCAGGGTTGGGAGGGACCTTAAAGCTCATCCAGTTCCAATCCCCCTGCCATGGGCAGGGACACCTCCCACTGGAGCAGGCTGCTCACAGCCCCATCCAGCCTGGCCTTAGAAACTTCTAGGGATGGGGCTTCCACCACCTCTGGGCAACCTGTTCCAGTGCCTCACCATTGTTTCCTTCCCCCAGGGATGTGCAGAACAAAGGCTGGAGCCACTGCAACTCCACCTGCAGCACCCTCAGACCGCCCAAAGAGAATTTCAGCTTCTACTTCATCATCTCATGGTGAAATCGTCTCTGTCCATAACTAACTTTCTCTAAGGGCATCACTGTGAGAGTCTTCAGCACAGATTTTCTAGAAGCTGACATAAGTTCCAGCCTGCTTGTTTAGCTTAAAAAGTTAAAAAGGTAGAAAACCAGCACGAGTCGCATCGTGGAGACTCCTGGTCTCTTTGTAGCTCTTTCGTCCCATTTTCTGGACACTGCCGTTGTGCTGATCTACAATTCTGTGTCATCACCTTGCAACTCCTGCAGACAATCAGAGCCTGGGCCGTGTTCCACTTCTCCTGGGGAGAAGCCGATTTCAGGAGGTTTGTGTGTTAGCCTCACACCCACTTCCAGTGCCACCAAGAGTCTCGCCTGATCCTCGCTCTGTCCCGCTGACTAATTTCCTTTGAAGCATTTTGCTTTAACACTTCCTCTTCCGAGAGCTGGCCGACCAACGGTGCCTCCTCTTTATTATTGACAGAGAGAAACCTGGAGGAGTGAGCGTGTCTCCGGAGGGCTGAACAAAACCTAGCCCTGGTGAAATTCAGAGGGGTTTTCCCTGCAGATCTTGTGATTCAGGGTATGTTTAGCATGACCTGTGACATTTCATAGCGGTTCTGGCTCCCGTAATTCATTGAACAGCAGAAGAGCAAACAGTATGAATTTATTCTGTAGCCCTCAAATCAAGAATCTTATGGTGAGTCACTTGCCTCAATGCTTCCCAAGAGTCATCCTGTCGATACACCTCAGTCCCAGATAGAGAATAAGGGATAATTCTTCACATCAGAGAATTGTTCAGTTGGAGAAGACCTTCAAGATTGAGTCCAACCATTAACCTAACACTGCCAAGCACACCACTGACTCCTGGCCCTCAGCACCACAGCTCCACGGGGGGCTTGGAAACCCCTCCAGGGGTCACAGGGACTCCACCACTGCCCTGGGCAGCCTGAGTCTTGCAGGGAACACAACTTGACTCCAGTTCTTCTGTCATTACCATCAAAACTGGCTGGTGTGTCGGCAGCAAGCTCAGCTCCCAGCTACAAACTGCTTTATTTACAGAGTGCTGGGATCATTTCTTAGATACGTGTGGGAGAGATAACTGCTTCTTCATTAACACACACCCCGGGCATTTCACAGAGCAACCTGAAAGTAATTTATGAGAATGAGCTGATTCAGAGAACAGCAGAGGAAGGCCTGGATGACTTCATCTTGGACCATTTGCAGGGTGCATCACAACACACAGGGCTGCTCCGAGCCGCCCTCTGCTCGCTCCTCCTCACCAGCGCGGCTTGGCCGTGTCGAGCACGGGCTTCCAAACATTCTGCACACATGAGATGAGCATCAAGATCAGAGTCAGGATCATTTTGCTGCAGGGCTGCCTCCCAGAGAAGAAAAGGGTTTGCTCCTCAGCAGGGGAGCAGTAGCACTGTACAGTGTCATGATCACACAGTCCACAGACATTTTCTGCAAATGAGGTCATTTCCATCGCAGAGAGGCACATGAGATATTTGTTCCCAGAAAATATATCATGCTACGCCAGGGAAAAAGAACGAGAAGGGATCATTCTAGCTTTGACTTTATTACATCAGGCTTGGTGGGGGCGAGAGAAATCTTTCACAATCCATCCTGCCAAGGAGTGTCCCTTGCTATCCAGCACGGGTAATTAGTACACTGAGTAATGTTGGTTACCCACCTCCGGCTGAGAGGAGAGCCTTGCAACTGCAAACCCATAAAGCACAATAAAACTTGCCTCTCTGGACTGGCAGAGCCCACCCAAATGTCATGGTAAGGAAAGGGAAGGGACCCGTGTTTTTGCAAACTGTTTGACTGCTTCAAAACTCTTGAATGGCATCCAAAAGCAGTCAGAGATTGTTGGCAACAGCACCCACAGGAACTCTCTGCACCCACCATCCTGCCTGAGAGAAAACAGGTGACTATGCCCTGCAAGTCCACGTAGGCTACATCAACCGAGAACAAGCCAAAGCCTCTGGAAGGAGAACTGGGTTGCTGCTGTGGTGAAGATGCTCTTTTGAGAAACAAAATCATTTCAAGGACTTTAGCTGCTCCCTTGCCTTCTCCAATAGCCCTTGCTGCCAACACCTTCCATGAGTCCTGGTACCTTTCATGAGTCCAAATACTTTCCATGAGTACCAGTACTCCAAAAAACCTCTTTGAGGATCTAAGGACCTCAGTGGACAGCAGCACTGGCTGCTTCAGCAATCGTATCTCAGGAGATTCCTCCACATGTCTCCAGCTTTCAAGGAGCTGCCTGTCTCTGTTGGATCACTCTTCCCAAATGTCAGGAAATCTGAGCAAATCTGAGGAAATCTGGGGCTCTGAGCAACCTGCCCTAGGTAGAGATGTCCCTACTTGTGTAGGGAGGTTGGACCAGATGACCTCTAGAGGTCCCTTCCATCCTAAACCATTCTATGATTCTATGAAAACAGCACCCAAAATCATGTTATAGACAGGACCCTTAGGTCAGGACCAGTTAACCAGGTTGGGGCTTTTCTTATGAATTAAAATGATTCCCCACACTTGCTGAAAGACTCTGAGCACAGCCATGGAGCACGGAGAGCATCAAGGCACAGTATTTACTCCAATAGCACAGCTCTGATCCCTGACTATAGCAGCAAAGAAAGGTGGCTCAACTATGTATTTAGGAGAAAGAAAATCCCATGTAATGTCAGTGCTGGCTGTGTTTGTTGAACACCCCAGTTATCTGGGTTTTCCAATGACCAAGTTGCTCAGCATTTCCATGATAACTTCCCCATTCAGCTGTAAATCCACACACTTCGATGGTTGATAGTGAAGAACTGAGGAGAAAACAGCCCCAGAAAGGACTGTTACTGGGTAAAGAGGTGTTTACCTGCCTTTCTCATCCTTTCCCACCTTGCACTGAAAGCACAGAGCAGAGCTCTGCTGCGTGTCTTCTGGAAGCTGGGCTCCAAGCAAGCTCACCAGCCTGGACTTTTGGTGGTTTTCCCATCAGTGATGCTTTTGTGAATCACCCCATGACAGTAAAGTGATGGAAAAAAACCAAACAACTCACAGGATTGTGACTTCCCATGAACCACGGGTAGGAAGAGAACACGGCCTGATGGAGACCTCTGTTCTGAGGAGGCTGGACCCATAAGAGAGACCTTGAGAAAGCATCCCCAGCCCTGACCGATGTCCCCCTGCCTTTCACTGCAGAGACTCTGTTACCTCACCCCTTTGCCAGTAAGAGAAACTTGCCACTGAGAGGCTGCTGTCACTTGAGACTCATTCCCAATGGCCACTCTGGCTGCAGAGGACACCTCTGTCCTTGCTGTCACCCTTCCTTCCCCCCGTCCCCATCCCACATGACACTTGTAACCTCCAGCCTCTGCTCTCCACTGACAACGCTGGGCAGATAATTAGAATAAAAAGCCAAGCAGCAATAAAAAGCTTTTTAAACACTACAAGAAAGCAGCAGCTAAAGGTTCTGTGAGCGATACATCACCACCCATCTGCAGTATCAGGACGTCAGCATCTGTCTGCCACAAACATTAGTCCATAAAAACAAAGGAATAAATCAATGGACCTGTACACCCAGGCGTATTATCTCAGAGAACACTGCAGGGCTACGAAACACCCTCTTTATTTGCTCAGCCAGAACCATCCACGCTGCTTACAAGGCAAAGTTACGGGCTGAATTATATTGCAAGTGCTTCGTAAATCACTGGATCGACTTGGACGCGCTCTGACAGCGGGTACCAAATAACTTGGCACCTGAGCAGCTGGTTACGGGCAATTTTCACACGTGTTTTCTTTTGAAACGCTCACTCCCTCTTCCTTCTGCACCCCACAAGCTTTTCCCAGCGTTCCTCCCACTACAGTGTCTGCCCTGGCTCCTGGCACGGCCAGGTGAAGTAGCACTGTGTGTCAAGCTGTAGCGATCGAGAGGTCCCTGACTCCAGTCCCAGCTCATGCCCATGGATGGAGGAACCCCAGTTAGCCTCTGACCACAGTGTGCGCGTTGTGAGGGGTGGCAGAAGCAGCAATTCCACTAAAATTGTCCTTTTTTAGCACTGTCTGGAGTGAAAACTTCAGTCCTAGTTGTGCAGCAAGCCTGGCTCTACACATCTGACTTCGCTCAGGTCTCCAGTAGAAACATCCAGGCTGATGTAGCACATCGAGTGGATCGAGCCCTGCTGCTCACCTCACTTTGACCCTGTTCCCATCCACTTCGGGAGTCAAACAAGCTTTGGTGACCCTCTAGGGCACAGAAATCATGCAACAGGACCCTTATCTCACACCCTTTCACCTCCCTGTTAAAAAAAAGCACAACGAAACCACCTGAGAGTGGTTTTGACTACAACTGTCACAACTTATAATGGTGAATTAAACGTTTTGTGATTAATCTTCAAATTCCCACAGTGCAATTTATCCCCTTTCTAATCTCGACCTCCAGTCTACAGCAGCCAAACCGCCGGGATTTAACCAATCTCAAAAGAGCAAGCCTGAAATTTTTTGCAGCAAACAGCTCCAGCGTTCACCTTCCCACCCCGGGGCTGCTCGAGACAAAACGCAGCAGAGGCCACCACTGTCATCAGACCTGTGCCAGCCCGAGTGCCACCAGGCACAGAGGGGACTGGGCCAGAACCCAGTTTCCACACCGTCTTCCAGCCTGTGTACACACAGCCCCTGGGGTCCTGTTTCAGGAAGGGCAAGGGAGGAGAATGAGTTGTACATAATGACGTGTGAAGGGGAGAAAAAAGGAAGCTGGACCTGCTATAATTAGAAAGTGCTTACGCCCCCAAAGGCGGCTGCTGCGGCCCACGCATTTCATCACGAGTAGGTGCTGGGCTATATTTACCTCCTGTAAGAAATGTTTCACTCGAGATGGGACACAGAAAACCCCACCAGGATGTGGTAAGTGAGAAGGGAAGTTCACAAGATGTGATCTCTAACTGACATCATTTTGAGGCACATCTGAAACTCAGATGCTTTTGGTGTTTGGGGTTTTTTTTGTTGTTGTTGGGTTGGGGTTTTTATATGTGCAAATTACTCAAAGAAAAAGAAAAAGAAAAAGAAAAAAAGAAAGAAAAGAAAGGCATTCTTAAGAAAAGGAAAAAAACCCAAACTTTATCAATAGCATAACAGTAGCTTTGGGGCAGCTCTGATGTTCATTTAGCAATTAAACCCCGATGGACGGGAGCCCACTCCTCGTGTGGGTGTCTCAGGAGGGAGGACCTCCCGTGAGGGAGCTGCACCCATGTGCCCACCACGGCACGATGCTGTGGGCTGGGTTTGTCTCACCCAGCCAGCTGAGCTGGGGCCTGGAGTAGATGATCTTTCGAGATCCCTTCCAACCCTTAACATTCTGTGCCTCTGTGAGTCCACCCACCACTCTCCTCTGCAGAAACATCACCACCCCAGAGTGACCGGTCCATGGGCTCTGCCCAGCATTTCCCTCCACCTGCAGACAGAGCCAGACTGGGAAGCACCATTAAAGTCTTTGCCAGTATTGACTGGAAGAGCTGCCTGTGCTAACGCACCCAAGAGCTCTGGGGGCAATAGATGGGTGCTCTGGATGGGAAAGGGGACGTCTCTCACCTCACCTTTTCCCCCTTCTTCTGCTTTCATTGACCCTCTGCCCTCCAGCTGTTTTCCCTGTTCTANCCCCCCAAGCATCTGATGAGCTAGGCAGCACCCACAAGTTCCCTAAAGCACCCCAAAAGCTAGCTGAAGTAATTCCATTAGGACAGCCATCCCTAAGGATAGCTCATGCACTGCAGATCTTCCCAGCCCTAGAACCATAGAATTGTTCTGGTTGGAAGAGACCTTTAAGACCATAAAGTCCAACTGTTCACCGACAGAGGCTCTGCAACCAGCTCTTGCTTTTGGCAGAAGCACAGACCCGCATCGTGCCCCTCATCATGGGACTAGTCACCTGAGGTGTCTACCATGGGCTGTGCAATGCTGTTACTCATAGTGTCCATGGGCAAGGCTTGGTGAGCTCGGTGACTACAGGCCAGACACCCAGTTTGAGCCAGTCACCCATCTGTACTCAATGACTACTTCACCAGGAGCTAAAACACCTCTAAGATCTCACCATTTCTCCAGAGTGCCTACTGAAAGAACCTAGAATGATAACCTCGACTTAAAACTTTTAACTTCTTTGAATCTCACCCCAACTTTCTGTCCCTATATGGACCCAGAAAGAGCAATTTAACTGGGAAGACCAACAGCCAGTCCTCAATGACCAACAGAAAGCAGCCTCAGATGCACAAACAAAGGAAAGCTGAAAGGCCCCCAAGTTACAGCTCCTTAGCTTCATTCATAATTTGATTAAAACGTAGGAGATCAGCTCTGCATGCAAACCTCTTGGGCTACCAGGGGGAAGGCAGATGACAGACAGCAGTCTCTCCAGCCTGGTGCCTACCATGCCAGAATGACAATCCTGAATACAAAACCCTCCCCTCCACCACTCTGACCTCTAAAAGGCACCTCAACATTGACTCAGATTCCTCCAAGAACCTCTCTCCAACCAGAAGGAAATCTTGTTCATTTTCTCTGCGCAACACTCGGAAGGCACAGCCTCTCTACACATCCATGCAGCAAAGAGTCTCATCAGCTTCACTCTCACAGTATGTCCTTGACAGATGCCATCTTGTCATCCAATATTCTGCTGCTGGCCTGACACTTGGAGCATCTCACCTTCCACCTCCTCCCTCTTTATAGCATCAAACAAGAACTGCTTCTCTTTGTTTTCAAGGCCCTTCCCGACACCCCCAACCCAACCTGGCACTCCTGCATTTGCTGCTCTAAGGTCACATTCTGTTTCCTGGACTGATCTGAGGAAATCTCTGCTGGAACTTACTGGTGTTACCAGAAAAAATAAATAATAAAATGAGATATATATGTCTTGTTCTGCTTCTTGTAATCTGCTCCTTCAAAAGGAAGACAATGATGGAGTTCAGGCTGGGCCATCTATGAGACATGACTTGAAAACACCAGGGAAACAACGACACCGCAGGCACGTGTCAGTTATTTATAGGCAGCCAACAACTGAACGTTATCTCCCGATCAAGATCCTAGAGAGGAAACAGTAAGTACCTACCACTTTCTGGAGAGATTCAGAGGTGGAGGCTATGGAGAGCAGCATCAAACTCACAGTGGAAAGTTCTGTGTTTAACTACAAAGAAGAGCCTCTACAACACTGCAAATTGCCTTCTTCGAGAGGAAACCAAAGGCTCAGCCACAGCCTGGTTCAAGAGATCTTTCTTTAAATTCCCCTCAAAGCTAAAAAAACCCCAATTCTGCTCTTTGCCAGAGCTACAGGTTCTACCCGTGATGTCCCGATGGAAACCAGAGCCACACAAGTATTTCCACAGCTGCTCAAAATGTTTGCTGGATGATAAGGTCACATATAGGACACATCTTCTGCTCACTCACAGTATAGAGACCTGTGCTGTAAATGATTTTTTTTTGGCACCAGGGGTCCTCATTTTCACTGCTGTTCCTCTACCAGCACCAGCATCCAAGGTTCTTTAATCTTATCAGCTCCCATTTGATGGGTGTGAATCCTCCCTCTGGAAGGGCAGAGCTCTCCCTCCATCCCAGCCTTGCTGTAGGAGACACCAGGAGGGTTTCTGATCCATCAGAGCTTCACCCTGGAGCAGTTCCAACACGAACCATTTAAGTACCTGACAAAAAGCCAAACGAACAAACCTACCCAAAACGAAAACCAACCAACAAAACCAAAAACCAGACAACAGAATCAAGCAAGAAAGTCTACACACACAGACAAAACCAATGAAAACGAGTCAGTTTCTGCTGAAGAAAAGAACCCCTTGTCCTTTCTCCCCCCTTGAAGAGGTCCACCCATCTGGATCTGCTCTGCTCAGCAGGACCATCCAACACCCCAAAAGTGGGAAAGCTCTAGAACTACAGAATCACAGAGTTTCTGAGGCTGGAATGGACCTCCAAGATCACCTCCACCAGCGTGGAGAGTGATAATCTTCTTTCTTGTTGGTTTATGGAATTTAGACCCTGGAATGGGCTGCCCGGGGAGGTGGTGGAGTCGCCATCCCTGGGGGTGTTTAAGGGGAGATTGGATGTGGTGCTGAGTGCCACGGTCTGGCTGATGTCAGGGTGTTGGGTCATAGGCTGGACTGATGATCTTGGAGGTCCACTCCAGCCTCAGAAATTCTGTGATTCTGGGATTCACCTCAAGTTACCTGGAAAAACAAGTAAGAGTGAAGCACGAATGCTTGCTGAAGAGCAGTGACGAACGCCAGGAGGGGCAGAAGCGGGAGATAAATCAAAGCCTGTTCACAAAGGTTGGGCTGGCAGCACAAGCGCCTCGACACATCGGTTTAATTCCTGGCACGCATCAAAAACCTATGGACAACAAAGAGCTCTGAGGCTCTATTGCTTTTGTCACACCAAAGAAACCATCCTACACGTGGAAAGAAACATTGCCAGACTCTCATTAGAGAGTATCTACTTCATAGATAAGCATCAAGTCTTGCCTAATCCAGCCTCCTTTCCATCTCCCTACAGTACAAAACTGTTCAGTCTCAGTTCCAAGAAGGAACGTGCTGTGGGGGCTTGAAATGCTCTGCCTTCTAAATAACTAATGGAGCACTTGATTTATTCTGATTTTATGCTAAAGGTGATGTGATGAGGGCATACAGCCTGTCAGTGGGACAGTACCATGAGCTACTGCGAGCTGGAAGATGCAGTACAGCAAGGCACACCAGAGGCACATCCCCACCATCTAAATGCTCTGCCTTTCTAAACCACAAAGACTTTTTAAAATTCAAAAGTCAGAAAAGCTGGAAATGTAATATGAAGATGGAACTTCTCAACCAGGTAACTGATTTGTCCTCGGCTGTAACACTCACCTGACTTTTCTCCATCTGGAGTTAATATTACTCTCTGAAAATGTTGACTTAGTGCAGAAGTTACAGCTACGGGATAGATTTTAAAACCAAAGATGCCATTTCAGGTCTTAAAATGAAAGATACTCCCCAGTTTCCTAGTTTTGCTGACTTAGCTTTATGCCTTGGTCACTAAGAATCAAGTAAGAAAGGTAATTTTTTTTCTGTCTTATTTCTTAAGGGTCTAGCAAAGCTTCCTCGATGCGACACAAGGATGGAAACCTTGAAAAGGTTGTCTCAGGAAAGTGAAATGGGTTCTTTGATGCCATGCAAGGATGGAAACCTTGAAAAGGTTGTCTAGGGAAAATGAAATGGCATCAGAAATCCCACAGTACAAGGGCATCACACACCTACTCCCCCACCTTCCTCCATCTCCACCACACTGCAGTTGATGTCTGCATTTGCTGAAGACCTCTTTGCACCACGGAGTGAACCTGACGAGGCCCAAAGTGGGGCCACTTTGCAGGCTGTGCAGAGAAAGCAGGTGGGGCAGCAGCAGGTCCAAGGAAGCCTTGTCCCCTTTACTGTAAGTGTCAGGAGGTTTAAGAGCACAGAGACCCTTGGTGAACTTTGAGGAATTTTTATCCACTTTTCACAATCCTATTTTTTTGCCTTTTGGTTCTAATGAACCCATTTTCCAG
>VWZY01001658.1:115279-131023 GCA_013399075.1 Chloroceryle aenea
GTAATTTTCCCGGGAAAACTAAACACGCCACAGAAGAGCAAACCTGATGCTTTGTGGAGAGCTCCTTAGACCTTAACAAACATCAGCCAGCCCCTCTCCAAAATCCCAGGTCTTCCCAAGGTCACAGAAAGAAAATGACTATAGATTTGCCAGTGAGCTGTGCAGCTGATTCGAAAGGGATCTAAATATTTTTTTTCCTTCGGTTGCCACGGCAGGACTCAGCTAGTGGTGCTCAGAAAACCCTCTCCAATTAACTTTCGTTGGTTTTTTTAAATACAAACCCATATTCGAGCCGTTTCTGATTCCAGATGCTGCCCAAAGCCCCACCTCCATCAGGGCTGCTGGCAAGACCTCTGCTTCCAAAGCCCCAAAACACTTGACTGAAAAAAGGAGCAGCAGGTCAGGCAGCCACTTGCACACTTCATTACACCACCCATGTCATGTTTGAGGGGAACTGAGGTTGTTTGGGCTAAATTAACGTGCTTTCAGGAAAGGACTTAATCCTTTTTTCTTTTACAAGAGGAGACAACTGCTCCTCCGTAAAGCAGAGCTCTTGTTTTCAAATCACTACACACGCATTAATGTTAATCCTCCGGCTTCCCCGATGCTGCTCTGGGTTATCAGCAGCACAAAAGCGAGAAGCGGGGCTTAGAGCTGAAGTGGTTCGCAGGGCGGCCGCCTGCGTTTCTGCTTTTCAAGGGTTTGAAGTGGCGTAGATGCCACAAATCAGCTCTGAAAACACCCCCGGCTCCGCAGACCTTGGGTCGCAGGCGGGGGGGTGGGTGAGCCACGGTATCTGCCTTACACAAGGGGATTAAGGGCAGAGATTAAGGCTGGTGTTTTCACAACTGAGTTCTGACTGTGGATGGCTTCATTCTTCAGTACGGCACAAGTTTTTTGACGGCTGAAAGAATCCGGAGTTCACACACGTCATCTCAGGCAAGAACCAGAACTGCAGTACTCAAAATTAAAAGCCATTTTTTCGGCTATTAGTCCTACTTATTAGATACTTTCTTTCCCTGTGCTAATGAGGCCAATTAGAATTTCCTTACTGTACTCCAAAGGTGGGCTGCGACTCCTCTCTGCGGAACGCTGAAGCTGCACGAAGCAAACTCAGGGCACTGCCACCGATTCCGCCGCGTGGCGGGAGCCCCATCTGCCCCCCGGGGCACCCAGCCCTGCGCTCCCGAACTGTGCGGTTCCAGAAAGCCGTTCAAGGGAAGCACGTTTCCTGGCCTGGAGACACGTACCAACAGCAACGAGATGCAAATTTTCCCAGCTCTGCCTCGGAGCCACGCTATTTTATTNTCTCTGCGGAACGCTGAAGCTGCACGAAGCAAACTCAGGGCACTGCCACCGATTCCGCCGCGTGGCGGGAGCCCCATCTGCCCCCCGGGGCACCCAGCCCTGCGCTCCCGGACTGTGCGGTTCCAGAAAGCCGTTCAAGGGAAGCACGTTTCCTGGCCTGGAGACACGTACCAACAGCAACGAGATGCAAATTTTCCCAGCTCTGCCTCGGAGCCACGCTATTTTATTATTTTTTCCCTTGCCCCCGCCCAGCATCCGAGCGCGGGTGCGGAGGAGGGATGCGTCAGGCTGGCACACGCTCCCCGGGCACAGGCCCATCCATCGGCAGCGGGGCCGGACTCACCCCGCGGCTCCCCGACACCTTCCGGGTCCGTGCCGCGGCTCCTCGGCACCGACCGAGTCGATGGAAGCTGAGGCACGTGGCTGGGCTGCTTCTCAGCTCTGCCATCTGTGCGGGGTCACGGTAATTCCCACGAGACCAGACACTTTCTTTTATTTAAACCTCAGGTTTTTAAGTACTTTTTGCATCTTCAAAGTTATCTTTTTTTTTAAATCACCAAACTCCTGCTCTCTGCTGCAAGCAAAACTGAGAAAATAATAATCTTATTGGTTTACCAGGAAGTTCATCCCTGTTTTCTAACATCTCAGCCTCACTGATGGTCCTGCCCTCACCAAGGCAGAGCTGTGACACGAGCTGCCCAGCGCTGGCCCCTCTTGACACTTGAACACAGCGAGCTTCTCTTCAGCCAGAAGAACTTGAATGAAACGGGCGATTCAGCCGAGCCTACGCACGCAGTTCACTGCGAGTTCATTGTCATGCAGCCCAAAGCTTCACCTGTCGCTGAAACCAACCCAAATAAAACCACAGGGCTCTGCAGGGATTTTCAGCACCAGTGGTGAGAGGGTATCCCTGACAAGCAAGCCACTGGAGCTGGGCTCACACCCCCCAGGCCATGGCATTTTGCAAGCTGAGCTGAGTCTCTGCAAACCTTTCACGACACGGAGCTGGAAGCTCCGTCCTCCCAGAGGAGCATCCTCTGAGCGAGAGGACAAGACCATCATCTTCCTCACTGCACATGCTGAATCTCAGCCCAGAGAACATGGCTCTGGGCTGCCCCACAAGGTCTGTCCCCATTTATACCTGCACAAAGACAGCGCCATACTGGGGTAAACTGGAAGACAGTGCTTTTAGGCCAGTGGGTACCACTGCAGAGCATCCCAGCCCTGCAGAGGCTTGGTTAAATACATCCACAGACGTAGCTGTGGACACATAACCACGCTACACCAACACGGGCGAGCATTTCCTCTCCACCACGGAGCCTTCCCTGCCAGGTGGTCAGAGCCAGGTGCTGACGGGGATAATTCCTGATTCCCTTCAGCCCGGGGTAAAATCCTGCAGGGTCTCACTAGCCCGGACACCCAGAAAAGTGATCCCACCAGCAGCGATCAGATTACGGCGCTGCTGTTCAGATGTCTAAACTGCTTCGCTTGAGATTTGTCTGAATGTTGCAAACTCAGCATTTTCCCCGGAATATCCTGACATGATTTCCCTTAAAGGCCCAGTTCCTGGAGCTCGGTGAGAGTTTCAGTTTTCTTTAACAGCCACAGACTGGAGAAAAATTGTAACCTTGAAACCCATGAGATAAAACTACAATAAGTAATAAGTAATTACCTCTAAATCTCAAACTATAGTATGCTTAAAACCTCATGGCTTGCAGACCATTTTCATGAGTTATGTAGCTCTGATTCATGTTTTTGCCTCCCCATCCTGTGCTACCAACTGGTGACACTGCTGGTCAGCCAGCAGCTGGGAAACACTGGCGAGATGTTGGGAAGGGGGTGGCGGGAGGAGAGAAAAACCTGGCAATTGACTTGATTCCTAAACCCAGTGTAGGGGCAGGAATGCCATCGTGTCTAACCAGCGACATTTCTTCTCCAGCGTCCTCCCAGTACTGAAAAGGCTTCAACGAAACCCAAGGCTGCACAGCCACAACAATGCTGGGGCCCACGGGGCATATTCGGGGAGAGGAAATTAATAGAACTACATGCAAATAATCACCTCCCGAAAGAGCCCGCCCGACCTGCACCAGCAGCGCCTGCCTCGGCAGGCTCCCATTTCCATTCCTGGGGAGAGAGGCGGCTGGGAATTCCCCTCCTGCCGGCAAGGACTCAGTGCACAGGAACCTCCCTGAGAAAAGTCCCAGTCTGGAGGTCACTCTGCTTGAAAAACTCTTTTATTTAGCCAATAACCGTCCAAACCTGGACTCAGCTGCGGTTTCTCAGGCCTCTGCTCTCTGGGTTTTCTTGCTCAGCATCCCATCGGAGCTCCCATTGGAGCATCACTCCCCTCCTTGCTGGTTTTTAGACCCTCTCCCATCCCTTCCCACCCCCAGGACATCTGCCCACTCCTGTCTTTACTGATGGCTCCTGCTATGTTCGAACACATTCTCTTTTTTCAACAATTCACATCAGCAGTGATGCTTTTACCCAAAACACAATAAATTACAGAAGCCCAGAAAAATGGCCACGTGCTTTCCAGCACTGGCACTTGAAATGATCAAAAGATGCATTAAACAAATATTACTTGTCCTCCCAGGTCCATTAGGTTTGTTTTCATTAACACATAAATCAAAGGACTGTGTTTATTCCAGTTTATTCTCCACTAAGAAAATGATGTTGCAGTTTTAAGATGAACCAAACTGTGTCACTGAGGGAAAAAAAATAAAGCCAAGTTGCTGGAAGGGGGGGAAACAATATTCCCCAGCCCCATTATTTTATTGGAGGAGTTGAAGAGAGATGAAAATCCAGCATCATGCTCTTGTACTGAAGACAAGACAAAAATCACCCACACTGGTCTAAAGAAGGGAGAAATGTTCCAGGTAGGAATGCAGGATAAACAAACGTGATTACTCCCAACTAAATATTAGATTGAGCCCATCTATCACCTCAGGTGCTTTATGAAAGGAAAATAAAACAGAAAAAAATGGCAGATATCCCATATATATATATATATGGGAATGAGATATAAATACACACACACACCGGGGTTGTTTCTCTCTATAAAGAGTAAGGGGTCCTGGATGATGAGTCACCAAAGAGTTTACAGTAGAAACTCTGCAAGTTGCATCATTTGAAATGAGACAAAGCACTTGAGCTTGTGCACAAGGATTACTGGTCCCAGAAGGAAGCCTGGTGACCTAATTGTTCTTTCCCTTGAGTCTGCTACGTTCATTTCCTAAAGCTTTACCAACATTATCCCCGTTCCCCTGGTTTGAGGGTGGTTTTTAAAGCCTTTCAACCACCATCAGTACCCCAACAAGGGAAAGCTAAGCAAAAACAAAAAATAAAGGAATAAAAAAACCCCACAGCACGATTTTTCACGTTAGGTCAGGTCACAAAAGATTCGGTTTTGTGTGATTTCTCCCTGTGAAACAGGAGCAGCCCATCCCACAGCACAGCACCCTGAGAGCAGCGCTGACAGTGGCAACCCAGAAGCAATTCCGAATGCTGCTTTTCAGTGCATTTTGGACACTTTTAGTCAACTGGAGAACACTTTCTAAACCCCCCTGTGGCCCCCAACGATCTCCTCGGCTGCACCAAGCCCTGCCAGGCCGGGTGCTTTCAAACACCCTCTTCTGCACAGCCCTTCAGCAATCTCTCCGCGTGGGTTTTGCCCAATGTGGACCTATTTCCACTCCTCTCCCCATTCCGCACGTACCTACCTTCCTGCTACAGAGCCAACTGCTGCTACAAATTTTCCATGTTACGTAAGATACATTTTTTTTTGCTGTAAAAAGCGAGCTTCTCCAGATGACCACTGTGCCAGCTCATTAAATTAGATATTCTCTTGAACAGCTTGCCATGGCTACCAACAAAATACAGTTCCTATTTCTTTTAAATCTTACCTCGCAAAACAGACAAAGGTCTGGGATTCATCTTTCTGCCAGTTCAGGAATTTCAGGTTAAAAAAACTTTCAGGGACCTTTTTTTACCTGCCAGACATCCCTGGTTACACAAATGCCAGGGTGGGGGGGAAGTGTGGCTGAATACACCTGAAAAACTGATGCTTTGCCCACCTATGAGAATCTCCATGGAGCACGCCACCAGTGTGGGTGCCCAGGATTTTCTTATCACAGATGCTCAGATAATAAAAAACTGATTTTCTGCCCCCCCAGCTGGGTTCCACAAGGGTTTTGACTCTCAGCCTGAAAAGAAGTTATTTTCATTCTGAGAGTTGAGCTTTGCTGCATGCACGACTGTCACCTCCTCGCCACCGTGGCTTGGCCCCGTGCCCGCCACGTTTGATGATTTTCTCTAAACACCAAGCCAAGGGACAGTGCCAAGCTGCAAAAACGTACAGTGTGGAGCAGGACAGGCAGTACGAGACGAAATGACCCAGCGCTGGGGTTTGGAAGAGGATGGATTCATATCGAGTGACCAGCTGGTGGGGTTGGTGTCACCTTGGAGCTCACGAGAACCTGTCCCAGCAGCAGGGACAGCAACAGAGAGCAGCAGCAACACCACCTTCACCCCAGGCTGCCGGTCCCTGCACACGGGCTGAGCAAGACGGCAGCAGCTCGCAAGGAGACGCGCTCGCTCGGCATCTCCTTCGCAGCCAGAGCTCTCGAGCTAACAACAGAAATACCCTTGAACGCAGCTCCGACAGTCAGTCTGGAAACGGCACCGAAAGGCAGCGCTTCTGCCAAAGGGAGAGCAACAGGGAAAGCTTTCTATCATCCCACGTCAACTGCTGAGGTCTCGAATAAATACCATCTGGAGCTCTCTTGCAGACCTGCTGCCTCTCCTCTCAGATGTAGGACCTACCTAACAGACCGCGCGGCAGCTGCAAATCCGGGCAGGCTTCCTGCGAGCCGGGAAGCCCAGCGCCTTCACCTGCAGAAAATATTGGCTGCCTACAACACGCCGCGAGCAGGAGGAAGTATGTACAAATTAATTACTTGCCTGAGGCGACTTGATATTTTCCTTAACTAGGTCAAATAAACTGTAGCAAACCACCCTGCTTCTCTCTCCCCTTAAAAAAATAGCGAGTCGCAGGTTTAATGAACTGAGCTTCCTTACAGAAATAGTCGTGCAGGTTGAGGCTGCAGCTTCCCCTGTCGTGTAAGGTGTCCACAAAAGAGAGAAAAAGAAGTCAGTGTTGAGCGTGTTGGCGTCCAACGTGTACAGGACCAGCCTTCACTGCTTCTAACCACATGGAACAGATACTGGTTTGATGTGTTAGGAGTAAGACCTTGGGATTTTCACCTTTAAGCCATGGGTGGTTCAGTGCCTGAAACAGCTCTGGTGTTCCTGTTATCCAGTCTTAGGGTCCCAGCTGAAAGAATCCAAAGGCATGATTTCATCTGCCTTGATCCCATGTCATCACTTAACACTGGTGTTAACTGGGGATAATGTGCTACTAAACCACAGGGGAATCCTCACCCTCCCCTTTGCACAGAAACACAAGAACCAACAGTCCCGGGCAAGGAAGGCACCGGCGTCCGTGCCATGCATGGTGTGCCTGGGTATCCTCAACACAGATGGTGACACCTCTTTTATCCCTGGAGATGGCCGGGCAGGGCTGGCCCAGGGCACCAATACCAGCAATGCTCTTGAAATTGCTGCTTAGACCACATTCATCTCAGGACAGAGTCAAGGCACATGATGTGCAGGGAGATGTTCCCCCCGACTGGTCATTCTGTACCTAAACGTAGAAATAATCAAACAGAACACAATTCCACAGCTGCCCAAGAGGGGGGATGAGCTGTTGGCTCTCCCTTCAGCAGCCCAGGCTCCGTGGGGAATCAGTGCGAAGAAATAAAGCTGGAGCGAGACCCAGCAAAGCTGGGAACAAAACAAAGCAGAACACCACATCAGGATAAGCTGATCTCCACAGAACTGCTTCACACCCGCCTGTGGGATGTGCCAGGCTGCACCAGCTTTGCACTTGAGCTCACACTCACTCTGCAGAGGAGAAGAGATTTCCCCTGACCTGGAACTCTGCCCCTGGTTTGCTGGAAAACCTATTGAACAACCTCTTGCAAGGCTATGAACAACTCTTGTGTTCTCCACTGGGAAACAGCACTGGGAGGGCCTGTTCCCATAAAGGAAATGAATATGGAAAATCCTGAGTCAAAAGCAAATCACAGTGTAAGAGTTTCATTCACCAGTGAGACTTACACCAAGAGTCAGCCATGGCAAGACCGCTGCATCTTAAGTCTGATTCATCTGGATCCCCACTAAGACACCACTTTGCACTGCTTGCAAATCTCCCACCAGGAATCTGAGGATCAGTTACAAACGCACTTGTAATGACTGCAACCCTACTGGCTGGCTCTGCCCAAAAGCCCTAACGCACCATCCGGGCACAGCGGGGTTAGAGCCAACCACGGCCCGGGTCACAGGGGGTTCCCCCAAGGACCTCCACATACCCACGCTCGTTACTGAGCTTACTGAGGGCTCTCAGCACCCCACTGGAAACGGACGGTGCAACAATTAGGGGGTTGGGTTTGATGCAGCAGTAAAAGGTGAAAATTCCTAGTTTCTTCTGCTTGTAATTTCTTTGCAACCCAAGAGCCTTCATGCAGACTACGAGGACCTCGAAACCTGCTCCAGCCAGGTGGGCTTAGTGCAAAAATGTTCCATTTTGTAAGGAGGGATTACTCTGAAACACTTGGATGTTTTGAGCACATCAACTGGGAACCTTACATTAGTTTGTTCAGCTCCAGGAAACAGTGAAATATTGCAGCAACAACCAGAAAACTGAGATCACAGAATCACAGAATGGTGGGGCTGGAAGGGACCTCTGGAGATCAGTGAGTCCAACCCCCCTGCCAGAGCAGGGTCACCCAGGGCAGCCCACAAAGGAACAGAGCCAGGGGGGCTTGAAAGTCTCCAGAGCAGGAGACTCCACAACCTCTCTGGGCAGCCTGGGCCAGGCTCTGTCACCCTCACTGGGAAGAAGTTTCTCTTCCTGTTGAGGTGGAACTGCCTGAGTTCCCACTGCCCCTCGTCCTATCCCAGGGCACCCCTGACAAGAGCCTGGCCCCTTCTCCTTGCCCCCCACCCTGCAGATATCTGTAACCATTCCTCAGCTCCCCTCTCAGGCTGCTCCTCTCCAGGCTGAACAGCCCCAGAGATGAGCAGGGATTGTTTGCACTTTGTCAGCAGTTGCAGAGCTTGTTGTAACTTCCATCCCAGCATGGGTGTTGCTAACGTCCCATGGGTGTACTGGGGGAGTGAAAAGGAATAGCAAGAAAGAAAAACCCCAGATGACCAGTAACACAAACACAATTGATTTATCAGAAGCAGCACTGCTGTTTTTAATCAGAGGAGTGAACAGTTACTGCTTTGGCACACTAGTTAATCAAAATCAACAACTGCTTGTAATATCACTGGCAGCCTATAAAAATCCTCTCCAAAACCACTGCTGGTCGTCTTCCATCAGTGAAGACTTCCATAGGAGCACCCACTCTTATGCCATTTCGAGTCACACCAGGGTCACATTTGGGTTTCAACCACAGAATTTTGTCCCTCCCAAACAGTCAGTCCCAGTATTTTCAGCAGGGCACTACTTTCTCACCACAACTTCTGATTTACTCACACATCCTCAGAACAACTTCTGTACAACTGCTGTGGCTCCAAGCTTTTGGAAAGCCTCAGATCAAGTCGTCACAGCTGTACACATAAAACAACACTCTTTTGTTTTTTGAAAAGCACCAAATCTAGAAGTGGTTTTGAAGTGAATAAAATAAATCCTCTTCCCATTCCTGAAGACCTCATCTCACCTTTGCTAATAGTTCCCAAACGAAGCTCCCCTTCAACTGCAATACGAAATATTTGGGAGAAAATTTAATAGGAATGAAGATAGGACCTTATAAATCATTTTCTTCTTGCACTGAGCTCTGGGACTCAAGGCTGGAAAATGCTGCATTTTATTAAGAAGGGAAAAGTGTCTTTTGAATGAGCAGCTGCACTTCACATCTATGTTTAATTAAAAAACAGCTGGGCTGAGAAGTGCCTGCTTATCAAGAGCTAATAACTACATTTCCTACTAATCTGCAGTGCTCCATCAGTGGGGCAATCACACACATAAATACATAGAGACACATCACACATATATATTTAAATATGTATCTGTATGGCACGGAGAGGCTTTGCAAAATGACACTTTCCAGGGAGGAGTCCGTCCCCAAGAAGGGCTCTCAGGCACCAAAACAAGGCTTTAAATAAATGGCATTATAAAAGAATCCGTCCGTTCCCTACCAGCACCGTCCGAGCTGTGCAGGATCCCTGAAGCATCAGGCAGAGTCCAAAGGCAGCCGAACACCCTTCCCCCTGCTCCTGCTCTCTGATGGCACCTGAACATCCTCCCACCGCCTTACCAAGCCACCCGGGCAATAAACCCCCAGCTGAGGAGCAAAGGCTGGAAATACAGCAGGGGGGAGGCAGGAGCAGGGGTGCAGAAGAACCGGCTGCATTTCAGGCTAAATCCAGGGCTGCGCATCTCAGAGGGCAGGGGAAATTCCCAGGGTCCGGGGGAAATTCCCGGGGTCCTGGTGGCTTTGTGCCGGCGTTTGGCACGGCAGCCGAACCGAGGGGCTGGGGGCTCTGCCCCCCCCTGCTCTGCCCACCCCCCGAGGGGTTCCTCCACAACCTCATTATTACCTTACATTTCTCTACACTTAACAGCTTAAGCCTCTTATCTTCCACATGCTCGAGTCTATGCAAATAGCACTAATAAAAGCCAAGGATTCTCATTATACCACAAATCTCTTCTCAGAGCACTGGTTGTGGCCTTTTTTTCCTCTAAGCACCAGGAAACAGCCCGGGAAGACAAAGCAGCACAGCCTCAGAGGACAAAAGAAATGCAAAGACCAGCTAAGATGCATCAAGTAGAGCCTTTTATTCACCTCCTCCAAGGCCAGCAGCTCCATCCCTCGGAGTTCAAGTTCATGTTCAGAGGGATTCCCAGAAGCCAGCTGAACCTGCTGCGTGTGTTCTGCAAACACCTCCTCACTCCTACGCTTTAACTTTCCGATCTGAGCAACGAAATAAAGCAATGAAGCAAGAGCAGGCCGCGTGGCCTCGGTATCCTAAGTCCCAAAGGCATGGATTTTTCTCCCTGTCCTTCCTGCTGCCCGCTGTGCACGGCAGCTACAAACCCTGGTATCCACCACAATGCTCCCTCTGACACCTGAGCGTTGCATCTGCTTTCTGCAGGGCTCTCTTTGCCCTTTAACCCGTCTACTATCTCTCCACCTTTGATCGAGCATCTGGCGAGGTTTAAGGACAATTTATGTACTAGGATTGTATTCCAGTGCTAAGCAGATGGAGGATAAAGGAATGTCAGCCTGCAGAAAGGGAGGGGACTGGGGATCCAGTCCTAAGACTCTTCCCAGTTGTGAACCAGAGGATGAGGCAACTTTTCTCAGCCTCCTCTCCTCTGTAGGTGTCTCTGATGGCAGGGCCACGGGCTGTGCATACACGAGGAACAGTATGTTGAACGCATGGAGATCTTCACGAAAGATGATGTCGTGTCAAGCCAAAAATGTTCTTCTTTTTCTCTTTTCCTACTAATTAGGTGCCTGCTACAAGAAATATCATCCCTGAAACTTCAGATTCGCTTCTATTCTCCCAGTATTTTCACAGCTCCCGGCCTGAACTTTGCTGCCTGAGAGGAGCTGTGATTTAACAGCACACCCGCCAGCTCCAAACCCTCCGGGGAGAGGCTGGGCTCTACCTGTAGCACAAGAAACACAAGGGAGGGGAAAAGAGGGCGAGAGCAAGACAGAGAAATAAACCAAGCAAACACTCTGTAAGCCTCCAGCTTTATCCTGAGAGCTCCTTCATTAACCACAGAATCGTTCTGATTGGAAGAGACCTTCACAATACTTAATTGCTGGCTAAGAGAGCCTACAAGACACGAACCTGCCTCTTGCAGGGGTTATCGATGCTCTGTGGCAGCTGCAGGGTCAGATGTTCACCACACTCCCCTCCCATCAGTCAGCATTGTGATAATCAGATAATGACGGACTACAAATAACTACCTAAGCTTGTTTTCAGTAAAGTTTTGCACAGATTAAAAAGGACGTAGCAGCTCCCTGCCAATTAAAGAGGCCAGCAGGGATTTGCGGGCTGTTGTGCCGGTCCCTTCCCTTGCGGCTGCAGCCCGAAGCTCCGCATGAACTCGGGGAAGGAGGCAGGGGGGGCTCTGCCCATGAGCCCCATCTCGATCGGCTGAGGGGCTACGGGGAGATGGCAGCACACCCAGGGACCCTCCGCAGCCAAGCTCCTCCCAGACCAGCCCGGGATGCTCAGGGCAGCCGTGAGCAGAGCTTGTGAGCAGGCAGAGCCCCTCCGCAGAGCGGGGCAACGGGACAAGGCGTCATGCAGAGTATTTCCCGATCCCTTGTTCATTTGCAGCAACCCTGCAGAGATCTCAAAACAAAGCCCCCAGCCCTGCAGCAGCATCACTGTCAGCACGCAGCGGGGTGGGCGAGCCCGGGCAGGGAGCAGCCAGGCCAGCGTGCCAGGCTGACCGCGCCGCTTTGCCACCAAACCCACTTCAGTTTCCTTACAACCAACACCGTGCAGAGCAGCGGCCACGGGAGAAGCAAGCCCTTGTCTCAAAAAGAAATCTACATTTGGTAGGGATTATTTCCCCTTCTTCCCTCCCTTCCCAGTGATGCCAGTGCCATCAGGTGTCCCCACGTTCACGTGACACTGTCCGGAGAGTCCAGGCTCGGCTGGTTTGCACCCTCCCTCGGATGCGAGCGGCATGAGCGCCCCAATATTCCTGTTACCACCGACAAGATTCACATGGATCACGCAGATATTTCAAAGTCTGCCTGCATGGATATTCACCCTGAGCTGGCTAATGTGTAACACCAGCACGGCAAAGCCCATGTCTAATCAGAAATGCACCGTTTGAAAGCACCGAGCTGCCCCTCACACCACACCAGCCAGCATTTGCTCTCCTCCTTTTTTACCTCCCTTTCTTTTTTCCTTTTTTTTTTTAAACACTGTGACTCTTCAAAGAGAATTTTCCACACTTTGGACACATGCTGTGTTTAAAGGCTTGGGAAGCCTTTTTAATTTGAAAAAGGCACCACTGAAAACAGAAACACTTGAAAGGAAAAGCACTCAGGAAATATTAATACGAAAGAGGTGGGATCCATGTGTTTCCCTTTGAAAAGTTCTGATATCTAAAAGCTCAAACGTACCTTGATAGACAACAGCAGGTCAGCCGGGATGCATGACACAACATTTTTGTTGGCCACAGGTTCTTTTTTTCTTTCTTTTTAAAGAACCACACGATGGTTCAAACTCTGGAGACGACTCACGATCCATACTTAGTAAGAGACTGTCGTGTTTGAAGGACTGATTATGCAGGCTGCAAATACACAAGGATGTATTTAATTATCTGAAATTACTGGGGGGGAGGGGGCTGCATTTTTTCACGCGTCATTTCTTTGCTGAAAGACCCAAAGCCAGTTTACAGTGTAAGAGGAGGCGGGACCAGCCTGGTGCCAGTGAAGACCCTGGAGTGGAAGGATGCCAGGGCTTATGGAAAAACTTCACAAAGGTATTAGTTTCAGAATGAAGTCTCTAAATCTAAGACACAAGCTCCTACCTCAAAGCACGAGATGCAGACATTTGTGCTCATCTGAAATATTTCTGAGTTAAAAATGCCCAACTTGTGACATCCTGGAATGAGGTTAAGTGGAGTGAGCCCAGAGGGGACCCTGGCCACGTCCCTGGGCTCACAACAAGGACTTTGCATAATGTTTAACCTCCATGACTACAAAAAAAACCCGGAGTCTTCTCCTTGGCTCTTTTGCTGGTCAGGTCAAGCAAACGTGGCACTGCTGCTGGCAACATGAGGCTGTTTCCCCCAAACCTCAATCCTGTCTCCTGCTCCAGGACCAGACCAAACCTAACACTGCTCACTTTGTGAGGTGCAACAGGATGATAGGTGGTGGAGGCCCCAACCCTGGAGTCACTCAAGGTCAGGGCTGACGGGGCTCTGAGCAGCCTGCCCTAGGTAGAGATGTCCCTGCTTGTGCAGGGAGGTTGGACCAGATGACCTCTGGAGGTGCCTTCCAGCCTAAACCATTCTATGATTCTGTGACAGAGCCAAGGTAGAGCCCACACGGTTGCTCCACTACACGTGTCCCAACCTGCTTTGAGGAAGAGCTGGGGGAGAAGAAAGAGGAAGGGAAGAAAAGGAAAATTCAGTCATTCACAATTTCCTTCTAGATTCAAAATGCTGCTCCAGTGAACCACAGGTCACACACGACTTTCAAGGTTGAACTGCTTCTCTAAGGCAAGTATCTCCCTGCTGCCTTTCTCGTGCATTTACACCCTGAAATGCTATTCCCAACACATGTCAACAGTTTCTCAATATTGCTGAAACCACAAACTTACACCAGCTATTTCCTCAGATGTCTCCAGCGTCCTTCCAGGCTAACACAAAACACCTACCGCCTGGTGAGCCTCGTGCGGAGGAACAATGAAGGATTCCTCACCAGCACGCTGCAAAGGACAAATTCCACGTCTCACGCTGCCTCAAAAAGCCACAATCATTCACATTGTCATCAGGAAAGGCGGCATGCCTTCAGCTTCCGAAATCACGCCACGCTCTCTGGATTGCAGCCCATTAGCTCCGAGATAATAAATAATGACAACGCACGGCACTGACATAACACTTCTATTCTTGGAGCACAAAACACTTGATGAACGCACGCAAACACCACTAATGCAATTTTGCAAGTGGGGAAACTCATGGAGAGTTTCAGTTATTCTTTTCCTGAAGTCCTAGAGAGAGTGAAGTGGTAGAAAGTCGTTCCTCTAGCAGTTTTGGGGGGTATTGAGGCGTAGAAAAGCCCACAGTGCAGTGAACTGCTCAGCTGGGGCTGGCTGGCTAGAAGGTGGGAAAGCTGCTCTCCCTCCCCTCTTTCATTTGCCACTTTGGATCCAGCCAAAGGCAGCAGTGGATGTGGTTTGAAAGCTCCTGTGTGAGCATTCAACTCGTCTCAGAGCCGCCATCCACACCACGAGTACCAGATAAACCAAACCCAGCAGGGCTGCAGGGGCTGCCTCTCCTCCTCGTGCTGCCTTGAGATGAAATACCAGTGAGCAAAGGTGCACGGGAAGTATTCTGCCAGGGTCTGTACCCAGAGCAGACTCCCTGACCAAAAATTAACCCCTTTGCTTCCCAGTCCTGAGAGCCAAGCAACAGCTCATTGCACAGCTAAAAAATGTACAGCTTTGAATGTCACCAGGAGGCATCTCCAGAAACACATCCAGGGAGAGGAGTGATGCCTACGTCAAGAGGTTGTGTTCCTGGTGCTTTAGAATAAGCAGCCTTTCTACAGCTGAGCTTCCGCATCTCCACGGTGGAACAGAGTAACACCAAAGCAAACAAACTACAGGAATACCCAGGAATAAAAGGGAAATAAGGTTCCCAACACAAATGGGGAGGTGTGATCTCTGGCAATGGAGACAGAGGGTATTTCACTCTCCTGCCATGAGAAACATCTCGACGCAGGTTGGTCTGCAGAAGATGGGAAGAACTCCTTGTGCTCTCTCACATCTGAGAGGACTTACAGATGTATCATCTGCTGGGCAATTATGAACTTCACACCACTCAAGAATACCTAACACTTGCACACACACCAGCACTGGCCTTGGCAGGAACACTCTTGGCAATTTCAGCAAGCACAGAGAATGTTTAAAGGTATGGCATGGAAAATGCCAGCCCGGAATCACAGCAGTCCATACATTGGAGGGGGGAATCAAGTACAGTCTGTAAGGCAAAGCTCTCCAGCTAAAGAGAATTAACACCACAGATCTGAGAAGGGCTCTCCAGTGGTTGAAGGAGCAGCCTGGCCTTAATATTACAGGCTGCACAATTTATTTTTAAGCCAATAAAGAAAAACAAATCTGCTGCCCAAATAAACCAGAACTCGTTTATACACTTAACAGCAGCAGCTCAAGCTGACAAAATTGGAGCTAAATCTCCAGCACATCAGGCAACACAAACAACACCCACCCTGTTTCCTATCACTGGGTATCGAGGGTGCCACAGGGAGCTGCCATCCCACCTGCACCCCTGGGCTCTGCCCTGGGCTGTGTGACAAGGACAGTGTCCCACAGGCTGGACGCCTGTGGGACACTGTCCAGGTTTTGAGCTGCAGAACAGCACAGTGTCCTCTCCCACCACAAAGCACAGGAGCAATGTACAGAACGAGGAGCTGACCTGTTGGAGCGGGTCCAGAGGAGGCCACAAAGATGGTCAGAGGGCTGGAGCACTTCTGTGAGGACAGGCTGAGGGGGCTGGGTCTGTTCAGCCTGGGGAAGAGAAGGCTCTGGGGAGAGCTTAGAGTGGCCTCCAGCACCTGAAGGGGACCTACAGGAAAGCTGGGCAGGGAC
>VWZY01001658.1:147122-160767 GCA_013399075.1 Chloroceryle aenea
CCCAGTGCATCTCCCATCTCATCTCCTCTCCTCCTGCACTGCATCCCACCTGCTGGCCCAACTATTTCTTTTCACCACCTCTAAATGTGCTGCCCATTGGTGACAAAGTGACCTCTGTGTCCCGGTTCCATGACACAGCACAAAGATGAGATGAGGTCAGCTTCCCTTAAGACTTCAAATATTCACATAGTCCCCAAGTCTACTGCTTTCCAGGGTAGGTAACGTTCTTTCCCCTGCCATCGAATGCAAATGGAGGGATTTTCCTCTTTGAAGTCATCAGCTGGAATCCTCAAGTTTGTCCTCACATCCAAGCACTTTTAAAAATAATTTATATTAATTGTTCCCACTGCAATTTGGTTCACCCACCATCCTCCCTGCGTTAAAAAAATAACAACAAAACCCCTCCACCTAAATTCCTGACATGCCCAAACCTTCCATTAATTTGTGCCCACTCATTCTCGTGCTCATCCCTGGCCCAGTGACGCTGGGAACTCATTAGCTCCAATTCCCCACATCCAAACAGCAGGGAGGCTCGTCCCTGCTCCTGACACGAGCTTTGTGACAGCCCTTCTGATCCACTTGGCCTCATAAAACCTGGCCAGACATAAAATGCACCCTTCTCCTCCATACAGACAGGAGGACAAGGCAGCAAAGCTCTGCCACACGAGGTCTTCACGCGTCGTGGTGGCACAGGTTGCTCTTTCAGGGCTCCCACCTACTGCAGACAACGCCAGGGCTGCCAGCTGGCCCTGCATCTCCCCAGCTCTGCAGCCCTGAGTTTTGTTCAGCTTCAGAAGTATCCGTGATGGGCTCAACAACAGTGTGATGCTGTGACTCGTTCTAGGAGTTGGAGGCACATCACGGCACCGTCCCGTGCCAGGAGGAGTTCCTAAGAGTGCTTTCTGCACAGCCCTGCTGCAGAGTCAGCAGTTTTTCCATCGTGTTGCNCCTTCTGATCCACTTGGCCTCATAAAACCTGGCCAGACATAAAATGCACCCTTCTCCTCCATACAGACAGGAGGACAAGGCAGCAAAGCTCTGCCACACGAGGTCTTCACGCGTCGTGGTGGCACAGGTTGCTCTTTCAGGGCTCCCACCTACTGCAGACAATGCCAGGGCTGCCAGCTGGCCCTGCATCTGCCCAGCTCTGCAGCCCTGAGTTTTGTTCAGCTTCAGAAGTATCCGTGATGGGCTCAACAACAGTGTGATGCTGTGACTCGTTCTAGGAGTCGGAGGCACATCACGGCACTGTCCCGTGCCAGGAGGAGCTTCCTGAGAGTGCTTTCTGCACAGCCCTGCTGCAGAGTCAGCAGTTTTTCCATCGTGTTGCGTTTGGGCTGATACAGCCCCCAGCAAAGCTGCCGGCAAGAGAAGGCAGGCAAGGGGGGACATATCCTGCCGGGGTGCCCAGGTCCCCCAGCAGCTCTCTAGGACACCCTGCTGCTTCTCCTGGTACAGACCACACAAATTCCCAGGTTTTAACATGAAGAAAAAGGAGTTTAGCTGATGAGTGAAATATTTTGCCTTCACATTACCCTGCTCTGCACAGATTTTCGCAGGCACCAGCCCTCAGCTCCACATCCCACATGGTTCTTTTGAACACACACAAACTCCTCCAGACCCCTGTGCCTGGGCAAAACAGACAACCCCCAACACCTTCCTAAGAAGTCTGAAAGAAACCCCTGAGCTGCTGCTGAAGTCCCCAAACCAACGAGGCTGAGTTTCAGCAAGTCACTGGTTGCTGAAGAGGCTGGTTAATCCTCACCCAAACCCAACCACAAACCCCCTGCTGCTACAGATGCCACATCTTGTCACCTTCTGCATGTACCAATTCACCCCAACGACCCAGCTCTTCTCTTTTCCACCCCAATGAGCCAGCTCTTCTCTTTACTGGGGAGCTTCAAGCTTCCTGCCCTACACTCTGCTCATTTCCTCCAGGGCAGTAACTGGCCTGGTGCCCGTCCCCGCTGCAGNTTAGCACTGGTTGCTGGGTGTCCCCATCTCCAGCTGTCACCAGCAGTGGAGCAAACAGTTTATTTCTGGTTTATGTCTAAGATGCAGTGACAGGAAAGGTCAAAGCCCAGGGTGTCCTGCAGACCCCTCTGCCCGGACTCTGTCCATCTGCACCCTCAGGTTTCTGTTACACATTGCACCATGGAGCTCTGCAACTGGGACAGCCACACAGGCACCAGACCAAGTAATGCTGGAGGAGACTGGAAGCATGGCAGGGGGAGGAAAGGAAAATAAAAAAATAAATCNTTCCTGCCCTACACTCTGCTCATTTCCTCCAGGGCAGTAACTGGCCTGGTGCCCGTCCCCGCTGCAGCCACCACCAGCAGCTCTTCCCACGGTGCTGAACCACGGATGCCAACACTGGCCTTGAATCAGAAAGACGTTCTGGAACATGATGAACTGCAACGTTATCCGGGCTGGGAATTAGCGACACGCTCACAGGCAAGCACAGGCTGGAATGCCGTCCTGGATGGCGATGCTTTTGGAATCCAGGGCCCCTTCCCAGGAAGATGCTGCTGCTGGGGGTACAAACATCAGCTTGTTTGTACTGCTGCAGTCTGCGGGGCTGTGACCAAACGGGGGAGAAGGCAAAACTGGAAGCCTCTCACCTCCACGGACTACATCAGGTACAGCCCTACNTCCACCCCTTGTTCTTCTATTACTATTGGCTTTAGGAAAGGTTTAATTACTTATTTCTGTCAATGGCACAGAATTCAGGATGGGCAGTGCTGAGGGTAAGAGGCCATAGGGGCCACCTGCACCCACTGCTTTATTTTTGCCTGCAGCCAGAGGCACGTGGAGCTCAGAGCATTCTGGAGATTGCAGCAAACTGGGGAGGTGGGGGCAGTAAAACCAGTTAAACTGAGTTAGAAAAAGCCACTNCTCCACGGACTACATCAGGTACAGCCCTACATACTGGGAAGGGTTCTCCACATCCCATAATAGCTGGCATGGAATTGAGCAACACTTGTCAGGTACCCAGCCTATTTCCTTTGCTCCCAGGTACAGGGCCCTGACTGGTGGCACAATGGCCCCCAGCAAAGCAAGGGCAGGACGCAGGGGCTNCAGCCAGAGGCACGTGGAGCTCAGAGCATTCTGGAGATTGCAGCAAACTGGGGAGGTGGAGGCAGTAAAACCAGTTAAACTGAGTTAGAAAAAGCCACTGCACCAAGCTGCCACTAGCGAGGAAGCAGCTTCTTCACAGGCTTTCACAGGAGGGAACAAATGCACCAGGCCAGCCCCAAACCCAGCACCCACCACTGCCCGGCTCTGCAGCAAGAGGAGGAAGCCCAGCAGTGACCAGCACATCTCATCTCATCTCATCCAAGCACAAGGGCACCAAGAGCACAGGTGCCAAGGTGCCCAGGACACCCAGCCCTGGTCATCAGGTCAGAGAGAGGAGAAGTCAGAGAGAAAGGGAAGAAAATCAGATTTAAATCAGATGTTGCTCTGCTCCCTGCCCTGGTTCAGCTGTGGTTTATCCAGCTGCAATGTGTTTACATTTCTAGCAAACTTAATCCTGAACTCCTTGGGCCAGATACACTAAGAAAGGAACTTCATTAACTGGGTACTAGAGCTGCACCCAGGGTGAGCTGCTCCAGGAGCTGGGCTTGGACTGAAACCTCCAGCACCGTGTAACCCCCAGGGACTTCTGGATGTTTTATGTTGGGTTTTTTGTTAATTTGCTTCTTTTAAAAAATAGGTCTTTTGTAAAATCCCAGATTTTTCCACTAGATATTCTCCCAGATACCAAGGGAGCATTCAGGCTCCTTGCTCTAAGTATGAATGATACCATCTACAAGAGAATTCAGAGCTTGGCAGGATGAAAGCAAGCAATTCACCTCCAAGCAAGAGCTCACCTACTCCTCCTATGAATAATAAATACATTAATTTATTAAGTGAATAAAATGCAGGAGACCTGAGCTTATTACCAGCTACACTGTGAATAACCTGTGTGAGCCACTGAACACCCGAGCCTGACAAAATAGCTGGGTAGCTAAAAGTGAAACTGAAACTTTTCCTTCATTTCCTGAAGTTTTTTGCAAGTTAAAACAGAATCACGGAATTGCCTGGATTGGAGAAGACCTTTAAGATCATCGAGTCCAATTAACCCAACACTGAGAAGACCTCAACTAAACCACGTCCCTTAGCTCCACAGCTCTTAAATCCCTCCAGGGATGGAGGCTCCACCACTGCCCTGGGCAGCCTGGCACAGACCTGATAACCCTTCAGTAAAGAATTTTTCCCTCATATACAACCTAAACCTGCCCTGGGACAACTTGAGGCCGGTTCCTCTTGCCCTGTCCCTTGTTCCTTGCGAGCAGAGCCCGACCCCCCTGGCTCCAGCCTCCTGTCAGGAGCTGGCAGAGCCAGAAGGGCTCCCCTGAGCCTCCTTCTCTCCAGGCTACACAAGCCCAGGGCCCTCAGCTGCTCCTCACCATACTCCTGCTCCAGCCCCTTCCCCAGCCCTGCTGCCCTTCTCTGGCCACGCTCCAGCCCCTCAATGTCCTGCTGGGAGTGAGGGGACCAAAACTGACCCCAGGATTCCAAGATACAGCCTCAGCTGTACCAAGTACAGACACAAAACCAGTTCTCAGACAATAAAGTCCTCATATACTGGCTCCTCAAAGAATGGTAGGGGTTGGAAGGGACCTCTGGAACATCAAGTCCAACCCCCCTGCCCCAGCAGGNACAGGACAGCCTGAAATGCAGCTATTGCTCAAGGCAGAGCCCAGCAGACTGTCGGATGAAGATCCCAGCTTTGCTCCCAGTTGGTCTTTCCTATCAGCTGTCCCATTTTCACCTCCATTTCACTGGGGTCTGTCCCAGCTCTGCATCAGACACCGGCAGGGAGGAGAGCGCTGAACGGTAACGTGCTTGGCACGCGCGGCCCCACGCACCCGCCCCTTTCAAGGCAAACTCCCTTTGCCAGGGTGCTCACAAGAAAGACAAATTCCACTCCCCGTGGCCAAAGCAGCGACCTGAGCAACCTCAGAGCCCATCCTGCCTAGAGGCTGGTTCGCTGCCCCAGGGGCCACAGCTCAGGTCGAGAGGGTGCAGAAACTACCTGGGTACACAAATTGCACCCGAGAGTTTGGCAGGAGGGACGTGCGATGGCTCCTTATCCCAGCTAAGGAGTTGGAGCAGAAAATTTCCCTGACAACATCTTCTGACAGCTGTAGGGCTCCTGTCGGCGGATCTCTGAAAGAAAATATTCCTGGGGCTGCTGCTCCTTCAGCTTTCAGCTGAGCTCCAGTGCCACTGAAGGCAGAGCCAAGAACTCAGCCTTTGAGGGCTGGCTGGTGTGGAAGTGAAACTCTATCTAATTTCATTGAGGAAGAAACCAACACCCCACCCACCCCCCAACTCTTCGAGCCTGAAGAGTTCGGTTTGCCCTTGCAAAATGAAGGAAGAATTAGACCCTACATGAGCACCATGAGGAGGTGGTACTGAGGAGCAGGTAGGTTGATCTGGACATCCTCTGATCACTAAGTCACCATCTGGACTCATTCCTGTTCATGTACATTTAGAAAGAGGTTTAATTAAGCTACCACATCTTAAGATGGGATTGTCAAAGCTATATAAGCAATTGATAAGAATCCAGACTGCAAAGGGCAGTTTGGGTGCTCGTGATGCTTTGAAAATCCCCAACTGATGTACCAGAACTCATTTTCTCCTGCAAATTAGATATGTATTTAGCCAAAATAACCCAGGGCCCTGCACAGAAGCTAGAGATGATGATCACCTAAGCATAAAGGCAGAGTTAAGGTTACAGAGTCAGATGTAACTGCCACGTTCATGTGTCAAAGCATCAAATATGCAAAGTGTAAAAATTACAAGGTAAAGAAAAATGAGAGCATCTTCCTGTGAGGAGTGGCTGGGCAGAGTCACCCAGTGGTGACCAGTGTACCTGTGAAACTAATCAAATCATCAAACCTGAGACTGGCCAAATTCTTTCACTAAAGCTTTAGATCTGTTTAAGGTATTTAAGATAATCTAAGTCCTTATATTGGCACAAGCTGTTTAAAATGATCTAAGGCTTTAAATTGGTTTAAGCTGCTTATGCAGCTTTAAGGTTTTAAAAAGGTTTAGACTGCTAAAAAACATTCCCCCAAAATCAAGTGGGGTTGTTTGCTGGGAGCTGGTTGTACCATTTCATGGACTTCAGCACGGTACAAACGCAGAAATACAGACACAGGAGGAAAAGACTTTGAACACTCCAAGTCAGTCAGCTCCAAAGACTGATTTCTACTGGCATGAGTTGGAGAGCGCTGCCACGGCGTAGCCAGAGCACCAACACTCGCTCTGTCTGCTCTAAGAAAGGTACCATAGGAAATTTACACTCAAACTTCATGCAACAATTCCACCCAGCTAAGGAAAAGGAGACAGCGTGCCAGTCTAAACCCTACAAACCCAGCTTTCCTCTCTTTCTTTCTACTCCTCTTATTTCCAGCCCTGTATCACCCAAATTCAGTACATCCCTCGTCACGCTCTTCTTAGGATTACACCCAAGCCCAGGGGTGTCTCTGGGGATGGGAAATCCAAGGTGCCCAAGCAGCAAGACCCCATTAGCCACGCAGCTCCTTGCCTCGAGCAACAATTCTCTGTCTCAGGGGGTGCTGGAACACGCAAGGGCACGCACGGCTCTTCCAGGAGGCCAGGGTGGGGTCTGCTCCCATCTGCATCTTTGCAGCACAGAATTCTCTCTGCTCAGGGAAATTCTTGTGCAAGGAGCACACTCGGGCCCCCCGCTGCAGGTTCCCCATCCATCTTGCTGAGGTGCAGAGCTCTCAGCTACAAGAAGCACCTCGATTTTTATAAGTCTTCCCCGGCAGGTCCATCTGGGCTCAAAACACCCCCCAAGCTCACTTCTCCATGGGACACACGCTCTGGATCTTGCTCCAACCCTGCACTCTGCAATTGCTACTGTGGTGACAACTTTTACCTGCCCCAGCTCTGCAGTGTCACCTGCTCCCAGGACATGGGGGAGCTGCTGGGGCACAGTCTGCTTGAGCCCATGGGTTCAGCCCCCGTCCAAAGCTTTGGTCCCACCCTGGCTGTGAGAAGAGGAGCCCAGAGCAAAGCTCAGGCCCAACTCCTGGAGTGCAGCTCTCAGCTGCAAGGACAGAGTCACAGAACCCCAGCAGGGTGGGGGTTGGCAGGGAGCTCTGGAGATGCTCTGGGGCCACCCCCCTGCTCCACCCAGCAGGGTCACCCAGAGCAGGGGGCCCAGCAGCGCAGGGTCCAGGCAGGTTGGGAATCTCTCCAGAGAAGGAGACTCCACAGCCTCTCTGGGCAGCCTGGCACAGGCTCCCACACCCTTGCACCAAAGAACTTGCTCCTTCTGTTCAGGTGGAACTTCTTGTGTTGCAGTTTGTGCCCAGTGCCCCTTGGCCTGTCTCTGGGCACCACTGACCAGAGCCTGGCCCCATCCTCTTGCCCCCCCCTAAAGGGCCCTTCAGCTCTTGCTCAGCATTGCTCAGCTCCCCTCTCAGGCTGCTCTTCTCCAGCTGCACAGCCCCAGGGCTCTCAGCCTTTCACCAGCACAGAGATGCTCCAGCCCCTCAGCATCTTTGCAGCCCCTGATGGACTCTCTCCAGCAGTTCCTTGTCTTTTGAACTGGGAGCCCAGAACTGGACACAATTCTCCAGATGTGGCCTCACCAGGGCCAAGTAGAAGTGGAGAAGAACCTCCCTGGGACCTGCTCACCACAATCTTAACACACCCCATGCATCCTTTGGGGAGCTTGAAATTCCTTTCTGAAGAACTGTCTGGAGAACTCAGGGCCACTCTCCCGCGTGAGGGAACCCCTCTCAGTGAACAGTTCCACAAACACATCTAGGCTCCCTTAGCCAGTTAGCCTCCCCCCCTGCCCTGCCAAGGGACGGTCCCATCCCTCCCCACCATCCAGAAGCAGCAAAAGCAGTGACATTGGGACAAAAGAGCCTTTTTCTTCTTGGCCACTTGAGGCCAGGCGCTGCGGTGCCCAGCGGTGCCCAGCCACCCTCTGCTCTCCTTCACACACAGCAAGGCAGAGCAGCTGGCCACGTCTCAAAAAGTCTTTAATTACAAGACCGAGCTCATCTTAAATATCTATTTAGTGGAAGTTGTAAATAACCCAAGATTGTCTTCTCTCTGCTGAACGTCACCCAGGCAAAGGGACGGTGCAATGACATCTTCAACCCAGTGCTTTCTTATTCTTTCTTCTGATTGCTTAACCTTGAAACCTTTATGGGATTTTAATGCAGGCATCCTCTCCCCACCCCCCCTTTGCAGTTTGCTCGAGTACCAAGTTTATTTTATGGTTATTCAGTCACAGAAAAACAAGTCCATTGCTTTTCATAATCAAGCCCAGGACAGGGGTGGAGTCCCCGTGACCCCTGGAGGGGTTTCCAAGCCCCCCGTGGAGCTGTGGTGCTGAGGGCCAGGGGTCAGTGGTGCCCGGGCAGTGCTGGAGAATGGTTGGACTGGAGGATCTTAAAGGTCTCTTCCAACCAAAACAATGCTATGATTCTACAGGGTTTTTATCCCAATATGTATTTTTGACTTGGGACTACACTTCCTCAGACAGAATCAGTCCCTGACTATGTTTTGCAAAAGCAAACAGTGAGGAAAATCCAAAAGACTGAGTAAAAAAAAAAAGATAATACAGAAATGCTGACAGAAGTAGCAACAGCAGCAACAGAAACCTGTTATGTACTGTTAGCTGAAAAAATTAGCCTCTTGATTTTCCCATTTACCCAACCCCTTCTTGGGAAGGAACAACAGGCTGCTCAGGGATGGGTCCATGCCTCAGAAACACACACAGCATCCCCACCAAAGCACAGAGTAACTTCAGCTACCCAGTACTTACAGCTTCCTTAGAGTCATAACATCAGAGAATCATTTGGGTCAGAAAAAACCTTTAAGGTCATCGAGTCCTCCCTGTCTGAGGATCACCAGATGATTTCCAAAATCTTCAGGAAAAAAAATAACATCCCACCAGGAGACAGCACTGGGCAGGGCAAGGTGACTCCAGAACCACTGGACTGGTCTACCCAGGAGGGATGTCCCAGTGCACCCCAAAAGCTCAATGGCAGAGGCCTATAGGTCCTGCCAGCTGGAGGCAGAGACATCACAGAGCTTCACCCTAACGAGTCACATTCCTGCATTCATCAATAGGGCAAATTCCAGTGAAATTAGCTATCCTGGGGATTCAGTTCCCTTCTGCTCCATGGCCTGTGGCCACCCGAGGACACTGCCTGCTCTGGACTGTCCAAGTCCCACTGCCTCTGCACAATTCACAGAAGGGCATCTCCTTTCTGATCTTATCATCTACTCTGTATGATGGAACACCCTGAAATCACCACCAAGAGCTGGGTCCCACAAAGCTGGACCCGACACAGACAGCACCTTCCTGCCCAACAGCTACACCCGTGCCACACAAATGCCCACTGGCAGCTGCTGAGGTGCCAAGGAGGAACAAAACTTTTGCCTTACAGTGGGACACATTGCTATGAAAGCAGAAACAAGGAGGCTCTCTTCTCTTAAACTGCCTGGAGTGCAGGGAAAAACGAGAGCACTTGGTAGCACCAACCTAACCATCAACCACCCCCTGCCTGGGGAGAGCTCATCCATGTGCCCCACTCCCCGGGCACACAAGCATGCTTTGGATGGGGGAAGACAAATAGTTTCACATGCTCTGCAATGTAGGAGCACAACCTTCAACAGGACTTCTGTTTTCAGGTCCTTGTAGCTTCCCAAGGGAAAACCAAATCCCACTGATGCTTAATCTGCAGCGTAGCTGAGGAGTAAAATAATAGAATTTCTGCCTCAACTGAGAAGCTTGTCTTTTGCTCTCACTATAGAACCATAGAGTTGTTTTGGCTGGAAGAGACCTTCAAGATCATCAAGTCCAACCATTGCCCCAGCACTGCCAGGGCACCACTGACCCCTGGCCCTCAGCACCACAGCTCCACGGGGAGCTTGGAAACCCCTCCAGGGGGCACGGGGACTCCACCCCTGCACTGGGCAGCCTGGGCCAGGCCTGGACACCCCTCCAGGGGAAGAAATTGTTCCTATTATCCAGTAATATCCTAATATCCAATATCCTATAAACCAAGCCAGGTATATACTCAACACTCCAAAGAAAACAATTCACTTGGCTCCAACACAAATCTCTTCCACTCATTACCTTATTTATCCCTCCTAAGCCTGCAGCTCAGGCTCTGACTCCTGCCCCCACACACCCTGCAGCCCATGAGCCGCACACCCTCCAACACACCTTCTCCCTGCTCTGAAGCTGGCCCAGGATCAGGGTCACCCCCAGCAGTGGGAGGACTGACCCACACCCCTCCTCGCTCACCGCTTTCTCCCGGCGCAGCACCACATCATGTTTGCAGACACAAAGCCACTCTAAGTATTTCCTCTCACAGCAAGGAGGGTGCACAGCACGGGTCCTTCACTGACCAGGTAGCAGAGTTGATGGGTTTTTAGCCACAGGATAAAATTATGGCCTGATAAATGAATCAAAGTTATAAGCAAACGCAACTCTCCGTAAGGGGGATGTTGCCTGCGCTTGCTGGAGACATCCCTGACACACGGAGTCGTCTGGAGAATTCATTTCTAGCAACAGATTCACTGCAGCAAGGAGTTTTCAGAAGAAACCTGTCCAAACTGCTTCTGAACAGCCATTAAAAACAACACAACATGTTTGGGTCAGCAATTTTCACTCTCCCATGAAATTCACCGTGATGCCAGGACCACAAAAAAAAGAATAATAGGAAAAAAATAAAATTGAAAGTACGAGTTAAAGCAACCAAAGCCAGGAATGGGCTGCAATGACTTTGACAACCAACACAGAATCGGGTACAGACCATAAGGAGAGAGATGAGGGATGATAAATTTATTATTCTCATGGACTAAAACACACAGGCAAAGGGGAACTGGCTGGAAATGCCTTTGAAACACCGATGATGTAGGATGGACGTGGGTTAGAGAGACCAGGGCAGGATGGGATGGTGCTTGTGCAGCTGAGCCCGTCCCAGGAGCCTGCTCTTTTGCACATGAGCATCTATTTAAAAGACCATATGAGCTCCAACTGCACTTCTGTATTTTTTCCTTTGGTTATTTCAGACATACTCGACCTTCTGATTTCAAATCCATCATTTAGCAGTAACACCCACTGGGATATAGAAAAGATGCTTAAACTCTACAGGCAGCTAAAAAAAGTGGGTTAGAAGTTTTGTTTGTAGCAGAGGTGTATTCTGAAAGACTCTGAGATCATCCCTGACATCACCATGAGTGGCACTCGCCTTCCTCACTCGCACTTCAGTAGAACGATCAAATTCTGCGGTGACTTATTTTCAACAAATCACTTCTTACATCAGGGTTTACTCATTTCTTTTTGCTGGCAGCCCCCAGCCCAGTGCTGTGAGTCAGCAGCAGGCTCGGGCCCTTCCTCCAGCCCGGCGGCAGGAGATGGTCCAGCCACCCGCGGTTTGTCTCCTCCACCGGCTTTTATTGACCAAGCTCCTTGCAAAGATGCCCAGGCACCCCGCATCTAGAGCTGCCAGAGTGACGGCAGAGAGGGCACATGGGAGGGGAAGAAGGCAAGAAAGCAAGAGATGATCTCTCCACTGCAGTGAAAGTCTGGGCTGTTCGAGGGCTGGACAACCCATCTGAAGGTCTCAAGTCCTGTGGGGTTCCCCTGCGGGGAGTTTGTGAGCGGCCCTGGAGCAGCAGGGCTGTGGGATCTGGAGAGGCAGATCAGCCAGGACCATTAGGGTCAGGGTCATTAGGGCATCCTGGGTCACAACAACCATTCCAGACTCAGCCCCAGCCCCAGGCTGGGACCAGCAGCTGGTCTCCCCCTGGGGACCGCCCAGCAGCTATTTCTGGGGCTCCCCCTCCCTCTGCTCCCAGGGGATGGGAAGGCTTTCACACGTGGCCCCCTCAGAGCCCAAGGTGGCCGTGCCACATGCAATGCTCCTCGTTAAGTGACTCAAGTCCTTGGTCACAGCAGCTGGTTGCTGTGCTCCCCTCCCAATGGCAGGGACCCCACAGCAGCACCCACACTCCGGGAGCTGGGGCTGCTCCTGCGTCTCACAGCAAGGATCCTTGGTGCAAGGAGACACATCCAGCAGTGGGGGTTATCTGTGCAGTAAAACACATCCCCCCGTGCACTTCCCTGCATCGCCAGTGTCCACGCACTAAAAAATCATCTTGAAAGAAATTAAAAAGCAAAAACCCAGCGAGCGCTGCTATCTGCAGTTGGAGCTTAAAGTCCAAACTTATTACTCCTATTTTCAATCTGCCAGGGACTCACACTGAGATCCTGGCCAAATGGCTCCCCCTCCCTCCTCCCCATTTCCCACACAGAAGAAAAAGTAAGACGCAGAAAGGTTAAATGGGAACAAAAAAGGCCACGCTGCTCCCCCCCACCCCACCTCAGCTAACCACCGAGATCAGAGTGGAGCAAATCCACGCCTTGCACAGCCGCTACGTTTCCATTCTTGGCATGAAAGTTTCTGAGCTTTTTAAAGAACTACACGAAGAGATTTGGCCTATGAATTCCATCATCCCTTTCGCAGTAGGGTCAGGAATATGTTTAAATATGGGTAAGCAACAACCAGCCCTCTCAGAATTCTGAAGATCCTGTTCAGATAACGACGTGCACCTTTAACCAAAATAAATCAGCCTGCTGGGATGTACTATTCCTTGGTGCATCCCTACTAAGCCACATTAAACATCTGCTTCAACTGAGCCAGCTGCAGATATTTAGCTTACATGGAGAAAGGAGACATTTTTTAGCCCCAAACAAGTCTAAAGTGGTTTGTGCTCCTACCAGCAGCACAAGGCTGCAAGACTCACTCCCAGCTGGTCCAATTAAAAATGAGGGGTTTAGGTCAGTATTTTGTTCCTGCTCTCCTGGCACTGATCCCTTCCTCACCAGCTCCAGGTCACGAACAGAGATAGCTGAGATTTCTGCTAATTGCTGGACCAGGTGGAATCCAGAATTAAAGTGCACCCGAGGAGGTGGTTTTTCCAGGACTCTGAACCTGGGCTCCTCTAGGGGTCCATGAAACTTCTTGGCCCATCAACAGCTATTTCAATTCCCAGCAAATACCCCCATTTACTGCCCAGGCCAGCCACAGTCTTTACCAGACATGGCCCAAGAGCCATTTGAAAGCCATGACCTTGCCCGTCAGGTACATTTATAGGAATTTTACAACTGTTTCAGGCAAAATAATGACCAGCATCCTTTGAAAGCATGATACCACTGAATGACCCGAGCTCCAGTGCCTCAGAGAACAGTTTCATCTCCCTTTCTCAAGGAGCAATGAAAGGATAGAAGTCAGAGCGATGAGGGGCCACCAACTCCCCCAGTGCTAAAGTATCACCAAGGCTTCACAAAAGAGCAAGTCCTGGCAGGACTCAGATGCCACCGTCTCTGCAGAGAAGCACGCTGGTTCTGGCAGGGCACGAGACACAATCCCCTGTGTGCTGCCTGAAGTGCCAAGAGGAGGGTTTGGGCCAGGCAAGGCATGAAGGGTTTGGTAGCCCCAGAGGCAGCAGACAGCAGCAGCCCCCAGGAATGGGGATAGAGTCTATAGGGGTGCAGGAGATGGTTTGATAGGAAAACTACCACCTT
>VWZY01001659.1:0-20787 GCA_013399075.1 Chloroceryle aenea
GGTTAAGAACTGTGCTTGCTGTCACTGGTCCCCATCAGCATCAGTATGGCTGTTAAGGTCCTAAACAAGGAGTCAAAAACCATGACATGGTCATCAGGAGCCACGTGGCACAGGAGGAATTACAGCTGATGTACTGCAGCATTTATAGCTCTCTACAGGAATGTGACCAGAGAGTGAGTTTGAAGAGTGGCTATTGATGCATTTTTACTGTATCTTCTATTGCCAAAACAGCTTGTTCTTCACTTCTACCAGTTTGAAGCATGCTATTCCAACAGGCAAACCTACTTCCAATTGGAATTAGAGGGAATAAAACTGCAATGAAGTCAGTTTTCCCCTCCTTTCCTTTTTGAGTGCTGTGCATTATCAAGATAGAGTGATAAACTGGGCTGTGCCATTTGCCAGTAAATAAAATGTTTACTACAAGCCTGGTAAACTGCACCAGGATTACAGTGTGCACTACACTGAGCAGTGGCAATGGCCAATAAGTGTCAATGATAAAACACCAGAAAAAAAAGATTTTTTTCCCCTTTTTCCAGACTGTATCCTGTTAGGGATCAGTGAGCTGGCAACCAACCAACGTCTCATCTTCATGGGGCAGGATGCACACAATGCTGTTGTGTCTTCTGAGATTTTAAACCTCTGAAAAATTAATTTAGAGAAGCCTCTTCATGGCTACTAGCAAGACTCCTGTGAAATCAGCTCACAAAATACACTGTCTTGCCTCAAGAGCTATACTTCATATATTCAGGTGAGTTGTTGGGATATCCATTGGCATATACAACATAATTTCACTAAGAAGTCTTCCTGACTAGAGGAGATGCTGCCTGTCAGTTCTCTGAAAAGGATTAGTCTGATTATCTGTTAACAGAGTATCAGGTACTTAACAGCCTTCACTCTATTTTAAATAGGATTTCAGGCTGGATTTATTCATGCAAATTATATGATTATTTTTCCCAGAAAGATGTCATTTTGGTGGTGTTTATACAAAGATGAGAGAGACCACTATGTAAAGGATCTACTTTGAAGCTGCAAAGGTAAAGAGAGTAAATTATTTAATTTCTTTTAACATTGCAACTATTACAAATAACTTTGTTCAACAAAAAATAAGATACCCTTTTTATTCTACTAATAAATCAGCAGCAGGCAAGAACACTTGGTCACGATGGTGTAAACATCCTCCTGCCAGTATCACACAATAGCTGTTAGAATAATATTCACTTTATTTTCCTTCCTTGATGTTTTCTCAAGCACAGGCATGTACACCACCCAACAACTGACCCTCCCCTACATGGAGACCCTCCCCCTTGGTCTGGACATCAGGTTCCTGGGATGGAGAGCCCTTACCTTGAGAGGTAAGAGAATATTAACTAACACAAGCATAAAACTTTGCTCATCTTCCAGTTTACTGCAGTACAGTCTTACTTTTAAGCTGTAATAAGTGCATTCTCCCCTTGTACCCATAAAACCTGCATTAGTGGCCTATTAGATTTTAAATTGATGCTTTGCTTGGGCCTTACAGTTAAAACTGGGAGTTCAAATAAATCATTTGCTTAAACTTTGCACTGAGGTCTCTTTTTGCCACAATTCCTTTTTCTGCTATCCTGTGCTTCAGAAAAAGTGCTGAATTTTCAGCTTTAAGGACTTTAATCTCTAAATGAGGGCCATATCTCAGCATGCTAATTACTAAGAAAAGGTACAGCTATACTTCTGTTCACTGAAGCACCCCAAATCCAGTATTTTTATCCTAAAGCCTATGCACTATGCAATTACTGATGTCTAAAATTAGCATTATCACACATACTCTTACAAGAATACTGTAAACCTTCAGGAATGAATGGTCATGGAACACATCCAGAACCATTTTACCAAAAAGAGTATGAAGGTTCATCCTGGGTGGCTATAAAAATATGTGTTAGCCACAGACACACACCTGCCAAGCCTCCTGCACAGAGGGTATGAGCAATGACTTGCTCCTCCTCTGTGATCTCCCCTCTTGCTTGGTTTGCAGTGGGCCAGAGCAATACTTCCTAAGCACCCTGTGATCTACCCCCAGGTCTGGAACAGAGTGGCCGTGGCCCTTTATTGCAGTCAGCACACGTGCTTCTCTGGGGGAAACCTGTACTCCAAACAACCATCTTAACCAAGATGCATTCTAGAGCCTATGATACAATTAAAAAAAACCCAACCCAAACAAAAATCCCCCAAGAGTAAGCAGATCAAAATGAGCAATGACTTCTTGATGATCAGAAAAAAAAAATAGGCTTACTCATTAGAACAAGCATTAAAGGAGAAACAGTACAAACCCGTGTAAATAAAGCCCTGGTGTATACAGAGAGATGGAATTCAGTTATGTCAAGCATTAACTACAAAAAGTGATGTCATGTTTAAAATAATTCAAATCAAAGTTTCAGTTAAAATACATTCTCAACTGCCCTGGATTATTCAGGCTGAAAGAACTGAGCTTCCCAAAGGCAAAGCTCAGAAACAGATTAAAACCCACACATTCAAAGGATCCATCTTATTTTGGATAACATCTACCTGGAAAAGTCTGCAGTGAAACAAAAGAAATCCATAAAACACCACATTCCTCTGACTCTCTTAGTCCAAGTTCAGCCCCCTGGCAGTGATCTGCATTTTGCATCCTGCTTTCTCCTCCCTGGAGACACGGCTGCTCCACCAAACACCTGGTTATGTTTGCTCCAGGTACTTTCTCTCAACTTCAGAGGATTTTATTTCCTGCTCTCAGTATACCCAGGATCTCTCTCAACTCCTAACACACACAAGAGCAGAAAATAAAGCATGCTGGGACCACACAGGGGAACCATCAAAAGGTTTAACCAAAGCTTAAATGTTTATGAAGGTATTACAAATAGAAATTAGTGAAAGTCTAGTGTTAATGGACTTCATCACAGGTATCACAGGGTGTCAGGGGTTGGGAGGGACCTTGGAGATCTTTGAGTCCCCCCCCCCTGCCAGAGCAGGACCATAGAATCCAGCACAGGTCACACAGGAACAGATCCAGGTGGGTCTTGAAAATCTCCAGAGCAGGAGACTCCACAACCTCTCTGGGGAGCCCGTTCCAGGCTCTGTGACCCTTACAATAAAGAAGTTCCTCCTCATGTTGAGGTGGAACCTCCTGTGCTCCAGCTTACATCCATTGCCCCTTGTTCCCAAACCAACATACATAGTGAAGAGAAAACCTCATGTTACCCAGAGAAAAAGTAAGCACCAAACATGACTGATCTGGAAGAAACCCTCTTGAATCAGAGAATTGGACAGACACCATGGGAGGTGAAAGAACTCCAGGGCCACATCCTGAGAAAGCAGCTATACAATATGGCTGATTTCCAAGGAACAGAGAAACCTCCCTGGAAAGAGACTTTTTAAAAGACTGAACAGACAGCTCCAATTTAATAATAAAAGTGTAACTTGCAATAGCATCTATTTCTTTTGTGAAATGCAAGTGCTTTATTTTGTTCTGATCTCTGTGTACAAGTGAAACTCTTTCACAGAGTGTTTCTGTCCTGATGCTATTACATACAATAGAGTGATATCAGGATATTTAGTGTTGGATAAGAAGTTAAAAATAACCATAAAGAACACAAGACATTCTTATATGGTAAGTCTAGGGAATAAACTTAGAATAAACATAAGGGAACCTACTGTTTTAGGGAAAACACTAAATAATGCCTTGATAGGCATCACTAATGACTATAATACTCATGGATTCATGACTAAAGACAAAAAATGGTATTTGTGCCAGCGTGATGCATGAGAGAAAACAAATTCTTAATGCAGCCACAACTTTTGTGTGTTTGTGTTTTGTGTTGGGGTTTTTTTGGTTGGTTTAGTTTTTTTAATTCATATAAGGCTTGTTTTCATTCTTATCTGCCATAGTCAGTGTTTACTCCAAAGTAGGCATGTGGAACATTTAGTTTCTACTACTTTCTGTAACAACTATATCACACTTCCCCCTCATGCATACTGAGGACCATGTCCAGTTCCTGTAAAAGATTGTTGCAGAGGTTACTGATGAACAGCCTGGCTCACTTTATATAAGAAGTCATTATATATTTTACCACCAGGATTTTAGTTTGGCCTGTTGATAACTCAGTTTGACAGATGGAAAACAGGAAGCATTGTGCTGCCTGGGAACTCAGGAGGTGGAAAACTTACAGTGCACGTAGCTTAACTACAACAACATGCTTCTTTCATGATCACAATGCAAAATATAACATTTTATCCATTCTATCATAACATGGAGTAGAGAAAAGGAGTGTCCAGTTCTCATATTATGGCTCAAGCACTTTCTATTAAGCAACTTTCCTAAATCCTGTACCTCCAAAAATAGTTCATTAGTATAGGCACAATGAATTCTGCTCTCCTACTGAAGAGATTTAGGTATGCCTATTAATGTACAGCTTAATAATGTATAATGTTGACTTGATAATGTATAATGTTGACTGAAGTAATCACTTTGTATTGGTTGCTCAGTGGAAATGGGGAAAAAAACCTCTGGCATAGAGTGAAATACAAGAGAGCCTGTCTGGACATACAGCACTGCCAAGAGAACTCACACTCTTTTCTTCTGCCTTTTATCAAGGTTCTCTTTCCTTCTTTAGTTTGACAGTATAATAGGAAAAAAAAAAAATAAAAATCCACTATAGCCCATAATATACTTTGGAGAAAAGTCACAGGCTCAAAACTTAAAAACCCCCCAAACTGCCAAGAATCTCAAAAGCAATGACAGACTGGGACCTCATTCCTGTGTAGGAGCTGAGACAAAGGAGGCACATTCTTAGATCTGATAATCTACACCTAGCCAGACACCAGATGGCCTGTCCACAACCAGCCAGGAAAAACTTATTGTGCAGAGGATTTAAAGGAGGGCCTCCCAAATTGCACACCCACCAGCCTGCCACCAGATAACCCTCCTTTCAAGTCAAGAAGAGTAACAGAATACATGGGTAGATTTTACCCTCTGTCAAGTTTCACAGGCATATCTTGATTTTCATCTATGCAAAAGGCATTCTGACACAGAAAAAATAGCAGCTGATTTTCCTCACATCGCAGTTGTTACTGGCTTTTAGTCAGAGAAACAATTTTGTCTCTCTTCATTGACAGAAAGGTAGGCAAGACAACCAAGACATTCAGCCAGAGCGACATGAACGCATTCCCTCCTCCAACTTCAGCACTATATGCTCATCACTCAAGCACTTAAGTCCAGTAGAAATTCCCACATGTGAAAGGCAGAGCTGTTAAAAACTTCAGAAGTGTCGTGTCACCGAGAAAGGTCTGACTCAAAGCTGGACAGGACAAGCCTACAGCATTTTTAGCCAAGCTGTCAGTTGCTAAAACCAGCAGCTTTGAGGGATTATTTTTCGTTTGTTTGTTTGTAAGGGAGATGTATTTCATTATTTCCCCCTCCCCTGCAGTGAGAGGGAACTCTTACTGAAAGAAAGGACAGCACTACCCACAATCTTAAGATGAAAGGTTTAATATTTTACTGTCAACTGAAACCAGCATCATTAAACCCATGATCATAGCTGATGCTCTTCTAAGTAACACCATTAACATGCCAGGTAAGAATACAGCATGGTCATTGCCACAAGCAAAAGATTATTTTTTTTATAACTAACATGTTTCTAGTAAGAGAATTAAGCAGGACAATTTTATCTCATTTAATAGCCAGCTGTAATTAAACCCATGATCAATATGACTTGTAATCAGTTTAAATCCTATCAAGCACAATTACCCTCTCTATACAAAGGGCAAAAGCATATAAACCATGTTGACTATCTAGTCCTCCAAATGTGGCCACTTAAAAATGATTGAACTTCCACAGCCAATGCCAAGTCTTGGCCACTTTCTTTTATAGTTGTCACCATAGCATCTTTAACAGCACTAAGTGAAAATAAATGAAATAAGAATGGCTTTTAAAACTGTCACCAAACAGCACTATCTCTTGCTGTGGACCTAAGCAGACTTTAAACTGAAAGGGGGAGGAAAAAAGGATTAATTCCAAGCAGCTTGTTCATTGCATTGGACCTATTTTTCACTACATCAAACAAGACAAGCAAGTATAGAAAACAAACAAACAAGTATAGAAAGGAGTAATAAAAACTTGTAAACCAGTATCTAGCAACAGTTTCTTGGAGGAAGGGAGAGGCAGGGACTGGAATATCAAGAATGTATGAGAAGGGAATATGAGCAAGTAAATGAACAAAGGAAGGATACCTATCAGTAAAGGAAGGACACCTACCAGGACATCAGCCTACCAGAGACTCTCTTAGAAGCATAAGACCACGTGCATGTTCACAGCCTGATCAGGCAAAACATCCAAGCAGCTAGGATCACAACTTGCCTGCCTCAGCAGTGGCTGAGAAGTGTCTCTTCACAGGTCTGGATGTAGGAAAAAAAGAAATCAAGCACCCCCCGATCCTGAACTAAGAAATAACTTTCTTTCTTGGGAACAGAAGGGAGAAGAGCAGATTGGAAATCACATTTCAGACCCGTTTCCAACTGGAAGGGGTTCTCAGGGGCAGGTGTCTCTCTCCTGGGCTCAGTTACTGAAAAGCCTCAACTTCTCTTGCTTGTCTTATCCACGCTGAAAAAAAACTGCAGAGAAGCCATCCAACTTGGCAAATGAAGTTGTCTCTCAGGTACCAGAAACATTCTTATCTGCCACACTGTTTTAAAAGAAATGCAGTCTGGATGCCTTTTTATAGGAGTTCTTCTTTTGGAAAATAAAGATAACATATGAACACATGACAGGAATAATCTTCTCCCACAAGGCACGAAGCATTTAAAGTCCACTGGAGAGACTGGTGCCAGAAAATTGCATTTAAAAACAGAAGAGTCAGCCCTGTGGCCAAAATTTAGGAAAGAGAGAGTACAAGCTTTCTAAGAAGGAAAGAAATAAAATGTGTTGGTGAAAACTCTTGAAGTAAAGGAGCTTGTTCTAACTCTACCAAGAAGTAAGAAGCAACTGAAAGGAAAATACTCAGCTTTACAAATGCTTTGTATTTTTTAGCTGCACCCAGCAGCATATTGAGGCAAAAAAGTTCTTGTTAAGTGGCCTGAGCACAGGCGTGGTACTCTTCTCTACAAACAATCCATCTACCTATAGATGCTGTCTCCGAGATTTCTCCTATTCATGGTGGATGACTCCAAGGAGCATGCTCCCATTGGACTAAGCTATATGGAGATGGGATTAATGCTCCTAGCTGAAAAGATTATGTGGTACTGCTCTTCTCAATGCTTGAGGGCTTCAGTAATCACATAGCACTTAATGTGATCTGAGCTCCAAGCAATGGAAATACAGATTTAAGGGAAGGAAGCACTCTTCAGGATGCTGCTGAGGCCACTTGCACTACAGTCACAACTACCAATGACTACAAGTTCCAGTTTAGCTACTTCAGCTGCTCTTTGGCACAACTGAAGAGCACCTGCAGCTCAGACTGCTCTCCATGACACAGAACTAAAGACACAAGCATTTCTCCTTGCTTGTGTCTGACAGCTAAAGTATGTGTTTGTTCTGGGGGCATTCAAAAGAAAACCAGCAGGTTATTAATGCTGACTTAGATGAAATTCAGAAGCTGCCTCAAGTTCATACTTGGATTGATCATTCAATGATGTTTATGCCTTGTTTTGTTAGGGAAAAGGTGCTTGAATTTCATCACTACCGTAACACAAATGATAGCTGCTGCAAAGGCCAGCTTCCTGAAGAGGTGACACAGCAACAATTTTAAACAGCTAACTTGTAACCCTCCCTTACAGTAAAATACTGATGGAAGATCTAAGCCTGACAGAATCTGGAGGCAGAGAAAGGCTCACTGCCACAAACACAAAGTCATTTCTTCAGTTGCTACGAAGGAACAAGAGGGCAAAATTATGTGCTTCTCCTTTCCTTTGGGCTTCCTATAGCAGACCACATGAATCATCACAGCAGAAAGGATTAGAAGCCCAATGGAAACCTAATGTTTTAGCTAGCAGGCTACAAAAGGGCCATGAAAAATGAAGGATATAACCAAACAAGTCAAAAGACATTGGGAACAAATGAAAAGCCAAGTAGCTGATAAGACACAAAAAGAGCTAGGACTTAATCTGTAGGTAGGGTCAGCTCCAACCTTGTTGAAGTCCATGAAGAGGTCACAGTGATGTTACTGCTAGACCAAAATACATGACAGCTGCAAGTCTTTGAGTGTATCATCCATTCAATACAAGCATGTCTTTGCATAAGTGCTCAGAAGTCTAAGTCCCCAGTCTTTTTATTAAAGACATTTCATATAGTGGGATGAAACTGTCTTGGTATTTCTCAGTTTGTCACTGAGAAAACGGCAAGAAAATTGCACAGAGCTTTTGTGAAGGAAACCTACAGCCTTGCAGGACAAGTGACTAATTATTTCTAACTTCACAGAGTTACAGACCATCAATGCACGTTACTATTGGCAGGAAAAGCTAATGACTTGACATTCCAGGTTGATGTTCATTTGAGTGGGTATCTTCTGAAAACATCACAATAAAAGAAGTGTTTCAAAGTTCTAACAAAGGGTCCTAAATTGGCTGAGACTTCTACAGAAACAAGCTTTAAAGATCCCATACTCTACAAATGGGTTATTTCTGACAACTTACTGCTGTAAAATTATCTTGCAAACTATTGAGAAAGAGATTCTAGAAAACTCAATATGCAACATTTGCTAGAATACATTAAATTTCACAGACACCTTCCAGCCTCCTTACCTCTTGTCCTGAAAGGTAGTATGCTGCTAGAAGACCACCAATGAAGCGAATATTGACCTCAAAAACAGATACTTCAGAATTCTAGAACAGGAAGAAAGGTTAAATAATTAATCAATTCCCTAAGCAATGAAGAAAAAAAAATCATTGAGGCAGGGGCAAGTACATGTGCATGCAAGGGTTTGAACTGTTTTAGTGTCTAGAGCCACAGTGAGATTCCTGTGTCCATCTTCAAGACATCAAGAGATATTTCTAGATACAGCTTCAACTGATTTTTTAAAAATCCAATTAGTTTTTCTCCTACTTTCTCTTCAAATTATCATCACAAAGTGCAATTAAAATTATTTGGGGGTGGTGAGAAAGAAGATGTAGAGTGTATATTTCTGTAACTCAGCATCTTTTCTCTCACACTTAAGCATAACACAAAATCTTTTTGGTTTACAGGCTGAAGTAGAATAATTAGAGAATTCCTGTAGTGTGCTTTCTTGGCTTGAATCACCAATGAGCAATGAATCTCAAATTCAGAGCTCCATTTTAACAGTCTGCCTAGGAATAGCCTTGAGGTATTTGATATTATGACAGTAATTAATGCAAGACCCCTGAGAAACTCAAGGGAATAAACCTTTTTACTGCCTTCCTGCACATGAATATCCTTGGGCTAAATTTACCAGGATCTTTTAATTCACTGAAAAATTAGATACCCACTGAAAAACTAGATAGTTTTAACATCTTTCTGCACTCTCCTGCACCCATTTAGTCCTTTACCTTCATACAATCCATTTGTCTCCCCCTAAACTTCTCTTCATTCAACCCATTAAACACAGAAATAGAGTTTTACTAAAAGATCTTGAGATAATGGAGACTTTTCACTACAACATTCCCTGTACGAGCTGAGCCAACAATTAGCACATAGCTAAAATTATCTTTATAGGTATTTATTAATTCTTTTCACACTATTTCTATGGCAGCTGAGGTCGTATCATGCTTTTAGTTTGTAGATTTTGCACGTATTGCTTGTTCAGAAAGATTATATGAATCCTTCAAAGATTTCCTCAGACAGCACTGATGATTAAACATTTAAATTCTGAAATACTCCCAAATATAGGTTTTTAGCAAAGGTTGCATTATTATTCATATAAGGTGATATGAGAAAAATATCAACAATGCAGCCAATGATCCCACTTAAGACCTATTAAAGTCATGAATCACATTAGCAATGATTTCCATTTCCCAGGAAAAGAATCCGAGAGGAACAAATTTATGTATTTATTTATGAACTTCAAACCAAATAAGGAAATTACTCAAGTCTGCAGTATATACAAGACGACTCATTAACCTTCAGGAATGCTTTCTTCTGATACATAGGAAGCTGTAATTGAACCCCAGAGGGTCACATAAATTTCTTCCACCCAAATCCTAGATTAATTCTGCAACTCTGTATTGCCTCAGATGAGACAAAAGTTATGGAAGTAATATAGTTCACCCTCCTAATGGTACCACTATGTCTACAGTGTTTCTGAGGTATTTAGGGTGTTCAGTTTGAGACTGAATTGTTATCTGTCATAAATTGGAAAAAAGCAGAGTAGAATTTCTTTCACATGTGCCAGTCAATGGACAAAACAAAAGGAAAAAATTCAAACAAATATTTTTTGAAATGTAGGCTATAATATAAAAGCATCAGTAAGCATCTGCTCCATTCTGTGTACCTACATCTCATTTTGTGCTTTACTGAATAAAAAAATAGTTTTTGGAACCATAGGGCAAGGCCAAGAATTGAAATACAAATTCTATCACAGAGACTGACAGTCCCAAAATTAGTAATAAGAACACTAATCCATAAGGATAAAATAGACCCAGTTCTTCCATTGAAAGCTTCCAAACTCTGCACACACCAAGAATGTCAGATGTTTAATGAGCAGGTGGGAAATTCTTCTGATAGATTTAGAACCTGTAGGCAAACTAAGATGACTCAAGTGGAATTCTTCACCTTAAAACATCTTAAGAACGTGGAAGAAAACATTGTATTGTTATGTCATTTTATACACCAACATTTGGGGTAAAATTGTCTTTCAGAGCTCAGTTATTTCCAACTACTATCAGCTAGTAAAGCCTCATCTTTCTGCCTTTGTTTCTGAGGCCGCGTTGGTTCTCACCACTCTCCCTTCCTTCCACTATTTGATTATAATTTGTACTTTGAAAATACAATATACAGATGTATCTTTACTTATAATTAATTTAGTTATAATAAATTTACAAACACGGGGAACTTCACTACAGCTTACATCTGACACTTTGAACCACAACTTCTTTTCAGGTTGCAGCTGAAAGACCTCTTCTGACTCCCTCCAAGAGGAACACAGTGACAAGGACTACAAAATTATTAGGCCAAGCTCTACTCACCACACTGAAATCAAGATTTTTGTCAATCCACTCTTGTCCTTCTCTGAATTCATCGTGAAGCCCCATGATATAAAGAGTATCCAATGCATCTACGATGGTAGCACCCATTTGTGAGTTTCCTACGTGCAAAAAGAAGGATTTCTATTACAAGTGATTATTTCATTATGTTTCTTAATCATCACAAGCATGAGAAAATCACCCAAACAGAAGCAAAGCGAAGTTACTAGAAAGACAACAGCACAAAGAATAATAAAAATGAGCAAGGAATTAGCAGCTGCATAAGAGGATCAGACTTCTCTTCAAAGCATCAGTCCTCTGGCAGTTTGGATTCTGGGGAAAAATATGACTAAAGTTGGGGGTGGGGGAAGAAGCCCTTCTCACCTGATTTCCTAACCCAAACATGAGCAACTGTACTTTGACACCAAAAGAAAAAGAAAAATCAAAGGACAGGAAGATGTTCAGCTTCAAAAAAGTTATTAGGAATTGTAGGACAGAAGTGATTAAAAAAAGCTATATGCAAAATAAAGCAATCAGTACTTGCAGCAATGCCTTGAATTTCCCATTTACGACTGAAATGTTCAGTTTTGCAATTACTGAGTGACTGAAAGCATGGGCTGATGAGCAGGAATGGCCTTGTTTGGCTTGGCTGATAAAGCCAAAGCCCTAAGAAGTCAGCCTCTGCAGGGACCCACGTTGAGCAGTTAATGGATTCCCCCAGCTGCCACCATTTCGAGGGGAGCATTTAAAGCCAGGTAAAAATCAATGAAGCTTTACCCTAAAATGTCATTCACTCAAAAAAGCAATAGTTTTGAGTTGATTGATGAGTGAGTCATTAGTTTGTGTGAGGGATACGAGATGAGGTGGAGAGCCATTGCTTATGTTAGCCTTGACCTCAGGTCATCCCACCTAAGATGTTGCCCTTGGTTGGCAGAGGACTTTGTTTCTAGAGGGAAGCAAAAATCACCATGTGTGTTTATTTTTATGGAGTGTATCAACCCAACACACCAACGAAGTGGCTGAATTTGACTGTTCATACCAATATTCTAGCAAACAACAGAATAACTATATGATTAGCACTTTAATGGCAGTAGTCTCCTAATAAGTTAAACCAATTTTCTTGTTCTTTTTATTCCCAGTGTGCTTTTCATTCATAATGGAATCTCTACACTGCAGTGTTCTTGCTTGGTTGTTTCTATTCATGACTTTCTGATTTATTTATTTATTTTTCCCCTCAAGCATAACAATAACTGAATGAAGCCATCACCCACATTGTATTTCTTTTCCACATCTAAGTGACTGAATTTACATAGAAGTTTAACTCCATATTCAGGGATTTCTTTCCTCGAATCATAAAAAGGAAACAGTTTCTATGACAAGGTAATCACCAAATAATTTCTTCAAAAATAGCCATGCATCTCTTTTAATGAATTTTAACTATGTATGGGAAGCCTAGTTTTTGTTCAGGTTATTCAAGTGCAGATTGGGACACACAATTTATCACAGGATTAATGAAAAGAATGTCCTTTAACAACAAACTGGCCACCAGTCATATTCTTGGGACATTAATTCATCGTAGTGGCCAAGTACTCTAAGGTTCAACACCTTCAGCCAAATGCCAAATTTCATGGCTTGTGCCAAAGTGGAGGATCCTTTGAGTGGAGCTACAGCATGCACTTCACACCTTCTCCTAAGCATAATGTGCCAGTTGTCTAATTTATCACTTCAAAACTATGCAAATCAGACCACGACTAACTTCAGTCTTAGCTGACAAGGTATTTCTGACATGGAGCTGGAATGTGTTACACTGCTACAGCACCCCAAGTCATTTGTTTCTTTATTTATATCACATTGATAGAATTTTCAAATACACGAGGGGTTGGAACAAATCGAGATACACAACCTTGACAAATTCTCAAAGTTCCTCCTGTAATAGTTTCAGAAAATAAAACCTTCTAAGTTGAACACAGTGACAAGAATCAGTAAGCTCCCCTACTCTGCAGTTGGCATTGGGTGAGGAGAATACACTGCAGGGGAAGGGGTTGGTGCATTGGTCCCCCCACACCAGAAGAAAAGTTCAGACACCACTGTGCAATCATCCATGGTTTTCTAGACCTCAGAAGTACATTCAGGTGTCCACAAGGAAGGACAGCAATGTATTGGGCACAAGAATATCTGCTTTCCAATCCTCCAGAAGTGATCTTCAAAGTACAAATTCAAGCAACGGTTTTTATGGAGTTCTCTGCACAGAACCTTGAAAGAAAGGCCACAGAAATGCAAAATCCCATTCCCATTTTTGTCATCTCACAAATCCAATAGATGTATCCAGACAGAAACTGAGAGCAGAAAGACAGAACTCTCTCCAGAACTGACCAAGTGTCCACAGTTTCCTAACCCTCCAGCAGTGTTTGCAGCCAGAGAAACAAATGCAGTCCCATAAAACAAAATAGACTTGCACAGCATTTTTTGTCCCTAAGAATCAATTAAAGGTATAGGGTCACATTCCAAGCTTTTGTCTGGGCTACACTCCAGTAGCTGATGTTCAAACTTCTCCCTTCTGCTGCCTTTTTGCCCTTTTCATCTTTTATGTTCATCTTTCCTAGACACAAAGATGTCCAACACAACATTAGTGAGCAAAGCCCCTTCTGCTCACACGTCTCTTCCTCGAGCAGTGACAAGTGCCTGTTTCTGAGATGCAGATCGTGTGGTTAGAGCTTCTGGACTCCATGTGAGAGCTTAACTCTTTCTTATCATGATCTCCTAGGAGAGCATTTATATCTAAACCCATAACAAATTATGAATTTTGCTTTTCTTACTCAAACAGGCTATTCCAACATTTTTTTCCCTCTTTTTCTTCTTAAAACATACAGTAACTAACCCTAATTGCACACTAACACTTTTTCCCCGAGGAAGACTCAGAAGAACAATCTTTGTTTTTCAAACCTTTTGGGTTAACACATTTCCAAAAGGTCAAGAGATGACAAGTCAGTATTTGGCAACAGACTGTCTACCCAGTCTTCTTCCTTTAGAGTAAATCAGGCAGCCCAAAGTAAGCTCATTCCCTCTTCTAGGTATTGAGGGGGAAGAGTCCAAAACACAGAGCTCATATCCAGAAGTCTTCTGCCTACAAGGAGAGAGGGCAGAGCTGGACATAAGGCAACAGAGACTACAACACAGAGCATAAATTAATTAAAAGACATGTCCTTTAACAAACTGGCCAGTTCTGAAGGAACTGGTGGCTGAAGTTGCCAGGCCACTAGCCATCATACTGGAGAAGTTATGGCAGTCTGGAGAAGTTCCCACAGACTGGAAAAGGGGAAACATAACCCCCATAAAAGGGAAGCAAAGAAAACCCAGGGAGCTACAGACCAGTCAGCCTCACCAGGTAAAATCACGGAGCGGATCCTCCTGGTATCTGCACCGAGGCACATGAAAAACACTGAGGTGAACAGTGACAGCCAACATGGGCTTCACAAAGGGCAAATTGTGCCTGAGTAATTTGGTGGCCTTCTACAACAGAGTTACAAGTCTGGTTGATACAGGAAGAGCGACTGAAGCCATCTACCTGGACTTGTGCAGAGCATTTGATACTGTCCCATAGGACATCCTTGTCTCTAAGATGGAGAGACATGGAGCACTTCTGCTACGAGGGTAAGCTAAGGGAGCTGGGATTGTTCAGCCTGGAGAAGACTCCAGGGGGACCTTATACCTGCCTTCCAACACCTGAAGGGATCCTACAGGAAGGCTGGAGAAGGACTGTTCACAAAAGTGTCCAGCGATAGGACAAGGGGAAATGGTTTTAAACTGAAGGAAGATAGATTTAGATTAGATCTTAGGAAAAAGTTCAACAAAGGCAAGCATAAAGTCCTACACCTGGGGAGGAATAACCCCATTCACCAGTACAGGTCAGGGGCTGACCTGCTGGAAAGAGTACTGTTCCCATTTCTGGNAAACTCCAGGCCAGCAAACTGAAGTCATGCACTTCTGAGTTTAAAAGTAACCATTAGGTAGGTGCTTAAGAGAAACTTTGGTTAGATGACACATCCCCTGTACCTACTCCTTTCTTCAACAGGTATCTACCACACACATCCCATTACTACTTCTGAAAAACACTTCCATGTGGCCTTGCCTTAGCTGGACTTGACTGGGTGTACTGGGGGGCTGGGACAGAGTTAATTTTCTTCACAGGAGCCTGCACAGTGCTGTGGTTTGGATCTGTGAGTAAAACAGCCTTGGTAACACACCAGAGTTTTGGCTAAATGCTGAGTGGTGCTTGCACAGCACCAAGGCTTTTCTTTCCTTTCCTCTCTGCCCTGGCCAGGGGTGGGCAAGGGTCTGAGAGGGGACATCACCACCACAGCTCATCCAAACTGACCAAGAGGACACGCCGTAGGATGTAACTGGCCATAGGATGTGATGGTCATCACATCATCATCATCAAATGCTGAATGGGGGGGAGTTAGGCAGCCATTCCTCAGGGGGCTGCTAGCTGGGCTTCAGTTTGCTTGGGGTAGATGGTGAGCGACTGTCTTTGCATTGCTTCCCCACTCTGACTCCCTTCCTTCACTTATTAAACTCCCTTTATCACAGCCTATAGGTTTTATTGCTTTTGCTCTTCCTATTATCTCCCCTGACTGGCTGAGGACAGAATTTTCCTTCTTTTCCTTTCACCCTCTGTCTGTCTGTGCTCTAACACCCTTGTCTGACAAGTGTATTCGTGTCTGACAACACACTAGGCATCTATCCAGCAACCAGCTAGAGGAGTAGAAAACCTGAAGGAAATGCAGATAAAAATGGATCTCTCATTATCAAAATGCACACTGGGTCAGAGCAGGGCTGCTACAAAGTCGAGGAAACCAGACTAAATGGAAAATTACCACAAGGCTACTGCCTCCAAGGAAAATCACATACAATAGGTGCATGGAACCATTCCTACCCTCCTACCTTATGCAGTGACTGAAAAGAAAGTATTTTATAGCAGTAAGTATTTTATAGCAGTATTTTAAAGCAGAAAAGATAGCAGATAACAGGCCCAGAAGTGGGATGCTCATCAGTTTGTTTACAATCAAGGTANGCCCAGAGAGGTTGTGGAGTCTCCTTCTCCAGAAACTTTCCAAACCTGCCTGGATCTGTTCCTGTGTGGGCTGCCCTGGGTGACCCTGCTCTGGCAGGGGGGTTGGACTTGATGATCTCCAGAGGTCCCTTCCAGCCCCTGCCATTCTCTGATTCTGTAAACAATGAGATAAGAGTTCAGAGGAACACTGCTTACGATCCCACCTCAACCAGTTTGACATATTGTTGCTCCAGATACAGAGAAAGCAGATGCTTCATTGTGGTGGAAGAGCTATAAATCAATTCAATGATAATAGGAAATAACGCTTCTCCTAGACCAGGGCACTCCTCTCAGGATCAGCCTCTGTTCAATACAAAGGCAGAGTTGGTCACGTTGCATAAGATAATAACTGATTCCAAAAGGGCTCAGTGTTACAAATGTCAGATTAGGAAGTTTCCTCTCCATATAATTATAGTTCTAGTTGATTGAGCTTCAAATTTAATGAAGTTTAACTAATGAAGGCAATTCTCATTCTTCTAAATAAAACAGAACATCCATCACGAGCTAATTTAGGAAGGAATTTAGCAATGAAATAGCTGAACTATTAACAAAATCATGCACACTCATTAAGCGAGAGTAAATCAGATTTATATTTAGGTAGACTACAGTTTCCTGAGATTAGACAAGTAATTCCTTCACTCCATAACACATAAATCTACAGTCTGAAGTATCTAGCAAAGTGTAAACAGCAGGGATATTAAAAGAAAAACGGTCTCCCTATCTGAAATTTCTACAGCATGCCAAAGTGCTAGATGAAGAACTGGTTTATTTCTACATTTTCAAGTCTCACAGGAGACTGTGGAAGTATGGGGAGACAGAGCATTGTCACGTGTTCTATGACAAAAGGAATATGAAGAAAATAAATAGCCCATTTTTATTATACCATAAAAGATAAGTACAGAGGTGTAGAAAATCTGATACTAGCTACAGGCTTGTTAGTATATTTATTATGGGGAAATAGAAGAGACTATGAGCACTGAGGTACTAGAGAAAATAGCACAGGTCAATTGTGATCAGAGAAGACTATTGAGAATTTGAGACACAGACTCATTATGTAAATAAAGAATGAATAAGATGACAGACTAAAACTCCAGGCCAGCAAACTGAAGTCATGCACTTCTGAGTTTAAAAGTAACCATTAGGTAGGTGCTTAAGAGAAACTTTGGTTAGATGACACACCCCCTGTACCTACTCCTTTCTTCAACAGGTATCTACCACACACATCCCATTACTACTTGTGAAAAACACTTCCCTGTGGCCTTGCCTTAGCTGGACTTGACTGGGTGTACTGGGGGGCTGGGACAGAGTTAATTTTCTTCACAGGAGCCTGCACAGTGCTGTGGTTTGGATCTGTGAGTAAAACAGCCTTGGTAACACACCAGAGNCCTATAGGTTTTATTGCTTTTGCTCTTCCTATTATCTCCCCTGACTGGCTGAGGACAGAATTTTCCTTCTTTTCCTTTCACCCTCTGTCTGTCTGTGCTCTAACACCCTTGTGTGACAAGTGTATTAGTGTCTGACAACACACTAGGCATCTATCCAGCAACCAGCTAGAGGAGTAGAAAACCTGAAGGAAATGCAGATAAAAATGGATCTCTCATTATCAAAATGCACACTGGGTCAGAGCAGGGCTGCTACAAAGTCGAGGAAACCAGACTAAGTGGAAAATTACCACAAGGCTACTGCCTCCAAGGAAAATCACATAGAATAGGTGCATGGAACCATTCCTACCCTCCTACCTTATGCAGTGACTGAAAAGAAAGTATTTTATAGCAGTAAGTATTTTATAGCAGTATTTTAAAGCAGAAAAGATAGCAGATAACAGGCCCAGAAGTGGGATGCTCATCAGTTTGTTTACAATCAAGGTAGGGTCTTAATCCCTGGTGACAAAGGAAAAATGCTTCCTTGGAAAACTCTGCCTGATATTAAATACAGAGTTATTACTGTCTTAAAAAAATAAAGTTTTCTTATTATTGATATATTTGCCTGCTCAGCTTCAAAATGGTTGAAAAAAGCAGACTGGGCAAGACTGTACTGATCTAGGTAAAGTATAGCAATTTCTACTCAAAGAGATTCAAAGAATTCAAGTTTTCAGCCTGTAGCAACAGGATTTCTTAACGGGACAGCCAGTTACAGCCATGGCAGAAAAATATATAATGTGAAAATTAAAAGCAAACGATTATCAGCCTAGTTTTCTGTATCTCTAATGAAGCTCTGGCAATAAAGCTGCCACTACTGAAGCACACCACTTGTAAAAATATCTTAATGACTTACAAGGAACAAGATAATGTTTAAGAAAATGGTTTTAAAACTTTTGAACAACAGATTTTAATTCCACTGTGAAAACAAGTGCCTCAAAATCAGTCAGTGGAACCACAAATTTCATACAAAGCTGCAACGTGATTCTATCTCAGCCATAAAATGCAATGAATGAGCCTTTAAGTATCCATGAAGAAACCAACTGCCTTTTACAATTTCAAGCAATTAATAAAAAAACCTAAGCATGCTGATTGCTTAGGTCTCTTAATTTGCTGACAATAGACAACAAGCAAAGGAGTTCCTAACCTTTTGTACCAGACAGTATTTTACTATATAAATAACATTAAATAATCAATTATAATGCTTTCTTTAATTTGATACATGAGGAAGTAATGGGAGTAAAGCACTGAAGTGTACTCTTGTCTTTGAAACTAGTAAAAAGTGGACTAGCAGGTAGATGTTAATGAACAAGCTGCTGCTTAAATAGCTAAAGGACACTTAAGACTCTCAATTTAAAACCTAAGAATTTATACTACATGGCCCTGCAGCTCAATTCAGAAATCATACAAGCAAGAATTGAATGCTGTCTCTCTAGCACAAAGCCTGAATGTCCTCAAAACCAAATCTGAAAAGGACTTCACACAGCAATACCAGATCTTTTGGATTTTCTACATTTCTTTTCCGTTGCCTCAATTAATTATTAATATTTATAATTTTTTTTGGTTATTCAGTTTTAAAGCTCTAATACAAAACTGAATTACTGCAGATAGGAGGAAGACTGCGTGCGGACTATAATTAAGATAAATGTTGGGACTATGATTTGAGTTAGTGGAAGGTTAAGCCCTAGTGATAACTCAAAGGCCACAATGTCAGCAGAGAAAGATTAGGATGAGCTTCCGAGTAGGAAAGAATTGAGGGAGAGGAGATGGCATTAAATTGTGTACAAAGGAAGGGACAGACGTGTATCAGAGTAACTGGGTGAGAAATGAATGGTGATGGCAATCAGCTCCACACAAAGAAGTCAATTAAAACTATCCAAAAATACCAGTCTGGAGCCACACCATTGTGAGGAATGATTAAAGACTGAAGAGAAGAGTACCTGTGAATGATGACTCCCAAGTACACAGAACCTAAATACAGGCAGCAAACTCAGCAGCAAGCAAAGCCAGTTGATGTTGGACAATAAATAAGAGAGTAAGACGTTAGTGAACTCTAGTTGGGTGACCTGAGTGCAGAATTCTTATACCTGAAGTGATCCAACTGATGGGAAATATATTTATTAAATTCAGAAATAGCATTTCCCACAACCTAAATTATTCCCCATTCAAAACAAATCAAAGATTCCCAACAGGAAACCAATATATTTTTTTCCTCAGAGCAAGCCAGCTGATTTCTAAGAGAAAAACACTAGAGGATGCTATCAGAGAGAAAAAAAATTCTCAATTTAAGCCCAATCCCTGAACTCTTACTGACTTAATATCTTCATTACCATTTGATTTAGATGTTTACTTCACTATTCTATAAGGCAGGTTACAGAAATTAGGTGTATTTATCAAATTCCACTTTGCATCTGCACATCTCTTTATTCTATTTTTTTGCTTTTTAAGGCAGAATTGCCAATCTTCTGAACAACACCCCAGAATTTAACATAATCAGTCCAGAAACATGCAAAAAAGCCACTGAGAACTGATGTTAACTTGTTGTACATGAGCTAATACAAACTGTGTGAGAAGAATTCAGTGGGAATACTGTCTTATTAAAAAGAACAGAAGACAACAGCTGCTCATGGAGAATTTTCCTGATATGCATAGACACAGTTATGACAGTTTGAAGAAACAGCAGTAACATGCAAAAAAACCCCATTCTTAGCTAACCACAGTTGTCTTTATCTATGGCACCAGTACTGTAAAAGAGTTAAAAGAGGGAACACAGAACCAGACTGCATCCTGCCTGCACACATTTGCAAGTTTTAGGGGACAGTCGTGTTCTGAACCAAACCAACATCTACTGCAGTGAAGCAAAAGAGTGTTTACAAAATGCTAATGCAGCATCAGTCAGAGGACAGCTCCACATTTGATGAACTGAGGAAAAGAAATCAGAAATTTTGTAATGGGAAGTCTTATCTTAGTATTAGTGCTACAGTCTAAATGATATCAAGTAAGAGTTAGTAGGGAAGTAACAGTGAACAAAACAGAACACAGAACAAAGTTGTTGTGTTTCTCTCAGAGAAAAAGAACAACTTGAAAAGATACAGAGAGAGAAGATAATGTACAGGGTAT
>VWZY01001660.1:14288-24707 GCA_013399075.1 Chloroceryle aenea
GGGCAATACAGCCCAGCCCTTCCGCCGAGAGCGAAAAGGGACGGGGAGGAAGATGTTGGTCCAAAAAGGCAGCGAGCTGGGGGATTAGGTGGAGAGCCCCGCGCAGCAGGAGGGGGCCAGGCAGCCATGTGGCTATAGCTTTGTGCACGAAATCCTCATTAGGGGCTCGTTAAGGACATGAAAGCAGCTTTTCCTGCTTCCGGTCCCCGGCACCCCTGGGGCTGCTCAGGGCTGGTTATCTGCTTTGGCTGCTGGGGAGGAAGCAGAGCTCAGGGGGTCAGGTTAATGGCAGGGCTATGGGAAGAANAGGGCTCAAGAAAAGCAAAACTCTGAATAACCCCCCGGCCCCAGGAGCAGAGGGGTTTAACCAATACGAGCCTCCACACTCCTGCTTTCTTCTGGATGGTTCAACAAATCCTGCAGCCGTCCCCGGCCAAGGGAGCGGAGATCCCAGTCTCTCACCACTGCTGATAACTGCCTGCATTGGACTTATCTGCTTCTCTGGCTAATAAACTCCAAAAGACCACCAGTGAAGATGTAATAAAGTGCAGATGTTGTAGGAAAAGCCTTTTTCTAGGTCAAAGCAAGTTTGGGAGAGGCTGTCTCTGTGAGAGGAGCCAATACCTAAAGTGGAAAGAAGAAGAGCTCCTCAAGGCAGCTTTCATTAATCTGAAACTTTTATCCTCGAAACGTCGCTGGGGTTTCTCTGCCAGCAGGACAAGGAGAGGGAGGTGCAAGCTCTGCATTTCTCTCCTGCATCTCATTAGCCTCAAAAGGGACCCTTGGGCTCATGTGAAACGTTCCCAGCTCCGCGACGCGGCCGCGCACGCACCGACGGATCACCAGGAGAGAGGAAAAGAGAGGAAAAGGGACAGGGACGTTTTTCTCCTGCTGGGTGCTGAGATGAAACTGCTCTGAGCATGAAATGTAAGCTGTTTAAGAGCACCAAGCGACTGCTTGCAGGTGCCAAAGGGCAGGAAGGGGGAAAGAATGAAAATGAAATAAATGCCAGATTCAAGTCCAATGGAAATTTAGGAAGTTCCGAGAGAATTGCCAAGGCTGGAAAGCAGCTGGAGTTTGCTGGAGCAAACACCCAAGGGCTGGACAGATAACCAGGGGTTTGAGCGTTGCACCTTGGGAGGTGAACCCCCAAAGCATTTCCAGGAACAACCTGACTGCCCCCAAACTCCCCCAAATTTCCCTCCAGTGGGAAAAATACAACGTGACCTTGCCCAGGAAACCCAAAGGAAGAGGAAAAGGCTCCTTCCCACCCTGCATCTGGAGCATCCCCGGCCAAACGTGGCAGAATCCATGGGTTTGGTGTCTGGAATCAACAGCCCCAGCTGGCAGCCAGGGTTAGAAACACCCGGTGGGGTTTGCAGGGATGAATCTCCCCCCTGTTGCAAGGTTTGTGTTCTCCCTCTGCTCATCAACTGCCACAAACTGGGGAAAACCAAAAAAAAAAAAACCTGAGAAAAAACCCAACGTGAAGATTTCAGAGCCATGAGCCCTTCTTCCAATTTGAACAGAATGCTGGAAGAAAAAGTTAATGTATCTTTCATGAGGAGAATCTAGATAATAAGCAACACAATTCCACAGCATAAGCCTGGGATTTTTGGTTGTTTTGTGGTTTTTTTTCACATTCTTTCTTTCTTCATTTTTTTTTCCCTATATAATCAAGAATTTCCAGTCATGGAGAGATGACCAAGGTAAAACTTGAGTCACCAAACATCCCCTGGCTAGAAACACGCAGTAACCTCGTGCACTGAGATTTTACTTTCAGATTTGAGCAGAAAAAAAAAGAACAAGGAAAAAAAAAACAACCCAAACCCATCAACCCAACAAAAAAGCAGAAGGAAAAACCCCAAACCACCCTGTGTCAAAGCTAAACTAGAATTGTTATCCAGCAATTTGCCACACTTACTGTCATATTAAAGTAATTTTATTTTCCTTTCGCTCGCTTGCTCTCGTTCTGGCAACAAAGCAGCAAATCTGAGGCTTGCAGAAGATGTTTGGTGTGGTGACCGAAGCAAAGAGGCTGTTGGGGACATGGGTGGAGGCTGCTGATGCCAGGGGAGATGAGACCCAGGTGACAACCCAGGGGGGACACATGGAGAGCTGCCAGCAGAAGAACCCTGTCAATGCCTCCGGCTCTTGCTCTCCGGTTGATTTCCAAGCCATGGGCAGTTTGGAAAGAGGTCCAGCTCTGGCTCATTGTCACCCCTCTGGGTCTTGGTGTGACTCTGCAGTGGGCTCCCCTGCATGGGCACCCTACGTTGGCCCTTCAGACCATGCATGGGATGAAACTTTTGCCTTCAGCCCTCTGCAAGACCTTCTCCAGGAACCCAGACAGCGACAGCCTCCAGCTGCCCCAGGGCAGGTTGAGGTTGGAGCTGAGGAACAATTTCTTCCCCTCCAGGGCTGTCCCAGGGCAGGGGTGGAGTCCCCGTGACCCCTGGAGGGGTTTCCAAGCCCCCCGTGGAGCTGTGGTGCTGAGGGCCAGGGGTCAGGGGTGCCCTGGCAGTGCTGGGGTCACAGTTGGACTCTGTGATATTAGAAAGGTCTCTTCCAACCCAAACCATTCCATGATTCTACATCCCCTCCTGGACCAGTTCCAGCCTGGGATGGGGGATGCTGGTGTTTTTCTGTCTGTCCTTCCTGCAGGGAGCTATGATTTACAAACACAAAAGAACTTTCACTAAACCCAAACTTCTACTTCTGATGCTCCCCACTTGGATTTCCTCCTTCGGTTGGAGCAAAGTGTTGGTAGCAACCAACTCCTAAGTGGAGAGAAGTTGATTCTATGGCTCTAGGAATGCTTTGATACATCCAGTAGTCCTTGTCCTAGGTGAAGACACTTGACAAGCTAAGAATCACTGAATCCCACCATGGCTGGGGTTGGAAGAGACCTCTGGAGATCATCTTCTGCTAAAGGGGAGTCACCCAGGCAGGTGTAAGACAAAGGAGGTCTTGACCCTTGCCATAGAGTCTGGGCTCAGCTAAACCACCCCAGCTCTAAGGAAAGGAGGATGTCATTTGTCACAGCACCTCTTTGGGGAGGGATGGTTTCTGACCTGACAACCTCCCAGTCAATACCAGAAGTACAGGTGGTGGCAAACACCGACAAGACAACGCTGGTACTTACTTCTTCAACGGCTCTATGACTGTCTTCTGGATCTGATTCACCTGGTGAAAGCAAAAAGGCATGGTTAGATGTCAGGCTTGTCAAAAAATCCCCCAATCCCAGCATGGCAGGGGTTAGAAGGGACCTCTGGGGATCATCTCATCCAGGGTCAGCTCCAGCCGGGTCCCCCAGAGCGTGCTGTGGGTTTCTGAGCAGAAGCACGATGCTCTTGAAGCAAAACTTCTCCCACGTGCTGGGGATGAGCTGCAACCTCCACCACAACCAGAGCCAGAACCCAGAGAAACTCACGGGGAGGAAACTCATTTGGAGAGGATGTCAAAATGGGGAGGAGGACCTGGCTAGAAGAGCGAGATCCCAGCAGCACCCTGCACCCCCTGGCGTGTCCCACGCTCACCTTCTCCTGGTTGAAGGAGTCCATCCTCTTCATGGCTGTGTCGAAGGCTGTGACCATCTCCAGGAAGCTGGGCTCCTGTTCACACAGGGGGTTCGACAGCAGGTCCGAGGAGATTTTGACAGCTGACTTGGACATGGCTGTGGGCACCAGGAGCACGCAAAGGAAAGGGGAGAGGGTCAGGGCTCGGCTACGGGGCACCCACAAAACCCCTCCTCGCCAGGGACCTGAGCCTCTGAGGGGGGGGGAGGTTTTAGCATCACTTTCCAGGAAGATATTCACTTGGGGTTGAGAGGAAAGAAAGGAAAAGCCACCAAGCCACTCAAATAAACACCCAGAGAAACTGGGATTACATCAGTGAAGTCTGAAGCACTCCGTGATGCTGCCAGAAATAATTCCAGCCTAACAAAAGCCCTGTTCTCTTCAAAAACATGTAGATGGGGTTGGGTTTTTTTAATGTCTTTTCTCGACAGACTATTAAGTGTCACTCTCAGGCTCACTCCAGCTCTTCCACAATGAGAAAAAAAAAATCAAATCAAATCAATCGCAGTCCATTAAGTCTTCCAAGTGGCTTCACAACAATCTATATCCAGAGTGGATTTAGCTCTGGTGGGAAAGGACCAGACTGACAGGACTGGGAGGTGAGGTTTCTCTTTTTTACTCCCCACCAGGCACTACACAAGCAGCAGAGACATGACCTGGCTAAGGACTTGCCCTCAATGAGTCCAAATTTTCTGCTCCTGGAGACCAACCCCACAAACCAAGGGAAAATACAACGGCTGAAGCTTCTCCAGGCTCTGAGCCTGCCACTGAGAAATCCAGAAGCACCAGGTTGCTCTCTGATGGGCTTTCAGGTCTTGCCTGGCTCACCCTGCACTGCTGCTTGGACCCATCTCTCCTCCTGGGCACACACTTGGGTTTCAAAGGGACAGGACCACGAGAAAAGAGCGAGAAGATGGGCTAAGGTACAGGAAAAAGAGGAATAAAAAGGAAAGCATCAGTAAAAATGGGGATAAAGAAATAAAAAAGAAGTCAATGGATACTAAAAACTAGGAAAAAAAAAAAGTGCCTTTTTTTGTCAGAGCTGCTGCTGGAAGTCGAAGATCAGCAAACCAGATGCTTGAGCCGTGCTACAGATGAGCTTTGGAAAGGCTCCTGCTGCACTCGCTCAGCTATTAAAAGTTAAAGTTATCTGAATAATGGGGCTTAAGATCATAAATCAAGGGGTTAAACGTTCCCATTTAAAGGTTACACACAATTATAGGGAGAGCTCAGAAGCTGAACGGCCGGGAAGCTCGCTACGGAATCACAAAGCTCCCGTATCCCTCTGTTATCCAAACATTAAGGGTTTAGGCGTTGGAACCTTTAAACAGATGGGATATAATCCATATGTGTGACCACATCTGAGGGAGGATTTGTGCCCGAATGGGACGGAGTTAAGAATGGTAAAACTCCTTCAGCTGGAAGAAAAATGAGTTTCTCTTTCCTGAAGAGAGGATTGAAATCGTGTTGTGTACTGAGGGGAGCTGCTGAGAGTGGTGGGGTCACGGTGGGAGGCCAGGAACTGGGGGGGGGTTCAGGGGCATTCGGTGGGATTTTGGCCCAGGCACTTTCCTGTCCATCCCTGACCCCACCTGAAGAGCTCTGGAAAAGCAGCTCTGTGCTTCCCCAGGCAGCTCGGCAGCTCCGGGCTGTGTCCCTGCTGGGGGGCAGGGAGCTGGGGGATCAGGGGGGCAGCCCCTGGTCCCAACAGCATGTGCCTGGTGGTCAGTCCCAGATCAGAGAAGATCAGAGTCAACAGGCACACTGCTGAGATGGGAGAGAGGAAGGGAGAGGGAAGGAGGGGAGAAGGNGGGAGCATCACCTGCCCCTTGGGGTGGGCTTCAGGAAGGTCTGCACTACACTTTATTCATAAGAGCACATGGAACGTGGTTCCAGTTAAAGGAAATACTTTCAAAGAGCTGTTGCTGCTTGGAATCCCAAGAAAAGTCATGGAGCAGAGCCAGGTACTCTCCAGAGAGCAAACCCAACCTACGGTGGGTTACCTGCTTTTGAAAGGAGAGCTTTTTGTCTCCAGTTCAACAACACCCTCCTGCTCCTTAAGATCACGTTTGGTTTGGGGAGAGGGGGGTGGCAGGGGGGCAGGGATGTTCAGCCACAGCCCAGAGCACTCCCTGCTCCCAGCCACGCACCGGCCGAGCCTCTCAGCCCATTTTCCTGCCACTGGTGGAACTGGGTTTGTTCGTCTGGCAGAAGGTGGAGGCTGGAGCCACCAGGTCCAGTTCACTCCGTGGTGTTTGCAGGCAGTGAATGATCAACCCCCTGGGTACAGGGGAAGAAATGACACTCGGGAGGACAGGACAACTCCAACACATCACTGTCCTTGCCAGGAATGGGGGCTGGATGTGGCTGAGCGAGCGCAGCCACTTCCCCTTGGGAAGGGGCACTGCCAGGTGAGGAAAGTTCTGGGTGCCTGAGTGGATCTACCTCCTTTTCCTTCACCTACCCCTCGCCAGACCACCTTCAAACCTCTCCCCTTACTCTCCTGATTTCATGCCTTGAAATGAGACATCAGCTCTTACTGGATCTGGCCGAGGCTCATTTGTGCCTCTGCCATGTAGCAGAACGGAAAAAGAAAGTCCTCCCACAGCTCCTCTGGGACTTGAAATGCTCCATATAAACAACGCCCACTGCAAGGGAGGGGAATCCTTAACAAGGAAAAACTTACCACGGATCCCTGACAATGACCAGCGTCCCCAGAAAGGGCAGTTTGCACCCCGGGAAGGAGCCCTGGCAGCACCAGTTGCCGGGGCCTTTCCCAGCGCCGCGTGCCAGTACTGTGCTGGGAAGGGTGGGAGAGCTCAGGCAAGAGCTGGGATGTGTGTCTGTGGCTGGCAACCCCCCGAGGACACACAGGTGAGAGCCTCTAGCTTGGGAAGCCCCCCAGTTTGCCAGCCCTGCTGCTGGCACAGTGCCCAGCAGGGCTCTTCCCTGCTCCCCCTGCCTCTCGGTGAAGCCAGCTCCCCCAGGATGGGTGTTGGACCAGTGCAGCCCACACCTGTTTGTGCTGGTGCATCTGCCTTGGCTTCGGGAGCTGGGGGGGCTTGGTACAAACCAGGACTGCTCCAAAGCACACGTTGAGAGAAGCCATCTGTGTTTAGAACAGCTCTTTGCTGCACGTTTCTGCAGCTGGCATCCAGGGGTCCACTTCTCCCAGCTCCCCTCCACCAGATCACTCCATCTTGTTTAGGATGAGAGGAACCGGCCTCAGGTTGACCCAGGGGAGGTTTAGGTTGGAGATGAGGGACAATTTCTTCCTCTCCAGGGCAGGGGGGCGTCCCCGTGACCCCTGGAGGGGTTTCCAAGCCCCCCGTGGAGCTGTGGTGCTGAGGGCCAGGGGTCAGTGGTGCCCTGGCAGTGTTGGGGGAGCTGTTGGACTCCCTGAGCTTAAAAAGTTCTCTCTTTTTCTCCTCTCTCAGTGTCACTTAGAGCCCGTGTCATGTGCTGAAGTCACCCCAGTTTCCTACCAGGGAACCTATGAATGGAACAGGCCAGGGGCTGCCATGCCCTGGGACAGGAGACCTGCAGGGCAGATGTCACCCTCTGCAGGCAGAGATCAGAGAACCCCAGCCCGGTGGGGCCTCTGGAGATGCTCTGGGGCCACCCGCCTGCTCCACCCAGCAGGGGCACCCAGAGCAGGGGGCCCAGCAGCGCAGGGTCCAGGAGCCTTTGGAATCTCTCCAGAGCAGGAGACTCCACAGCCTCTCTGGGCAGCCTGGCACAGGCTCCCACCCCCTCCCACCAAAGAACTTGCTCCTGCTGCTCAGGGGGAACCTCCTGGGCTCCAGTTGGTGCCCGGTGCCCCTTATCCTGGGGCTGGGCACCCCTGACAAGACTCTCACCCCATCCCCTTGCCCCCTGCCCTTTAGATATTCATAAGCATGACGAAAAGAAAGGGACTTGTCCAAGGCTGCAGAGCAAGACGCAGCTCAGGAGATAAGGAGCAAGCCCATAAGACACTTTCTGTTCCCTGGGCTGAGATACTGCTCGGCAGCCCTCGTGCAGATGGCCTTGTAACTAAGCAAACTGAGTGGGACTGAGCTCTAGATTTGTTTTCCAGACTTGTCACAGATTACTCATGTGATCTTGAGAAAGTCACTTCATCTCTTTGTGGCCAAGTTCACAGTCTATGTATCCTACAGTCACATACCCAAGTCTGCATCTGTGCTTTTCTTCATATCCTTCTGAAGTTTTTTGGTCTGATCTTCCAATCTGAAAGATGGGAGAACAAGGCAACGTCTGAATCTTGGAAAGGAACAAACGGAAAGTGTATCATCCATGCAACAAATCATTCACGGGCTGAATATGCTGGCTTCTGCTGCCAGTTAAAAATACCCAGGCAAGGCTTTTGTGAAGTTCAGTGCCGGTTGTTTTCAGATGGTTTTCAACCTTTTCAAGTTGGTGATCTCTTAGTCAGAGTCACAGATTTTCTCAAGTCCTCAAACTTAACCCCACGTGGTAAAGCCAAACCCTTGCAGGTGATAAGCCCGAGCTCGTGGGGCACAAAACCCAGGATTCCTCCTTGGAGGTGTCGAGCTGTTTGGTGACCCCCCTGTTTTTCTGACACCTTTACACTCTCGACTTCAGAGCTGCCATCATCTGTAAACCTCAACCCCACCACAAGGACACCTCTGAACACTCAGCCACCAGAGGAGCTCCCAGAACTGGAAATTACAGGGCAGGGAGTGATTTGCTGGGAAGGGAATAACTGGCTAAAATTTCCTGGGAAGATGCAATAAGAGGGCACAGCAGAGAAGTATGTGACTGGTCCTGTTCTACCAGCGTGGTCGATACTTACTGCTGAAGCTTCCCATATTCCCTTTCAAAGTCTCTCTCCACCTGTGGAAAGAAGAGATGGAAATCAGCTCAGGTACTGCCAGGAGAGGGAACTACCCGTGCAGGGAAACCTGGCCTCGGGAGGTGCCTACGTGAAGCAGGAGCTGCAGCTCTCACGGGGGTTACGCTTCAGAAGCAAATCAAGTCTTGGGTTGGGGCTTTGGTTTGGTTTTGGTTGGGTTTTTTTTCCCTCCAGACTCTCTTAGAGCAAAAAATGCTGCCACCAACTGCGTCGGTTCCTTCCGAGATGTGCTCCAGCACATGAATTGGTAGCTGCAGGAGTAAATGGGAATGCCTTAAAAGCAGAGATTGCAACTTAGCACGCGGGGGACGAGCTCTTCCAGAGGCACCATCGGCCCCAAGCTGAGGAGATGCTTCTCCTCCAGCAGTGGGAGGGTCTCCTCCTGCAGCAGGTCAGCTGCCAGACCCCCACCCAGCCGCCCTCTCCTTCCCCATCCTCACCAGGCTGGGGTTTTCTCCACCCAAACCCTTCAAGCCACCACTGAACCCTCCAATCTCTGTATTATTTGACCTCTGGATGCGCTCCTTATTCCTGCTCCACATCCCTCCCACGAAATGCCTCAGCTGGAGGACTCAGCTGGAGGACTCCTCAAGCTGGAAGGTGCCCGAGGACTGGGGCACCTCGCAAAGGGAGGAGAAACCTGGGCTGGTGAAGATTGATGAGCTGAAGAACAGCCTTCTCCCGCTGCCACATCAATGACTGCTTCCTCCTACTTGCTATCTGGCAGCAAATCTCCAGCGATACAAGATATTTTAAGGAACTTTCCTTCCATGCTGACTGTTTTAACACACGCTTAAACATTCATTCCACACCTCGCCAACCAGATCAGCAAATGGATTTCAATTGACCAGCCAAGAGTAAATAAATACATGCAACTCTTGTTGTCATGGGATCAAACCCGAGTTCAGTTCTGTTGTCAAGCTCCCGTGTGCTATTAAGGAGATGCTAAGTGTTGGAAGCAGCCAGGACTAGAAGGATCCAAAGGCTTGTTCCAAATCTTCACGCTGTCCTCAGGATTTCAAACCCGGGCGTGATGTAGCAGCGTGACGCAAAAGGCTTAATAGGGACATTTGCTTTTCAATCAACATCTCTATTAAAAGCCCGCTGCTTTAAGACAGAACCCAGTAATCCCAGTTTTCTTGCAACCTCCTCACCCAAATCTCTTTTTAGTCTGAGCTTTCAGAGGCGCTCCAGCTCCGCAGCGACGCGACTGGCCCCGTCCACCCGGCGTGCCCGCGCTCGAGCCGGTCCCCGTCAGCCAGCTGTCCACACCATCAGCTCCCACCATCCGGGCTGGCTCTCCCCGCCGCTGGAAAAACCTCCAGCCAGCTTCCAACGACTCCTTTTTGGAGCTGCTAAAATTGGGTGCTGGAAGAAGAGGCAGGGAGAAGCGTGGGGGCAGCTCACACGACTTCTGCCCGGATCGCGGTTCGGCAAAAATCCGCAGCAGCTGGTGCCTGGAGGTCAGGTAACCAGCACGTAGTAAAAATCACCCGTCGTTTCCATGGCTGTTCCGGCTGCTAAAATAACCAGGGAGCATTGAGCTCTATTTATACGCCTTATGTGTGAATTGTTTTTGGTTGCAGAGCAGAGAGGGTCGAGCATCACTCAAAAAATATGTCCTCTGAAGGTTGGTGGCATCCTCGCCCTGGTGCGGAGCTCCAGCCCTCCCTGAGCTCGGCTTTTTCCTCCTGGCTGCTCAGCAAGAGGTTCCTCCAAGAAAGGGAGGGTTTGGCTGGGAAAGGTGGGCAGCAGGGGAGGGGGGATCCTGCCCCTCTGCTCCCAGGGCTCTGCTCTGGGGAGCCCCCCCGGCAGTGCTGGGGCAGCTCTGGAGTCCTCAGCACAGCAGAGCCAGGGAGCTGGGGGAGCAGGGCCAGAGGAGCCCCAGCAGTGCTGGGAGGGCTGGAACCCCTCTGCTGGGAGCCAGGCTGGGAGAGCTGGGGGGGTTCAGCCTGCAGAGGAGAA
>VWZY01001661.1:265-32712 GCA_013399075.1 Chloroceryle aenea
GCAGAGGTGTGTCCTTTCTGTTCCTCTGCCAGTAGCAGCATTTCCCCAACACACCCAGCAGTTCTTTGGTGTCTTATGAAAAAAAACAACCAAACAAAATCTCTAATATTTTACCCTCCTGAGCTGCTTTTTCTGTTCAGAAGCTTTTGCAAATATTAGTGAGGCTCAGCTGGCTCAGACAGAGGAAGAGTTCAGCCCGTGGTTCCAAGGTGGTACATTAATGGGGTTTTGTTGTGTTTTTTTTCCCCTCGTGATAATTTCATCCCTCTCTCAAGCATTTCAAAGAGACATAAACCAGTGAAAGCACAGGGATCCTGCAATTCCCAGGCTGGTGCTGGAGACTGAATGGTGTGATTCCTCCCAAAGCCTTGTCCCAAAGCAGGATGTTATCTGCTGGACCTGAAGCCGCTGAGCAAGCACGGCTGCTATATTTAGTGCTTAGATGTTCCTGGAATCCAGTCCTGGGCTCAGATCACAGTGGTTCTCCCTCTGCCTCACGGCTCCTCCACCATGATTTGGTCTGAAGCAAGCAGAGGCAGCTCAGATGTTTCATGCTGACATCATCATGCTGACATCATCACCCTGATGCTTGATGTTACAGGCCTCAACCAACCACGTGCTGTGAATAATCTTGTCCTTAGAGTCAGACGAGCCGTGCCTGGCCAATCTGCTGTTCCTCTCACTAATAATGTTCAGCTCCGAGGTTATTTTTCCTGAGCAGTGCATTGGGAGCTCTTCCCAGCCCCCTTACCTGTGGTGGCTGAAGCAGAGATGGGGTGACATTCATGTCTGCACAACCAGAGATCCTCTCTGACCAGAAGATGAAGGAAAAAAATAAATAAATCAGGCTATGCTAAAGAGATGCGTGATGCAGAGAGTTCCAGCTATGGAAATGGGGGTTTAAATAAGGCTGTGGTTATTCTTTTGCTTTGAAGTAACTGTAAAACATGTGGGGTTACTTCCTGCACCACTGCCAAGATCTGGAGCTGTTTATTTGCAATGGCTTGTGACTGTCACAAAAGCAGCCGTGGAGATGGGAAGGCTGAAATCCTGCTACGAAGGGGCACAGGAGGACCCTGAGCTGAAAACAAGCCTCAGGAAGAAGATGATGGTCCAGACCTCTCCTCGGAGGATCTCAGGAGCACTCTACTGCACCGCCCATCTTTGCCAAAGAAATGCAGCACAAAGGTGCTGGGGTGGAGGTGGATTCATTGCACTGGAGGTATCTGGAAGTGCAGTCACCGAGTCTGGGCTGGTCACTGCTGGGAGTGACTCACCCGACCGACCTGGGACAGCATCTCAGGCTGAGAATTGCTCTCCAGAGGTGATTTTTTTGTCCCTACTGGTAACAGATGGCCCTTGAAGCTGCTAGATCTGAGAAACGTTCCCTAAACGTGGGCAGCAATCCTCATCCAGGGGACAGCAGCTTCCCCACCTGCTCAGGGAATCTCCAACTCCACCTCCCAGAGAGCCAGGGCAGCAAGCGAAGGTGCCAGACTTTCCTCCTCTGGCTCTCCTCGCTTTGGCATCCTCACAGACACTTGTCTTGCTGCAAGCAAATGAGACAGGGTATGGAGAGGAGAGAGTGCAAAGCCTGGCTCCAGTGCAGTGGCTGGCTGCCGGCCAGGCGCTTTCGTATTCGATCCCTGCTTCTGTGAAGAGGCAAAAACCAAACCACTTTACCTCGCTAGCCTCTGAGAGAGGAGCTACTTTGGGCAATTCTATTAAATATCTCAATATCCTCCGTGTATCTAACCTACCAGTCCAGGCAACTGGGATTGCCTGTCTCAAGGATGAAACGTTGGGGTGGTGTCAGAGCTTTGGCACAAGGGAACAGCCACGGTGACAGGTTGGTACATGTGCAAGTGTTGCCAGTGGGATCCCCAGATGAAAGACAGGAGAGATGATTGTGCCCCACTTTATTAGGAGTGCAATGAAAGGCAACTTCTCGCTGGAAACAGGAGGATTTAGGATTTTGCTACGAGCTGGAGAGAAGAATTTAGTAGCATTCTCCCCAAGTATGGTGTGGCGTTGGCCGCAGAGCTGGCAGAGTCACCTCAGGCTGGTGTCCCCTCCCCAGGCAGCAGCTGATAAACAGAGTAACTCTGAGGGTGGTTGGGCTATGGCTTTAGAAAGGACATCACAGGTCTACGACGAGCTGGAATTCCCTGAGCTGTTGGCACCATCGCTCTGGGTGCTCCCTGGGCACCGCAACACCCGCAGCCACCTGAGCACACCCCCTGCACCAGAGCCAGAGCCTGGCACCGTGCTGGGCACAGGCTGCATCACATCCCCTCTTCTCCTCGGGCTTTCTAAGTGGGGATGGGAGAGAGGGGGAAGGAGAGTGGGCCTGGGTAATGTACAGGAATAAAAGAGGAAGTTTTCCCCTGAATTCTAGACAATTTTTAGCAAATGCCAGACGTGATGTAAGAAGGCTGTTGCGGCTCAAGGCTTGCTCAACTCACACCCCTGCAAATCCTGGTGCTAGCTCTTTGAAAATGCTGGTTTCACGGAAGGTTTTTTGCTTGCTTCCTTTTTCTTCAAGGAAAGGGGAGGTGACAGCAGAAAACAGTCATCAATCCACAGCTGCTCCCACCATCAGACTTTGGTTTAACAGAAGAGAATCCAGCTCACACAGCAAAGGTGCAGCATATGATGCCCAGGCAACCACATAAAGCTCTGTTTCATTTAGAGATATTGCTTTTCCTTTCCATAAAACAAAGAACAACCACAGGCAGACTGTGGGTAGGCAGAGCACACAGAGCAGAACCTCACACCAGGGCTGGTGATCACAGCTCCTCACAGTGGAAGCTCCTACAGCCGGAACAGCCCGATGCGGTGATGCTCACTCACGGTTGGTGTCACCCCACAAACATCATTTGCATGGCCTATGGTCAACGTGGAAACACTCATTCAGCCTCTTGATCCACGCAGGAGGTGTCAAAGGGGGGGTGTTAACGTTCAAATGCATGCCCTTTTTTAACAATTTTTTTCCACTACTGCTTCCCCTTTGAATCTGAGAAAGGGGTGGCTTTGTTCTGCATGAGACATTGACTCCAGGCTGCAGGAAACATCAGAGAGAGAACAGAGCCTGCAGCGTGGCTAAAAGCCACTCAAGGTTTGGTGCTGGAGAAGAGAGAACTGGGAATGAAGTAGGGATCCTGGCTGAGGGCATTGCTGGGAAGAAGCCCGGGAAGGGGGTCAGCATCTTCTACACAGGCAAGATCCGCTGTAGTGAATATTGGGAGTGAGGAAAACTCACTTTTTATACAGCTGGATGCACAGGGTCTTGTGCTGCCTCCTGCTCTGCAAGTCCTAAATTAATAACCACCAGTCTGCACTGATCAACGTCATCTTACTGGGTCACCACGTTTCAAAGCATCCAGGCAGAGAAATCGGATTTATTCACTTACTGCATCTGCTGACAAACAGCTTCCTTATTCTCCAGCACCCAAGGAGTGGCAAACGCAGTGCCAGCAGCTTACAGCTTACTTTTAGAAGTGTGCACAGAAACACAAGGAGAGAGAGCAGAGAAAATAAATCCAATAGCATCTAAAGTGGGCACAAATAAATGGCTATTGCAGAACCTCCAGGGACTCGCTCTATCTGGACCCTTCTCATGAACTTAATCCAGTAATTCCCATTTTACACCCAGCAAAACAGTCTCAGCTCAGGTGGCAAACACAGCTGAGCAGTGCATTAGGTGGGCTGGCCAGAAGGAACTTGATAGGATTACCTTTTTTTGTTTGTTTTAGAGAAAAAGAACCCAGCAGGGTCTGAGCCAGTGCAGACTCTTGTCCTATTTGCAGTGTGTTCCCCAAAGGGCCCTGCTCGCTTGGCAGCTCCTCCAGCACTTTGCCTTTCAGCTGCTGTATGTTAACAGCCAGGTCAGCTCCCCAGCTGGAAAGGGGCTCCTGAGGTCACCTCTGAAACCAGTTCCTGCTGCTGGCCAGGCAGCCCGGGAAGCTTTCAGCAGAGCTCAGCTCCATTTTCCTTCCCTTCTGTCAGTTGTGTAATCACCGAGTTACTTTAACAGGAAGGAAGTGGCTCGAACACCCAACCTACATTCAGCCATACGTGCACTGAGGTGTTTTGTTAAATCAGGAGCTTTGTGAAAGTGAAGAGACCTCCACTTGCACACACAAATCCCACCACACGCTCCTTTCCTGCCCCTCCTTCCTCTCTCCCCGCACAGCGGCCACCGAGCCCATCGGCGTGGTGAGGTTATTGGAGTCTGCCAGTCACTGCTGCACGGGCCACCACCACCACCCAGTGCTGAGGAGAGCTTAATGAGAAGCCAGGGTGAACCTTGATGGAATTCCACTTGTCATCTGGGCTTTAAAAGACCCCAAACAAACAGGATCTGGTGAGTTCTAGATGTTGTTAGCGTGGCCGACTGCCATCTCAGAAACACCCCCCCAGGAACAAGTAAGACCTGGAATCAGAACTGCACTGAAACTGGGGTACATTTGAGAATATCTGACAGGTTTTTAACTCCTCATTTCAGTGAGCAGAGGTGGCTCCTTCCCACAGTGAGCTCTGCTCCCCGCAGCGCGGGCGCCTGTTAATCCACAGCAACATTTGACAGTCTACTCACTCCGACTGTCCACGGGCTGAGGCTGAGCACGACCTCTCCCAACAAGCGTGGCCTGGCCGGGGTATTTCCAGGGATGCAGCGTCCCCAGCATGCCAGCCACATCCCAGGGCTGTGGTGGAGAATGGAGCATCTCAGGCCTAAAACAGACAAGGAGAAATCAATGTTTTGCTGCATGAACGCTGCTTTGGATGCAGACCAGGCCCTGATCTGTTCTAGAAGTGGCTTCTTCAAGAAACAGCTTAGGAAACCAGCTAGAAAATCTCACTCCACCCTACCCAAATGCATAATTCATCCAGGGGCTTGCCACTTAGGCTGGAACATGGAAAACCATCATCAATTTTTTAAACCCCCAGCACCAAACTGGTTGTCAAATGCAAGTCAGCAATTTCTTCTCACTCCTCTGCTGGAGAGAACACCATTGTGCTGGACAAGAACCAGGATGACCCCTTGCAGCCAAGAGTTTGCTGGAGACCAGAGCTGTGGATTTTATTTGGAATGCAGAGCGATAATAATAATAAAAAAAGAGTCCCCTGGCTGCCTCCACACAATCTTAATTTGAAACAATAATTTCCTAATACCAACGTGAGGCTGTATATGTTTATTCGTCAGTAAATTTTGTACACAAGGCAAATATTAATAGCTGAAAGGCAACACTTTTGGAGAGTATGTACAGAGCAATGTACAAGCGAGCGGAAGAGGTTTTAAACTATTCATTGATTGAACCACTTTATAAAAAGGAAGTGATGCTTTTTCTTCTATGACCTCCCTTGAAAATAATTTATTGCCAATCTTAAACTAAACCAAGAAGTGTGTGTGTGTGTGTGGAGGGGGGTGGAATTTACAACAAAAAAAAGTAGTCCCTGGAAAGTTTATAAAAAGTTAAACATATAAAATTGTAAGCCACAAACATTTATACAAAGCTACTACAAATCTTGGGTTTGTTAAAGATCTAGGAGGTTGTTACAAAAGATATTTTTACATAAAGGCTTCATGTCAGGTAAGCTCTCCCTGCTACTGGAAGCGCAGGAAAGTGGATTTAAATAGTCTGCAATTCAACTCCTTTTCAAGTACAACACAAAGAAATTGCAAAATGGCACTGGATTGCAATGCTGTGTAATTAACTCCAACCCCAACCAGGTTAATGGTACCATCAGAGAGACAACGACCTGTGAAGTTAACCAGGGAATGTGAAACGGCCAAACATTTTGGAAAGGGAAATGTTGTTGTTGGAAAATGAACCTTCTGCAACTGTCCTTAAAGAGCAGTAAGCAGAGGGCTCCCAGGCACGGGGGGCAGATGAGGTTTGAGCAGGGGCTGATCAGAAATACTGGTATTAGCCAAGTGTCACGAAGCTTGAAACGCCCACCCGGTCTGAGCTGCCTGCTGGACTAGTTCTGAGGGGCAAAATTTAAAGCTACTGACTGGACAGAGTCCAATATACAGCCTTTGAGATCAATTAACTCACCTGATTATTATTATTATTACTCTTTTAAATTTTTTTAAGAGCAGATATTCTAGAAGAAAGCTTTAGTTTTACACAAACTGATGGCTTATGCTCCCATGTACAATATAAAAAAAAAAGGTACAATTTTTTTAAGCCCTGATGAACAGCCACAGTTTTTAGGTATTGATGAGCTCCATTTACCACACTGCAGCAGGAACAGTTGCTATAACACCAATTTCACCTTCAAGTACAGGAAGGCTGTACAAGACAGTGGTTTATCTCCATATGGTTCAGGATCTTTTTGAACACAGCTCACTCTAAGAAACTTTTGGGAAGCTCCATTTCCTACCTGCTTTTCTCCCCCTCACCAGCAATATGTCCTGACCTTGTACCACGGGCTGGTTTCCAGGAACTAGCCAACTGTGACTCATTGGTTTACTTCAGGATAAAAAAAAGCAGTCTGTTCCAAACATCAATCCTTCAGCTCTTGTACCAAAATGATATCCCTCTATGAAGAAATAAGATTCAGAAAGAAATTTAAAAAGAAATACAAAAGGACATGCTGTGCTCCTTTTTGGGCAGCTAAGAAAGAGGGAGTTTTCAGATGGCAAAGCCCAATGCTGCTCTGGTTTGTTTAGCCAGCACGTTAACATAGGAACCATGTAAACAGTTACATCAAGGTTAGTTGCCTCACCCCTCCAAAGGAGTGGGAAACATGAGTGATTTGACTCAATCATTTCATCAAAAGAATTCATTTCTGCCTGAGATTCATATAGTGCTTATCTACCAGGGCCTCACCTCACCAGAGGTGACCCATTCCTGTGGGGCACACCTCGCTGTCCTACAGGCCCTGGGGTTCACAGGGAACGGGGTCTGAAAGGGTTAAACCCAAGGGGTTGTGTTGGTTCAGGGGAGGAGCCTGCTGAGTATTGTTCCCTGCTTTAGCTAACGCCTGAAGTGCCCAGCACCTTGGTGACACCGACTGTACCCTCAGACTGACACCAGTTCTGAGGGTCGTTAGTAAATCAACAGGTCCCTTGACACAAAATTCATCAGCATTTTACAGGAACAAATTTGTTTAGAGAAACTCCTGATAATCTTCATCCCATCCACTATCCAGTTTTCAGTCTTTTCTGCAATCATCTAGTCTGACAGCCTGCAAAACACGTACTACAGACCCTCTCCAAATTCATTATTCTAATCAGAGCAGAGATTAAGTCTCTTCTCAGAAGAGAAACTTGTTCCGACAACTGTCAGCAAAGGAAAAAAACCCCAAACCAACAAAGCAACCTGCTCCTCCTCCTGCTGACTAACAAGAGCATGGATTTGTTCAATTTCTGCTTTCCAACACCAGACCTCGAGGCTACTAGTCAAGAGGTTTTTTGCCTGCTCATGTAGCATTTATAGCTCGACCAAATCAACCTGTCATCCTTCTCCAAAGAGAGAAGTGGAGAACTTGTGGACTCCCACGACAGGCGTCTTGTCCAAGCCTTTAAATAGCCTCACTACCCCTTTCTGAGGTCTCTAGTTCATCATCCTTCTTGAATTGCTCACATATGACAGGAACACATCAAACCAGACCTAACCATACCCATGTCCAGTAAGGAGGCAAAATCTGCATTCAACAGCCCCAGCTAAAGATGACATGAATCCTCCCGACACCAGTGCTGCACCCAGGCTTTACTTTTTGATTCTGCACTGGGACTTCTCCCCACGCTCTGTTTTGCAGAGTTCTTTCCTCCCAGAATAGTGCCTTAGCGCCGAAATCGCAGACTAAGCTATGACTATTCCTTGGATGACCTTAAAAAACCAAAGAAGTCTTTCAAAACACCTAACTAAATAAAAATACACTATTCTCCTTCCACCGACAGGAGAAAGAGGTACAGAGATGTTAATACAACTTACAATCACAGTAAGTAAAAGGCTAAGTTCAGAAGACAGGCAGCTTTCCTATGTTCTAGCAGGGACACTGCTCCAAGCAGTGAGATTATTCCATCCCTCTGCTTGCCACGTGTGCAGTACATTTGTACAGAATTCATTAAAGGATTGGCCAGTAGCATGATCCACAGGAACTGGCCAGTTCCACGGGGCAAAGTGGCAAGCTGAACCACCTCCAGGATGCTACAGCCTGGGAGAAACTGGTAGCAGCGTTGCTTTGGACAACACAAGCTCACAGCTTCCTCTCATTTTGCTGTGTGGTCTATCAGGATTTGTGGGCAAGAAGTATTTCTTTTTAATTATTATTATTCTTTTTAATCACATGGCAACGGTGACAACCTCCCCTAAAAATAAAAGAAAATCAAAACGTAATGGAACTTTTGGTACAATATTCTTAAGTCACAAGCAGCACTCCAGAGTATGCTGTGCAACATATTTGGCTCAAGTACACTTAGGATTGCTAGACCCAAACTGGAAAGTCTCAGAAAGAACCTCATCAGCTGAAGCACGTTCTGCTGTGACACATTCTCTTTTTTTTCAGAAGGAAACATTCATCTTCACAGCATCAGCTACACAAGGCCTCTGCTGGCAACGCAAACGCTCACGTAAGGCCACAGAAAATACCCTAGGAGGACAGATCACCAGGAGGCACTTAGGTTTGCAAGTACTTCTCTCTGTCCCCAAATGCTCGCTGATTAAGATGAGGCACTCTGTGAGAAGTCACAAAGAAAGGAAAAAGAAACCAGTGCTATCTTAAAGCGCTTCAAGAACAGGTAAGGTACCTACACGGAACATCTGGTTAGTGAAGATGATAAATACAAGTTTAGCTTGCTCCCCCATCCCACATAAGACCTCAAGAGAACCGTATCATAGTGCTCTGTGCTTCGCCACGGCTCCGAGACGTAGGAACAATGCCACAGAGTGAAACTGTGTCCTGTGCCATCCACTAACTCCTGCCTGCGTTCGGACTTCCTGCCAGGCGCGTCCGAAGCTCCCGAGCGAGGGATTTTTAAAGCACCTCTCAGTCAAACCCCACAGAACCATTCCTACTGCAACAGGAAGCACGTCACGCTGCGGAATCCTGGCTTCAAATAGCTGATTCCAACAAAGGATGATCGGTGGGATTTCTAACCAACAATAGACCTGAGAAATTGTTAAGTCAGCTACGGGATCACAGTCTTCGGGATAGGAGTTGGATGTGAGGAGTTGCACCCTCCCACCCCCAAATTACTGCCACAGTCTAAAGATTGCAGCCATTTCACTGAAGTTCGGACTTGGAATTCTGAAGGTGGAATGAATTTCCTAGGATATAATACACATGTTGAGAAAAGGTCAAATGTATCACTTTACGGGTAACTTAGACATAGGTCTGCTATAAAATGACAACTCGAATCAACTTGAAGCTACACTGGAAGAGATTAAGCCTGAATTTCTGCAGAAATTGGCAATAATGTGTTCAGCAGCAGCTTTTAGCCACGTATCAAGAAGTCTGACAGGATCTGGATTTCTCTACTCCTGCTGTAAACTTCTAGTTAAAAAAAAAAACAAACAAAACCAACCAACACACAAAAGTTACTCAAATAAAAAGGTCTTTTTGCACATCACTGTAACATAAGCTGCTTGAGGTTGTCGTGGAGGATGGTATCCTTAACATCACGGAAAACTAGCCGGATGTTTTCTGTGTTAATAGCAGTGGTGAAGTGGTGGTAGAGAGGCTTCTGCTGCTGGTCCCGGCGTTTAGTACGAAAACAATCCACCAGGAATTTTTGGACATCTGTTAAGCAGTGGGGATTCCCTTCAAACTCTGGAAAATAGTCTTTGATGCTCACTTTTTGTACTTTTTCTTCGAGCAAGTCCGTCTTGTTTAAGAAGAGAATGATTGAGACGTTGCTGAAAACCCTGTTGTTGACTATTGTTTCAAAAATGTTCAGGGATTCCGTAAGGCGATTCGTTTGCCGATCCTCCATCAGCACTTGGTCAAACTCACTGGAGGACACGAGGAAGAGTATGGACGTGACGCTGTCGAAGCACTCGAACCAACGTTTTCGCTCTGACCTCTGACCTCCTACATCAACCATTTTGAAAGGAACATTCTTGATTTCAAAGTCGTACTCGTGAATGCCTTTCGTGGGTCTCCGTGCCAGCAGTATGTCTTGCTGCGAGGGAAGGTAATCCTGNAGGTCACTTGGATCAGCTGTGTGGGGAGCTGGCACCGCCGAGTCTGTCCAACACACGAGCAGAACAGGAGAACCAGGCAGCTGAGGGCAGCAGCCCCTGCCCAGCAGTACAGCCCAGGAGNGAAGGTAATCCTGGAAAAGAAAGAAAATAATAATGAGTAAAGGAGGGCTTGGTGATGAGGGTACAGGTCCCAGGCATGGTGATCAGAGCTGAGTTGCAACTGAGAGGAAAGCTTGTGGGAGAATGGCATGAGGCTCCAAATAATCAGCCACATGTAAGTGTCTTTCTATGCCAACACCAAAGCATTCTGGAAAGATCTAGAGTTCAAACAGGAAGGACATCCAGCATTGAATCAAATCCCAGAGAGCTGAAGCTCTCCCGTTACCACGTGCCAAGGATCCATAAACAACCCGAGAGGGATCCATCAATTCTTCACGGCAGCTTCCCTCGTTCTGGATTATTTTATGCTTCGTGCATCCTCTTCCCACAAAGCTGGGAAACACACTGGCTGCCAACACCACAATGTGGAAAATGGGGTCTAAAGTGGGTTCCTCAAACCAGTACCCAGGGCACTCTCTCAGTTTAACCACGGGCACTCAGTTCCTCCCGTGCGCTCACGCACGCTGCGCACAAACCGCTTCTAGAAAACAGAGCTGCTCCACTAAGTCACTTTTAAGGCAATGAGGCCAGAAAAGCAAAACCTAAGTGATTTAACTGTGTTGGTGCCATGGATCTTCTGCATCCAGCTCTACTGGTGCCAGAGGTCACTTGGATCAGCTGTGTGGGGAGCTGGCACCGCCGAGTCTGTCCAACACACGAGCAGAACAGGAGAACCAGGCAGCTGACGGCAGCAGCCACTGCCCAGCCGTACAGCCCAGGAGGGCACCTGAGACAGCTCTACCCTGACCNATCCTGACCTTCTCCAGCCTGCCTTTCCTTCAGGATTAAAGAGGCAGGAGAAGTGGTATTGTAATTTAATTTTTTTTACCTTTTTTTTTGACTGTTACATGACCAGACCCCCTCAACGGATGCAGATGCTAACAGGAAGAGGAATTCTTATTAGTCAGCTTTCAACAGTATGAAATTCAAGACTCATATTGGGGATTTCTTCATTCTTGGAATTACACTTTTGCATCCGGTCCAAGTCTCAGTGCTATTTAAAAAGTGCATCTCTACCAGACAGCTGCCTGAAGTTTAAAGCCTTGTTGTTTACTTGGTATGGAAACTCTTCCTTAGATTTTTCCAGCATTTCTCTCAAGTTAAGAGAGTGTGATTTAGGTTTGAGAGGTGGAATTGTAGTCTGCTTTTAGGAAATGATTTGCAAACCTCCTTTGACAGTGCCAGTCATCAGAAGTTGGAGCTTTTATAAAGAAGTGTAAGACCATGGTCCAGAAAGTCTGATTCAACTAATAATCTGGGGTGAAGGGAACAAACACAGAGCTAAAGAGCAATTCAAACACTGGTTTTCAGAGTGTAAGGCAGCTGGGCCAATTTGATCCACAGCCTTTAAAAAAAATCAGTTTTAGAAATCATGAAGCACGTGGAGTGTTCCAAAAACTCAAGGATCATTTTGCTTTACAATGTAAGCTCAGAAGTGAAACCAGCTAGAGGAAGACTCTTTTGTTTGAGCTCCTGGGTTTCTTTATTCAAGCTGCCTATGACTAAGACACTGATTTTTTTCAGAGCAGCTCTCTGAAGCACAGGCTCCCCCACCCTGCACTTTTGGCTGTAGTACCCCACACATCCAAAGCTGCACCACCTCATCCTGCAGGAGAGCTGAACAGCTCAAGCACTACCAGGGTCTCTCCAAAGTGACGTGTGCTGCCACCCTCTTGGCTGACTGAAAGCAGCAGCTTGGAAAGAGAGCAACATTTTTCTCCTCCTTATATTTATCCTGGGTCTCTTCTAGCAAAAACTGTTAGGGAGGGAGGACAATCAGAGGAAGGGAGCAATGAGAACTGGACCCCTGTGAAGAAGTTTTGAGTGCAGCTGACTGTTAACATTCAGGCAAGAGAATGTCACAGGCTTGGCTTTCAAACAGGAGCACGTAAATTAGTCAGGAAGTCAGTCTCAGGTTCTCAGAACAAAACCAAAGTCTTAGGACAGCTCAAGAGTGATTGAAATTATTAAAGTAAATAAATAAAACCAATTAGTATAATGAGCAAAGCCATATATACCTTCAGTACTGAAAGCAAAGCATAAAGCAAACTCTTCTGGGAGTTGGCCTGGAAAGTTTATTCAGTGAAGCTTTCAAGAACAAGGAGGGTACCCCTAGAATCCCTGAAATTCCCTCTCACGTATTACTCACTGAAAATTCCTTCCACACTTGCAACCACAAATAAAAACCTTTCAAGTGCTTTCAAGTTCTACGTGCTCAGAAGAGCTGCTGTGTTTTCTACCAGATAATGCTGATGAACAATCTGCAAACGAGCGCACGGAAAGTCAAGTGCTTGGTAGACAGCTGGCATTTGCCTACAGGAAACTCAACACAACAGCTCCAAGGAAATCCCCTTTTGAAGGATGATGACGTTTTCTCCCTCCTACCCAGAAGTTTGGGATACTGACAGCTTGCCACTGCAGCAGTTCTGAACTAGCCCCTTTCCCACTGCTGATCCCACCTGAAGACCACAGCATGAGGTCAGTGTTTTCCTCAAAGTCCTCTCAATGGTTCACCACCTTCCTGCAGGAATCTCCAAGCACACTTTCCTCTCCTGTGCTTCACCCAGTCTTCCACAGTTGTGACTGTTTTCCTTTCCACCTTCTTCCATCTTTAGTCTGGGGATTTTGTTCCTTTGGGGTTTTTTAGAGGGGGAGGGAAGATTTGCCTTTTTTTTTGCTTATCAGGTTTGCCCAGTTAAAATTAGAATTTAAGGCATGACTAAGATCCAATCACAACACAGAAAGCAGCGTCTCTGGGAGATATTTTGAACACATATAGTCTGCCCTGGCAGTAGAAATAACAACAAACAGTTGTGAGGAATCCAGCTGATCCCACGTGTGTATATATATGCCAGAGACCTACTCATATTTTGCTGATCTGATTAAATCTGAACACAAAGTTCTTTTCCCTGCAAGCTGTTATCATCAGGTCCCTTTTGGCAAGGGCCATGGGTCTAGCTGTTTATAAGCAATTTAGCTGTAGGCCAGCCCAGTTGTATCAGGAGAGAGATAAGAACAGTAAAATACTTACATTAATAGTTTGGGGAAATGATCATTAGATAAATCTTGCATATAGATCAGAATAAACCAGAAGAACCTATCAAATCTTTCACCTAGTAACAAAACTTAGCTAGTGCTTTTTGCACAAAGACCTAATGTTCTAAGACAGCAGAACTTGAGTCCTTCTGCATCTCAATGTCCTTTGGTCTTAACTTGAAACCAGAAAAGCTGAAACCCAGAGCTCAGCGTTCCCAGACTACAGTAAGTGTGTGCACATAAAAATATAATAAAAACTACTGCCTTCAAGTCTTTTATCAACCAAGGGGCCAAAGTTCCAGCCAAAGAACTTTGAAAAGAAGCTGCAAAAATCCTTAGCCAAGCCCACAAATGTGGGGGGGGAATAAAAACCCAACCAACCTTTCAAAACTAAAGTGGCTTTGGATTCAAAACCGGTGAGAAATGCACCATTAGCAGAACGTTTAGCAGCTCATTCATGTCAGTGTAGACCTCTTACTGTCTCACAACTCAAGGACAACTCAAAACTGAGAGAGCAAGTGCTGGAGGTCTCAAGCTATCTGGGGATGATCACCAGTGCTCTAGTCTGAAAAATGACAGTTCAAAGCAGAAAAATAGTCTGGCTTAAAATTCTTCTTATTTTTATCTCTCAAGGAGAAAAAGAAAACTGGAATTGAGCATGATGTAACAGGATTCACTTGAAGTGGTTTGGATCCCTTCATCATTTTGTTAGCCATCAGCTGGAACCGACCATGGAGAAGCTGCCTCCCTCCCAGCTCAGGCTCACATCCCATTTTCAAGGCAGTTTTTCCACAAGCCATTGCTGCAATACATGGCTGATGAGCAGCAGCAACACACAACTGCTGGATTCAAGCAGCAAACAACATTTCTATCAAAACACTATGCTACACAAGTTGCAGCTTTTTTCCACAGAGACAACAGGTTTTATGTGGCACCAAGTTTGGTTATTTTGAAGTAGATGGTACAGGAAGGTTTTGGTGACCTGTGGCACTGGTGTTAATAGTTCCTAAGTGGATATGGAAAGTGCTACTTTAAGAGTCAAGCATTTGTAACTTGCTTTTTGTTCATTTTTTACCTAAGTTTTCTCTCCAGAGAGTCTTTCTGCCCCTGCACTGCCCTGTGGATCTGACATGTCAGTGATGAACTGATGAGATAACTGGACAGTCAAAGTTAACTAAAGTTATTTGAGTAGACATTTCATCTCTTTGAAACAGAGAGATCACTCAGACTAATGAAAATTCAAGAGTGAAATAAAAAGAACTTACGTGTTCTCCAAGTTTATCCAAGTTGTCCAAGAAATACTTTACAGATTCTCCCTAAAAACAAAGCAAATGGTTATTTAAATAAATGTCACACTCTATCCCAATAGTTTATATTCTGAAGTCCAGTTGATTTACCAAAGTCTCACTGGAAGTGCTGTAAGCTTTAATCACTACCATTTTTAACACGCAGCTATCCTCAGAACACACCAGACATTTATCTTTATGCCAGTTAATATTTAAGCTTAGAAGCACAGGTAGGTACATTTATAACAAGTTAAATTCTTCCCAGGTTTAGAATTGTTAAAGAAATCCTCACGTGTTATCCAGAGGGAGCACCAATGAAGCAACTACACCTTTGGTATGAAAAAATACATTCAATTCTCCTAACCCTTTACAGTCTGCAGGCAGAGGTGTTCAGGTACAGGGATTAACCACCAGAGAAAGGTCCATTTGTGCTGCTGTGTGATCCCAGTCATACTGGTAATTCCCCTGGGCACAGCAAATGACTTGCAGAACAGAGCATGAGAAAAACCACAATGGATAAAGCATTTTACTGAAGTTTCCCATCAGGGACCACGTTGGAGGATTCCTTACTCTGGGAGTAAGGAAGAGAGCTCTGTGCCACCATAGTGTATGAACTACTGTCAACTCTCCAGAACTCTGTTAGGGTGCTGGGATGAAGGAAGAACTCTTAGAAGGATGCTGCTGAACCTGAGCTGCAATAGGTGAGATGCTGACTGAATTTATTAATAGTACCTTTTGAGGATTCTTGGCATCATCACAGAAGCAGAAAAGTTTCCTTTAGAAAGCTCTAGATTACCAAGCTGTAATTATTTACTCTAAATACAGAAAAGAAACTGTCTGTGTTTTCACTCTGCAGATGGAAAACTAAGAATTCAAACTATATTTTCCGGGTGAGAAATGCAATCAACATCGAAGCTTGGGGTGACTACATCTAAGTCACATGAGTGAATCAGGAGAGGAGTTACACCCTGATAACAACCTCCCCTCACTTGAATTTGAACTCTCCATACTTATCTAGGAAGAATATCAAACCTCAGTATTAAACTCTGTTATCTAAGCAGCAGTAAGGTAGGGGAGAGGAAATAACAGTCCAAGAAGGGTTCTGGCAGAAACATAAACCAGGTACCTTTGCAAGTTTTCCAGGTACTAAAGAAGCTCCATAACACAAGCAGATAGCACACCTTTACATGTGCAACTTGGACATCAGCTTTTAACCAGGCAGGACTGGGACTCTGGTTGAAACATGCCTTGTGCTTGACACACCTGCAGGGAAAGAGTCCAGCACAAATCTACTACTACTTTCTTTTGCCTTCTCTTTGGTTTAACATGACTTGGTTTTTCTCTAGGCTGGCAAACTGCAGCAGTAGCACTAACCATTTCAAAGCCTGGCAGCTCACAGCAGCAACTGCTTGCAGTGACAGCAAGATTTTACACCTCCAGCTTTTCCATCACTTCAGAAATCCAGTGTAGCCTCAATCCCATAAAGCAAGCTTACAGGGAAGAGCATTCCAATTTCATAGAAAATAAAAAATACACAACCCTGATGCACAAATCCATCAAGCTTCCTGAGTAACAGGATCAGAATTCAGGCCTTCCAAGTGTTAAGACCACTGTATGCAGCTGAATATTAAGACAAAATAAAGTTTAACACCAGACTTAATTTCTTTTTAAGGTCCTACTAGGAGCTGGCAACTCCCTCCCTCCCAGGACTCCGTACAAACCAGCCCAACTTCAGACTCATTCTGGGAAGGTATTTATTCTAGACTACCCAGGCCTCAGAGGCTCTGCATGTGTGTGCATATATACATTTTAATCTTAGACAGCTCTTTTTTATCCTGCTTATGGCCATGCTTACTCCCTAAAGACGCATTAACTCTGCAGGACTGGAATGGGTAACATGAGTTGCTACCTCTGCTCTAAGTCCCTGGGCTTACTGCTACTGCAAGGATCGAGCAGTTGGAGCAGAGAAGTAATTCACAGCCTGTAAAGGTCATAAAATGCCCCCAGAAGCAGCTTCCCAAAAGAGGGGATTTCCTGAAAGCACAAATGCAAAACACACCAGCCTGCAGCAACAGCAGCGCTCGAAAGCCACACATCCACCAGTGAAGCTGTGCCAGAAAACACACCAGGAAGGCTGCTCAGCTTTCTGTGCTGTCACCAACCCAAGGCGACAGCAGGCAAAGATCAAGGTGGCCATTCTGAAACTCGAGGGGTTAAACTACAAACCCAACCAGTTATGGGCATAATACAGTGAGTAAAGCAGCCACGTACCCTCCTCCACGTATCCAGGTCAGCCACTGGGTTCTTCCCTTAGGAAAATCTATTCAGACAACTAATACAGCACACTGACCAAGTGCTGTCAGGAGGACTCAGCTCTGTCTTGAAGGATAAAAGTTGTTCAGTCATTGGTTTTTATCAATTTGCATGGCATCAAGAACTGACAACAGCTTCCAACTCCTGCCTGTTCTTCCAGTGCATTCTGGACACCCCTCCAGATCACACAGCTATCAGCCAACACCTTGACTACTGCTGATTTCCTGCCTGACTTGGACATCTTCCCTTTAGCAGCTGAGCTCTGCTAACGACTGATTCTCTGGAACAGCAAACTACCTGGGCCAACAGATTGTTATCAGAACGTGCTACTGCAGAACTGCAGAGTTCTGACCCATTTAAACAAGCTTCAAAGAGGTGGCCTTACAAAGCAGCCAAGCAAGACTTTCCATCCTTCTCCAAAGGAGCAAACCAATTGACTTTATGCAATAATGAAGAGAAACCCACGGAAAAAAAACCAACCACCTGACCACCATGGCAAGACTTTATGACCTGGGTAAGAAAAGGATACCTTCCCAACCCTGTATGACAATAACTCCAGAGCCACCTCCTGTGTTAGGCTACTTTTTCTTGGTATTAGATACAGAGCTAGATCTCAGCCTGGGAATCAATGACAGTGTCTATATTCAAACAGCTGTATTCAACAGGCAGTTGTCACAGTCTAAAATTTCCCTTTAGACCAACTGTAAACTCTTTGGTTTACCCAAGATGACTAAAGAAAAAAAAAAAAGAAGCTGGGTTTCCCCAGTCTGCCTCAGTAACTCCAGTGGGGCTCACTGAGCACGGCCACGTGGCTGCTGCTGCAGTCAATCTGCTGCTGTCATGCCCCAGAGGAGCCCATGCCAAGGACAAAATCACTGTGAGACTGAGAAACTGCAGGGTCTGTCCCCATGAAGCAACTCCAGTAGTTCTCTAGTACATTCCCATTGTCTTCATACCCATGTTCTGTGAGCACGTATGATGGAAATTTAAAGATCGAGTTAAAAAAATAAATAAATAGAGCTTTAAGAAGGTCTTCAGGTGAACTTTTGAGGTGTTTGGGTTTTTTTTTAAAGGCAGGTGAACCATTTCAAGGCAATTTTACAACGGAGCAGCTCTGAACTGCCATCTGCTGAAGCATGGCTGAAGGTTACCAGTGACCTGTTACACTGTGGGAATGAGTGTAACTGAGCCTTACTCATCTACTGCTCACTTCCTTCTACTTAACTCAAAGCCCAGGCCCAAAGATGCCAACAGAGGTGACAAAGGCAGGCTTGAACACATTCCTCACGAGCATGTTGACAGACTGCAGCAAAGCAAAGCTCCTGAACACACACCACCAACACCACACAACAAATGGCCTACATGTCAGCTTCAAAGACCTTCCAGCATTAGGTGACTGCACTTCTGCTCTTCTCATACAGCATTAAATCAGGTCAGCATACCAGGTTTTAAGCAATCCCTCTGCCTGCTTGTAGAAGATGCCCTTTTTTTTTTGTTGAGGTGGAGTATACACATCTCAGCTGCGGCCTTTCAGCCTCCTCCAGATTCAGAAATGCATGTAAACCACAGGAAGCTGACTGTTAAATAACTTTATTCATAACTGTCAAGTATTCCATTTTCAGAAAGGTTTGATTTGAAACAGCTTGTGTGCCTCCTGGAGTCTTGTGATCCTCCCTGAAGAGAGCCAAGCCCCAGCATTTCACTGCGAACACACAAGTGATTTACAGGAAAACACAACCAAATCATACTCTTGATTATCAAGACACTTCATGTAGCACGTACAGCTTCTCTTCAAACACTGCATTTATTTCAAGGCATGTGGCTCATGCCTGTAGCATGAAAGCTCTCTGGTTTTACATAATGCACCCTCAGAGAGACAGGGTGACAGCACATTCTGCTCAGTCACCTGTTGGGACACCGGAGCATCACTGCTGCTCGCGTGGTGGTCGGAAGCAGAGAGTCACAGAACACAGCAAACCAGAGCAGTTATCTTTAATAAACCAAACGTGGCACAGAAAGATCACTGTCTAAAATGTTCCTAGTTAGTGCCTAAAGCAAAAGTAACCACAAAAGTATTTTTTTGGGGGGGAGGAAACAACAACAACAACAAAAAAGAGTGCGTGAAATACACAACAGATGAACACATCTCTTAAGCCCAGGAAGTGGCACCAATTTATTTGGTTTCCATGAAAACAATGGCAGCAAGCCAAATATGATTTGTTGAAACCTTAGCATAGCCAAACGATGTTTTAGCTGTTCTAGGAGAACACACAATTTGCAATTTTTTTTATTTTCTGATAGAAATCACTTGTAAAATGAAGCAGCATCAAATAAAGGTTTAGTCGTCGTGAGGTTTAAAGAAAGCAATACACAATTTATCAAACTATCCATGTTTGGCTGCAAGTTCAGTGGAACATACTGAACTGATAAGTATCTGAAAGAATAAATCAGATATTTAAAGAAAACAGGAGATATAACTTAATAGATTGCAATTACTGGAGCCACCAAACATTTTCTACTCCTTACTCGAATTTCTGGGAAAAGAGAAACAAAGTCTTCCTGTTATATAATAAAACCCCCACAAACCCACAAGCAAACAGACACAACAAACCAAGCTTTTTAAAAGTTCAGAGGAAGAACAGGTAACTGCAATGCTGTTAGGCTGGCATGTACATGCCTGAATTGACATGCAAATCAAACCATTCATAACAGGGGAAAAGCAGCCTGAAGGCAGAAAGATGATGGAGGGATACCCAGAGCTTTAAAATGCTTCATCTTACAACACCCCAGCAATTTTTATGGCATACACTTCAATCCATAGAGTTTTCTTCTGTGGGAGGCTTCATCCAGATAAACCCATATTTGAGGATTTGGACCAAGAATCCAGAGAAAAGAATCTCTAACCTTTATTTTCTCAACACCCCACCCCAAGCTGTTTCAAATGAAGACAGCTTGCAAATCAATACTGCTGCCACTGAAGTTTCACCAGATGTCTTTGGAAATGTCAGTAATATGCTGAGAGATAATTAATGGAGAAATGTTTTAGTCAAATCAATGCAGACTTCCAAGGGGTAGAGGTATTAGCACCACGACCTCCTTCCCCACCAGCCAAACAGGGGGTCTCCATCAGGTCACACAAGAGGCAGAGGAGACATTTATGCCCTGAATGCACCTAACCCTCAATTACATTATTGAGCTCAAATCCACAACTGTCTGGATCATTAGACCAGCAGCAGCTGAACCCTCTGATGCTGAGTTACTGAGTTTGTTTCTTTTAATGGTCTCAGACTTGGAGGTAAATCAAATAAACTTGGTTCCTTCGTAGCTTTTGGGTTTTTCCAAATTAACTTCTCTCACCCATCACTCCTCCCAGGGCTTTCTCATGAGGATTCCTCTTTCAAAAATGCTCAAGTCAACAAAACAGGACAAACTTCAACACACTCATACCTAGAACTTGTTTATTCAAGGAACTGAAGTTGCAAACCAGGTACTTTCCCTGTTTTATAGCAACAATTCAACAACTTTCCTGGGATCTCCTAAGGTGAGATAGGTTACACCACTTCTGTGCTCCAGCTCTTGATACTGTGCTCTGTTTAAGCAGCAATGTTATTAGCCCTGCTTTGGGAGTTTACAATAAGCATAAACAAGAACTCCTTTTTTAATAAAGGAGCTTTAAGGTATTTAGGGAAAGGAGTCGAGGTAAGCAACAGTGTATTTACTCACCAAACAGCAAGTGTGTGAACACAAGACTCATTTCCTGCAGAGAAGCTCAGTTCCTTTCTCTGAGTGTTAATTACAGCTAAAGTGATGGTAAAACCAGCAGAACCTGGCAAATTGCAAAGCAAGCAGCCCCCCACTTATGCCCACACCAGCATTATCACAGCCTGGGCAACTGCTCGGTGTGAAAGCAGTCCTCCCTCTCTCCAAAGAGGGGCAAACTGCTCCACCATGGCAGTGGGAGAGCTAAGGGACTGGCCTGGGAAGGGCTGGAGCACAGACACTGTCTGTCGAGATCAGACATGTCAGGACCTCCCAGCTTCTTTCTCTCCAGCTGCACCATTTGAAAAGCCATTTAAATCTGATCTGCCCATTTTCAAAGATAAAATTTAAGTGCCTTGGGATGAATTGTCACTGCTTTGTAAGAGTGGAGAGCTTCAGACACAGGCCACTTTTGCTTCTAGAGGAGTACAAATTCATCCTGTTCTCCACCAAAACACGTCACACATGCGTCACAGCTCATCCCCCCTCCAACAGCACTATCCTGTTTCCTCTTTTCAGTGCTCCCCATGTGCACTTCGAGTTGTATTTAGACTTTTTTTTTCCCCCAAAGCAATCAGAACTGCATCACACCACGTAGAAGTGAAACCTGTCTTGCGTTCGGTCACACAAACTGAGTGTTCTCCCTAAGAAAAGGAAAGGTGGAAGTCCTGACTCAGAGAAGTAATCTTTTGTAAAAGGATTTTTTGTGGCAGAGCAGAATATGTATGTGGAGCAGCTGGATCACATTGTTGACCTTCTGCTCAACAGCACAAAGCTACAAAAGCACCAAGGAAGGGAGGAGTGACACTAAGTTTATTTCATGACTGAATTTTTTTTTTTTATCTTGTATAATGGTCTTAACAAAGAAAGGTGAAGGGGTTTAAGAAGGGGTTTAACCCAATAATATCCCTTTAATCTCTTATCCCCTATTTACCATGTAATCCAATTAATCCATAATTCTCCAAACGTGGATAACGAGCGGAGGCAGCCGGCGCACGCCAACCTGAGCTCTGGCAATCTGTTCCACTTTTGAATCCACTTCCTACAGTGGAAGCAATGCAATGGCATTTTTCTTAGCCAGGTATGGCTCCCCTCTCCTGAAGAAGGGTGTAATTGCCAGATTCTTAACAAAAGTTGCTTGAAAATATGAAAATTCACTACATCTTTTAGGCATGAAACAGCATCCCATCAAAACCTACAGATCTACACTTTCTTCCACACAAGGCACCCTGTAAAGATGTTTCTAAACCCATCAAAACCTACAGAACTACACTTTCTTCCACACAAGGCACTCTGTAATCATCTAACTAATTCTGAAAGACTCCTTGGAAACCAAGATGGGCCACACTCTACAAACAGCTGGTAATTCTTAAGAAACAGCATAGCTTTAGTTGTATTGAGGGATATTCCATTTGTACAAGTCCAGAGCAAAACTCAAAAGCCTCCTGAGACTTTCCCACCATTAAAACCCCTACAAATATGCAGCATTTATCCCAGTTTCTCTTTTTCATTAGGATCACCACATTAGGATATGCTGTCCACAAGATCAGATGCACTTTCTTCAGAGATCTTTTTATTCTCTCCCTCAGTAAGTATTTACAAGGCAAAACTCCTCTTTTATTTCAGAAAAGAAACCAATACTTTGCAAAAGATTTTCAAATTTCCTTGATGAAACAAACCTTTAAAGTGGAGGTGCTTGTGCAGACCTAGAAGTCACATGAAAACCAGCACCAACTGAGGTGACACAGCCACCTCCCCATTCCTATTTACACTCTGGGAAGCATCTATATAAACTTCAGATGTTTTGCACACAAAACAGGCTGGAACCAGACTGTAAACATTTGCTCTTCTTTCAGTGCACTGACCCAGTGGCTCCATGACTTCATGTGTTTGCAACTCCAACTGCATTAATCTAATGCTGAGGCAGTGGTGAGTCTGCAGAACTGCCATCCATCACTGAGAGCTTCACTTGCTTCCAAGTTGTATAAAAAAAACCCCAAAGGCTCCCAAAAACATGACAAATATTTGGCATGTGGAAACATATCAGCACTAAATCTGGCTGTATTGAACTTTAAGATGTTTGAAAAGCCTGTTACTGCATTCCCTGCAAACAAAACCAAACATTTCAAAAGCAGAACCCTACCCTAGACCCAGTGCATGCACTGGAGTATCCCAAGGAGTTGGTTTTAAAGTATTTTTGCTTCCTATTTCAGCCTCAGGAAAAATCCAGATGACCAGATGGTCCTTCCATCCTCAGTTAGCAGAATCCACTGCAATGAAGTTCTGACATTTCTGTTTGCAAACAGTGACATCTGAATGATTCAGTGAGAAGTTACTAGGTCTTGTGAAAGCCATAGGTGCACCATTAGACAAATGTTGGTGTTTTCAAAACCCACTCAAAGCTGTGCCTGAAGCACTCAGAGGAACAGTAAAGTACACAAGACTCCCTAAACAGCAGTGACATCCAAGAGGCTGCAAACATTTCACAGCACTTGTAGAATTTCATACTAGAACTGAACTAAAAATGGAAGAATTAGGATTTAGTTACTAGAGCAACTACATAACTGTTTGCTAGCAGAAATAGCTGAAGGGCCCAACACTATCCACATGTAAAATTTTACTAGATCACCCTCCACTGGGGTTTTGCTTGACTTCTGTTTGGTTTTTTTGTGGTGTTTTTGTGCAGATATTTTGAATTGGTGATGGTGTCAGGGCACTGTTTCCTCACCTGGAAATTCTGCATCCTCATGTGCCCAGCAAGAAGCACTTCCAGGCAGTCTGCTNCTTCCTCACCTGGAAATTCTACATCCTCTTATTTGGTCACCAGTGGGTGACCAAATCCCATCATGTGCCCAATGAGAAGCACTTCCAGGCAGTCTGCTGAGACTCCCAACCGTTTGTTTAAAATGATTTCCCCAGCATCATTAAACAAAGGAGAAAGATAGAGATAAGTCATGTGTGATTACACATTCCTGAACCTCTCATCCATAAAAAGACTTCGGGGTCTTCTCAGTCGCTTGGTTAAGCCACTGAAGAGGAGAGTGATATTCCACTGATTTAAAGTGAGGAGATGAAGTACTGGGAAAACATTTAAGGCACGAATGACTGTGGGGAGGAGTGTGCAGCATGGTACCATGAAGAGAGTGCTGTAAAAGGCAGCTCACTGCCTATTATAGTCTGAATTTTTCTTCTCTGAAATAGCTGAAGTCGGTTACTGTAGTGATCAAGAATTCAGGGTGTTTTCTGTAGCTGAAATACCTCAGCTTTCCCAGCTGTAGTACCTGATCTGTATTGTGAATGCAGACATACACAGGGAGGAGAAATCAGAAATGATTTAGGAGCTGCTTTAGCTGCTGACTTAGTCATAACCATTTCCTTTATTCACCATTTAAATTCAACCCATCAAACTACTTTGGTTGTAGGTCAGTCTCCAGAATTATTCTGAGATTTTTATTTGGATGAACTACACTGACTGTTTGAGGCTGCCAAGATCACTAATGCTGTGTTCTGTGACCCACTGATTCACCTTTAAGCTACAAAGGCTTCACATCCCAGTGCAATGCAGGACATCACTTGGGACCAGCTGGGCTCCATCAGTGACACAGCTCTGCCAACGGGCAGGCTCAGCACCTTTGGAGCTTCTCAAGTGATTTGTGGTAAATTCAGACACTTAGGCAAAAAAAAACAAAGTGCTGGTAGATGTAATGTTGGTATGGAAATCATTTTTCCCTGTCAACCACTCGTGCACTTACTCTGCTGTTCTTACGTAGCAAGGTCAGCTGCGCTTACGTTGTCTCTCTCACATTTTATTAAGCAACTTCCTCAGCTACCACAAGTTAAAGTTTCCTGCCACTTTGCTAGTTCTGCATAAGAGGCACTGCATGAACTCTGAACATATAAATAGCATTTATCATTAACTGCAGTTTAGGTCAATAAAGACAGCCAAACCCATCACCCAAACACAACCCGAGCGCACGCTGGATGTGCTCGGTGAGAGCAGACTGGAGTAGCCTCTAAGGCTCAAGTCTTGTTACAGTCAGCTCAAATTAGAGAGCAGCAGCACAAACCAAGCTGCCCCTGGCACCACACCTTAATCCTGAAGGATCCCCTATTAACATATGAAAAAAAAAGATCACTCCATATTCTTTGCCTCGGGTGCAAAATTAATTTCACCTCTATAGCTGGAAGATCAGAGCTGCGTTCATACCGCATGTTTTGCCAGCACGGAGATTTGCTGACAGCTATGAATACTGGGACTTTGTAGTGGAGATTGAGCTTATATTTAGTAAGTCATTTCTAAATGGACAGAGAATGGTGTAGCCTTTGCTACAGTTACAGTTTGTGAGGTCATGTAATGAGACAGTTCTGCAGGTACTGACAGGTAGCGAGGGAACAGGCTCAGTGTTTGCACCAAGGTCTCCTGTTAATGCTGCAAGAGGAAGAAGCAGCAAAAGCTCAAAGAAATTTGTGTCAATTTTAAAGGACCTGCTGAGAACAGGTTCACATGTTCAAGATGTGTGAAAAGCTGAGCAAGTCTCTTCCTCTGAAGACCTCCCACTGAAAGACCTCTCAGTCCAGAGCCACATCTGTGCTTTTAAATAATAGCAACAAAAGAAAGAAAAAGAAAAATAGGAACACTTGGGAAAAATGATGGCAAAGTTCAGTAAAACCAGCCTGTCCTGCATGACATCAGTTGGCAATACAAGAGTGCTGCTCTCTAAACACATCAATATTTTACTTAAGTCTTCAGGCAGGGAAGGGAGGGCTGCAGCTCCAGAAACAGCCTTTCAAGGCATGGGAACTCAGAGGCTGAAACAGAAATCCTAATCCCAATCTGGAAAAGGATTTAAAAATAAATAAATGGTACTTTGTGTTGAATTGGTGTGACAGTTCACCTGAAGATCATCCAGCTCAGTTAGAATCATTCCCCATTGCCAAAGCACTGGTTGAGGGGTTTCTGGCCAATCCCAAGAGTAAGAGAATTCAAGCCTCCTGATTATTTGATTCCAGTGTTAATCCCTACATGGAGCCTTGTTAACACAAACCTTATCTTGTCACTGGGGCAGGGAAGCCAACACATCCTCGAGAACTCTGCATCTCTTCTGAGGATTGGAATGACACATTTTTAAGTATAAATTTGTAAAGGACTTTTCTTTCCACAGATAGAAGCAACAATCTTTGACAAATCCTTTTCATGTAGGGACCAAAAGATGGCAAGTAGCTCTAACCTTTCCAAAGGCTTTAAGGAGTGATGCTCGTTCTACTGAAGCCAGATCTATTGAGTGGGGAAAGAGGGAAAACCAGTTTGTATTTCAACACAGACAAGGCAGCAGCTTTTTCCTTTTCCCTACAAAACTGAAGCAATATTCATTGTAATTACAGCACTGTGATAGAAACTTTGTACCAACACTTCATGCACTCGAGCCTGTCCTAATAGAACCTCCACCTACATGCTTCAAACCGAAAGAGCAAGAGAAGTGAACACTCAATCCTAGAAAAGAGGAGGAAAGACTTTACCCTCCAGCTCAGAGGTGTGGGCAGGTCACAGAGGATGAATACTGAGAGGAGTAGCAACACATTACAGAGGGCACAAGCTGCTGAAAGGCTGCTGAAATTCGTGACATAAATATGGTGGGGATGCTTTTAATGAACGAGGGACAAGACATTCTACTCTTGTGACTTCAGAGAGGTGCTGAAGCACTGGCCTCTCAACTGTTTTGTAAGATGGGCATCCATACCTGAGAAAAAAGAAGGCCTCAATCTAGTCCAGCTTCAAACACCTCCAGAGGATCACTACTCTAACCAAGCACCTATGCACCTGAAGAAGGTGAAATTCTCCTAATACTTTGCAGGGGCCATTTGAGGACTCACTGTTTTCAGTAAAGGTAATACAATGTTCTTGTGTATACAACAGCCCCATCAATATTCAGAGGGAGAACCCTCAGAATTCCAACCTGAATAAGACAAAATGCAAACCTCCAGTAAACTGAGCACCACTCTCCAAAACCACTGCTCTGCAACAGAAAAACACTACAGAGAAGCTGCAGCAAAACTAGCAGAACTTCAGGCTGAACACGCCTTTTCCTGTCTTCTATAATCTGATCTAACACTTGCAGACATGTCACAGAAGTAAACAGGATCCAGAGGTAAATGCATATCCTCTCATCCTTACTGCATCATCTAGATCTGCAGGTCTATGCAAATGCTGACAGAAGAAAATGTCAGCGCTGTCCCTGTGCAGTGCACGTTTGAAGCATAAAAAAACCCAAACCACTAAACAACACTCAGTGTAATTTGCAAGTAGGGCAAAAAGTATCTACCTGAAGATCATCAAGTGCTGGTAGCAACCATCCAAAAGTTATCTTTAACCATAACAAACCTTTAAGGCATTTAAAGCTTATTGTGTATTTGAGCAGCTCGGCTCTCGTTCCACTTTTTCATTCTCAGAGAAGCAGAAGACTCCTGGAAACTACTTCAAATGCTTCTCTGTTGACAACTGGGGCAGCAAATTGAAGAAAGGCAAGTTCACAGCAAAGGCACTCGGCGAGAGGCAGTGCAGGAGAGCAATCTCACTCACAAGTGCTTCCCTTGGTGTTCCCAGCCAGGCTGCCAGTGCCTCGCAGCAAATCTCCAGGAGAGCAGCAAAGCTTTGCAGCCAGGGAGCTGAACAGCTCACAAGAATACATAGAAAGGCATGGAAATGTCAAGTTAAGTCTGTTTGCATACTGTAGAATTAAAATAATGGGTGTGTTTATCCAATAGGTGTGTTTATCCAAGTTATTTCAGGAGATTTGTATGGATTTTGTTCTACTGGAAAATGATTTGTAATGAGGAATCTGAAATGTTAATGAGGTGTCAGAGAGCGTTAGGCTGACTCAGACTAACTCAGTAACTAATCCATCTGACTAGAGGCTGTACAAGAAATAAGCTCTGTAGATGAAGAAGAGAAAGCTTGCAGATGACCAGAATATTAAGTGTAAGTTACAAGAACTAAACTAGAGCCAAGAGCCTTCAGTTAACTGTGTCACTGAACTATCACCCCCATTACTTGGGTTTGTAATAAAACTGGAGGGATTAGAACATTAACCACCTGAGAAGAGCTGAAGTGGCATACATTGTACTAAGCTATAATTAGCACTTTCCTGTTTTAAAGGACTACACAAGTGTGAACTAATGAATTTAGATAAATACTGCTCTGAGCCACCAGCAGGCCCCTATTTTTATACCAAGGAAAATAAATCATATTGACTATCCCCATGACCACTTAAATTAACAAAATGAGGAAGGACACTCCAGTGAACTAGGCATGGAAATGCTGATTTCTATTTCCATTAAAATATAACTAAGTTCTGCTTTTTCTCACACTGCTATGAAAAGATCACACTATTTCTTTAGGCCCCCAGCATCACCCCTGGCATTTTCAGTGAAAGATGATGGAGAAAAACAAACAAAAAAGAAAGAACAGCTCAATGATCTCTCACAAATGTACACAGATAAGTTTTAGCCATATGCCTGTAGAAACTTGAACCTTAAACCTCCTTTCTCTGCACTTTCTGTGTAAGCTGAAAATGGCTTCTAGAACTACACCCTCTTGCTTCCTTTCCTCCAGAATTTCATGTCAGTTTTTCACTCATTACCCATCTCTGCTCTGTTCTTCTTTGGCTCACTTGGGGCTCTGCCCCAAAGTGTCCCACTCCCAGCATAAACACAACTTTCCCAGCATTTTCCTGCCTGGAAAATCTGAACCATGGTTTTCAGTGTAGTCTCAAACTCAACCCTGTGAAAACAGTTAAATTCATTCAACTGCCTCAAAAGAAGAGCCCATACAGTCAAATAACACTTGCACCATGCTCAGCCCCAGCATTTCACACTTTTTTGTGTCACTTTTCCCTCTCTCCTACTCATGATTGCTGATAGCTCACCTTTCACTACATTTTTTGCCACAAGCAGCTGAACTGGAAGTAGACCAGTATTTTTCTCTACTCCCCATTCTACAACACTAACAATTTTCAGTCCCAAATGCTTACTGAGAGTCAGGACTCCAGACAATGGAGCTGTCTGGCTATCTCTGTCTCTTCCAACTTCCCCCTTGCTCTGCCTGTCACTCCCTCCTTAACCATTTGCATCTTCCTTCCACATTACAACACGTATCACAACGCTCTGAACACTCCCCTGCAAAGCCCATCAGCAGGTACAGCAAAAATACATCCTGCTTTCTGGAGTCTTCTGTCATCCTGCTGCCCACATGGAGCTCTGTCATCACTTAAGCTGGAAGCTTAATGGTGTAAACCAGACTTCATGCTTGGCCAGTGCTGATCACACTGCTTGCACTCAGGGTAATGACATCATTCAGCTTCTTTTATATCTATATTTTTTTTTCTTTCGTGTTTAGAACTTGGCATAAATATCTCAGGATGAGCTTTGGGAGGGATTTAGGAAATAAAGCAATGTAAGGATAAATAAAGCAGTTACTGAGCTGTCAAAAATTACCATCAGGACAGTACTCAACTATTCAAAACACTTTAAACATACATCCTTCAGTTCTGCTTTAAAACACAGTGTGATCCATAGCTATTTTTGCAGAGAACATTAGAGAGATTTTGGGATTTCCAAAAGAAAGCAACAGTCTTTTCTGTCAGATTCAGAACACAGGCTTCAAATCCTACTCAAAGTGAAACTCTGCACATGCTTCAGTTATGGAAAGAACCTACTTCTCAGAGACTCGAGATGACAGACCAGCAGCAACTCCCTTCTCCTCTGCTCCTTAGCCTGAAGTCATTAAACGTGCTTAATCAAGAACAAAACGATTTTATTTAATGGATTTTCAAAGCAGATGACTCCAGCACGGCCATTACGTCACTAGAAGCTACATCTGCACCAGAAGAGGATCTGAGCTACAGGACAGCAGCCACCCTTTCGTGATCACCGCTCTGAGGGAAAATGCAAGGAGCACCAGGCCTCATCAGAAACTTATTTGGATAGCTCTGAAGCAGGCTGGGCAGGTGGGAGGCTGCTGGAGCACCTGCCCGTGGTGCAATCTCCAGGAGACATTCCCTGATGGAGGCAATACATATTTATGGAGTATTTACACAACCTATTTAAGTCGAAGTGGGATTACACAACCGTTCATAATAGCTCAACGGGAGACATCAGTGGCTATTGTTCAGATTCACACTAACACAAAGGTTATTTTTAAGACATAAAAACACAAAGCCACTTAGGTTTAAGAGACCTGTAAGAACAGATTTAATCTATTTTAAGGTTCTCAGACCCCAGAGCCACAAAACACTATGCTGCTGACATTTATCACACAAGGCCACGAACCAGTAACTTAAATTCGTTTCCTTTTATTTGGATGGAAACAGAGTGAAGGAACTTAAACTGCCTGAGAGAGCTGAAGAATCAAGACTTTCCTTTCCAACCCCAGTACTGAGTTGTATACTCCATCTCAACCCCACTATTAACTTGTGTACACCATTTACAGCTGAGAACTTCACTATACCCAAAATCTCATTATATTAGTATTAACACAGACATTCAAAATTAAACAGGAAGTATACAGAGGGAATGTTTGCTAGATTGCTCAAATTGGAATAGAGAAGGGAGTGGTTTTTAAATTCTTCTCATTAACCCATGCATATCTTTTCTTTAAAAACAAATTACTATTACATCTTCTTTTGTTGCAAAACATTTTGCTTGTTAAGTCAATGCACTAGTTAACAAAGGGTGGCAAAAAATCATATGGTAGAACAACTAGGCAGTAGTTTTGTTAGAAAACATAAAAGCTCTCTAGACCTCAGCTTTCTCACATATGAAATGAGGCCAATTATGTCAGCAGCTCTTTTATTATTATTATTTTTTTAAAGAAGGGAGGGAATGGAGCTAAACTCATCTGTTTGCAAGACCCCAGTGTAGCAATCCACCATTCCAAAAAGACAGAGATCCATCAGAAGTTTTACAACACAGGAATAAGAATCATACACGCTCCAGTAAAACCACAGGAACACAAATCTTACCAGCTGGAATTCTCTGCGCCGGTCGTACGCGTTCTGGATCCCACTGTCTGCCCAGAGAGCTCTTATGGCTGGAAGGTACTGTAAAAAAACTGCTGTCTCCACCATGCCTTGCACCACCGTGACGGAGCGAGTATCGAAAGCCATCATGGTATCTCCATTACTCTGGTTAGCAGGATCTCCCCAGGGGATATGAAGTTTCTCTCTGGCATCCACGAGGACTCTCACACCTTTAACAACACGAAAGAGAGTTGCAGTTAGAGAGTTTCTCAGCAGCTACTGTTTCACCAGCAAACAGATTCGGACAATGAGCCTACTCTGCGCAGTCTGAGCTCGCTGATAAGAGCATCCACTCAGGGGGGAATCAGAAAGCTTCTGACAGACTGACTCACATTGTGGCAATACCCAAACTCAGGTATTTGCTATAAGAAAAAAAAAATCATGGCTGTGATCTAAAGTATAATATCCCTGGTGCAAATTTAACCCTTGATAGAGTTCTGTCTTTAATTACTAAACTAAATCTGTGCTACCTTAAGGCAAACTCTTCTACCTGGCACAAATACAAGACAAACGATGGCTGTTTAAAAGCTAATTTCAGAATGTGTTAAGCCTATTTAAAAGTTCCCTTCCTTGTCTTTGCATCACTGCAAATTTGGTACCTAGCTGGATCAAACTGCAGAGTTATCACTGCCTTCAACAATTTCAGAGCTATGAAGGAAGTATGTGCTGAAATCAAAGCACTTGCTAAAACGTTATGGTTTTAGTGCTTAAGAGCAGCAGGAGTTGTATCATCTGAAGACTTCCCTGGCACTTTTTTTGGTTGTTGTTTTAGTAAATATTCTCTGGAAGAAAGAGACTATTTTCAACTTCTCTTCTAAAGGATGAAAAATAACAAACAAACATTGTGCTCATGCCGATAAGGGATATACAGGGAAATGAATTCTAGTACTAAATTTACTGATGAAAAAAGAAAGAAAATTCCAGAAAGAATAAGCAGCTCTAAAGGCATAAGGAGAAGAATAAGGAAATTGAGATGTAGTAACAAATGACTGCATAATAACAGACTTTTTCAATGCCAAACTCTTTTTTTTCAAGCTTCATTCTCTCTCCATAACTTTTCTACCTGTCAAAAGCACTGACTGCAGGAAAGCAGCCTCCAGAACAGATCTGCAGTTCCCAAGTGTGTACTTTCAGAGGGGAGGAAGCACCTTACTTCATTAATGAACTATAACCTGGTCAACATACAAGCTCGTGATTTCTACTGCCGTGCTATTTATAGTTTTTTCCAGGCTTGATTTGTAAATAGTTTTTTGACAAACGATTCTCTTTAAGAGCCACCGGACCTCAGCCCCTTCCAAGAGCAGGGCTAAGGTCTGACAACGATTTACTGGTTTGAGAGACTGGGTTAAGACCTTGTCCAACGTGGAACAAGTCCGAATGGAAAATGTGACGAGCAGTTCAGATAAGGGAAAATCAGTAAGGATGCCCAATTAAGTAAAGATGACAGCAGTGAAATCAAGTGCCCACTCCTAAACCGTGCGTGGAGGTTTTGGCAGAGCATCTCTGAGAAGTGGCTCTGGGTGCGGGTGTCTGCTAATGGATGTGTCAGCCCAGTTTCCAACACCATGGCAATGGTTCTTCCACTGAAGCAAAACGCTGCCAGCGCTTCCTCCTCGGGCACAGCACACACGTCTCATCCACACGCACTTTCAGGTCCATCTCCC
>VWZY01001661.1:42498-71743 GCA_013399075.1 Chloroceryle aenea
GTTGGTGGTTGGTTTTTTTTTCCTGTAGCATTCATTCAAAAGTGTAGCCAGTTATACTATAACTGGTATCTGCAGATTTTCAAAAGCAGAGTGTTAAGCTAGCTTTTCTCCCACCCACCTTGCCTGCCTGTGGCTTATCCTGTTGAGTGGAATTAACTGAATTTCCAGTGACAAGTACAGCCAGCCAGTGGCTGTTCAAATTGTAGTTAGCTCTCCTGATCTAAGGAGAATTCCTCGGGGAAAAGGGGGAAATTTGGGGCTATTCATTGCCAATGTGTAAGCCTGTTGATATAAGCGCTGTACTCTTTATGCTAGAGGAAGTAAAAAAGGTCTTTTCTTTGGTGCTGTGTCTTTCAAGGTAAATTTGGCCGGGGAGCCTCGCCAAAGGAAATACTCGGGGCCAAATTCTGCACCGAGTAATCCTCCGTGGAGCCGCGGGCGGGGGTGCAGAGGAGAAGCTGTGTGCTTTGCGAAAACAGCCTCCAGCAGCTGGGCTGTAGGAGCGCAGCAGGCTTTGCAAAGTGCTCCGAGTTCCTCAGGTGGGCAGATCTGTTAAAACACAGCAAGCCACTGTCACCGAGCATGCGCCGGTGCCACTGTGAGCAGCGAGAGGGGTTGAGTACTTCCAGTCCCTTCCAAGCCTAAGACACGTTAGTGCCGAGGAAAGGAAGCTCCCAGATAAAGGCTTTGGCTCTCATCTCTGCTTCCCTCCTTCCTCTGTGGTGTCCAGACCCCGGGGAAGCTGTGTGTGGACAGCCACATCCTCAGAGCTGCTTGTATTGGTTGTGTGTGGTGGGACCTGAGGATGCTTGGCGTGGATCCAGTGAGCACCTTGCAGGCTTAGATCCACGAGGAGCTAAAATCCTGGAGAGAAGCTGTCTTAATTGCTTAAGCCTGTGCTCAAGCTTCACCAGCAGCTGACACACAGGCTGCAACTGTGTGGGTTTGCTCCAGGCAGATGGAGGGATTCCTGCCGGGCTCCCGGCCCTGTTGTGATGCATCTCTGTGCAGGTTTTCCAGCAGGCAGCTCCTGGCTGCAGCACTCCTGCCATCAGTCAGGAAAGGAGGTTGCTTTAGGGGTGGTGGGCAGTGCTGTGTATTTGTTGTGAAGCTGCTCTGCATGACTTGGGCTGGATGTAGAGCTTGGTCCTCATGGCTGAACCGTGTGGGAGCTGGAGCCCCCTGCAATGCCTGCTAGTCTGTGAAACACTCCTGATTAATGCTTAGGTTGGTTTAGTCTATCTTTTTCATCTCCTAAACTGTCTTGGTAGGAAGAATATTGGCACAAAAGTCTGTCAGGACAGGGAGGAAGCCCCTGAAATGCATTTTGGCTGCATGTGCTTGGCCAGGTGCTGGGAGAGCTTGGACCAGCCCAGGCTGTTGGTGCCTGTGCCTGCCCCAGCAGCCAGGATCTGGCCTCTGTTGGGATCAGCTGGTAAAGCAGGGGACAGCACCAGGCAGGGCTGTGCTCTCCAGCAGCTGCTGGGCTGTGGATTTTTCCTTGCTGTGCTACATGAGCTGTGTCGTGACTCATACCTTGTGGGTAGCGCTGATGGATGCTGCTTGCCTTTTTTCTTTGCCTCTCCCTTGCTCTGGTCCTCAATGTCTCCTTCTGAGGTAGTGCTGAAACTGGGGAGGACCTGGCCTGGGGTCTGCAGTGTGACTGGGGGCTTCTCCAGCTGGCTACAGCCTTGCCCTCTCCATCCACAAGCTTCCTTCCTCTGGGTGTGGGGTCTCTGCTCACTGGGTGGGAACAGGCCTCCTCCTCTCAGCTTAAATAAGAAAAAGCTGGAAGTTTTAGCTGGCTAACAATTGATATATATATTCTTGTTTTTTTTTGAATGAATGTGCAAAGCAGGATTGTTATTTGTAGACCTAGAAAACAATTGAATTACCCTCCTGAGGCCAGAGTTGTGATCAATGACTGTATTGCTGCTGTGGTAATGGGAGCAGAGAGGGGTGATCCTTGCAAACAGTACCAGGCAGTGAGTGGGGCTAGAACTGGGCAAATAGCAGCAAAAAGCAGCAGAAGTTTCATCGTGTTACCAGGAGTGGGCACTTGTCTGTGAGCTGGAGCCTGCTGGGAAAATTCTTCTTCCTTACATCTGAAGCAAAGATGCTTCTGTCTGGCTTGGTCCTGGGAGAGCCTGAACTCCTCCCCTTGCAAGTGTTGCTGTTGCATGTCCAAGTCTCAGCACCCCACACCTGACATGTCAGCAGTGTGTGTGCCCTGACCTGGGGAGCTGGTGGATGCCCAAAGAGTGAAGCTCAGAGAAACAAGGATGGGAAGTGCACCTGAAGTAACTCCCCCAAGCAGTTCCTCAGTGGCCATCTGCTCCTTCCTGTGGGGGACCATCTGTGGTGGTTCCATCCTCCTCCTCCAGAAGCCCTGGCACCCCATCACTCACTGGGCTTTTGGGGAAGGGATCCTCACCCTGCCCAGGACTTCCCACATGCTCCTGCACTGCAGTGATGCTTTTTCTTTACTGCCTGCAAGCTCAAGCCTTGCTTTGTACTTGGTGAGCTGTGGAGGAGCAGACAGCTGTCCTCTTGTCTCCTCTGTAGCTTTCGGGGTGAGGTCACCTCTGTGCAGAGGTTCCAACTGATCTGAAGGGACACCTCAGTGGGTCTCATGCCTCGTGGTGACTCTGCTTGAGGTGGGCTCACCCCAGAGCCTGGCTCCTTTAGCAGTCCCCTTGCTGCTACCTAACTCTATGTGCATCTCCACCCCTCAACCACTGTCAGGAAGTGGCTTCTGGCTCTACAAAATCCAAACCAGCCGGCGCTTCCCCAGCTGAAAGCGTGACAAAATGTGCCAGAGCCCTCAGCACACCAAGCAAATGCTCCTGCTGTATTTTAAGCAGCCCTCCTGGCCTCTCGCCGGCAGGCTGGTGCTGATAGCACCTCCTAATCACCAGCAACCCATGGTCATCAGCGTTCCCTTAGGAGAAGAGGAGGAGACAGGCTGAGTTTTCATCAGCAAAACGCATGGATTGCAGGCAGAGCAGCAGACACCTCCCAACAGCAGCTCTCCAGCTCATCTCACTTGTTTCTTTTAATGTATATCGTTTCTCCACTGACCAGAGGGAGCTGAGCAGGATAGGAATGCACTGAGTCTGGAGCAATTTGCTGGTTGAAGACAGGGAATGTGCTGTGCTGGGAGGCTTCTGAGCCAGTTCCTCACTCTTGGCTGGTAAAGACCCATCTCTTGAGCCCACTGGGAACTCAAGAGGTGGACCAGTGTGTGCTGTCCCACTTGCTTGAGCCTGCACTGCAGCACGGTGGTGGGGAACAGTACAAGGTTATTCCTGATGTCCCTGTGTGCTGCAGAAGTGCTGGCTGCAGGTGTGAAGTTATGGAGAGAGTAAATGACTTCCCCAAGATACCCAGCTTTGCTTAAAGGGAACTGAATGGGAGTTTCCTAAATGAGTGCCCTGTCTGCCAGAGCATCCTGCCTGGCCTCATCTCCCACGGGCATCTCTACACACCCAGCCTTGAACTTGCAGAGGCTGGAATTGGGGATTCTGTTACAAGGTCAAAAAAAAACCCAACAAAAAACTTCATACTCTGCCACTTTGGGTCCTGTTTTGCCCTTTACCAACATCTTATGTAAGTATTTATACAAATATTAGTGTGAAATTCTACCACCCTTCTCTGTTTTAGCATTAATTTGATGCTGTCTTTAAAAACAGTTGAAAATCCAGTTTTACTGTCAAGCCCAGAGTGGATCCTGTCACTACAGGCTTAAATCCTCTCTGAACTTGGCAAGACTCTGGACCAAAGTCACTGTGGTGCCTCTGAAGACAATACCCTTCATTATGCATGAGTGTCATCGAGTCCCACTCGTTAAATCGTCTAATTCTAGTTAAAAAGCTACAGCCTCACCCCAAATGAATGTGTGGAGAGACAAAATTGGTCCTGTTGCACCCATTTTGATTTAATATCTCTGGAAGCAGAAGACACAAAGAGCATTTTCCACAGAGCCAGTGCTCTTATAACGCTCAAATCACCTAAATCCAGGAGATGAGAAGCCTGCCCCAGCTTCACCCATCTGGGAGGAGGATCCCAAGTGCAAGCAGGAGGCTTTTTGTGCTTTTGGGATGGTGCTAGTGGGAGATGAAACACAAGAGGAGGAAAACACCTTTGAAAATCTTCATCTTTTTTAAAAACTAAAAGATAATTGGGAGCCAGAAATAGAAGCAGCCTGGCCCTGAGGGTGAAACTTGTCCTCAAATGAGTCATCAACATCCCTCAGGAATCAAAGGTAGGAGATGCTGCCAGACAAGAGGGTGGCTTGCTCTGGATGGGGTGTCTCTGCCCTGTCCCTGGAGGGGCTGAGCTTTGCAGCCCACAGGGCTAGGACCCTGACTGGGTGGGTGCAGCCATCCACAGGACCAAGAGGAGTTCCTTGTGCACCTCCTTCCTACAAACTGGGCTGGATTTCTGTATGTCCAGTCTGCTTTCCCCCCGTGTAAATGTTGGTCCCCACTCTAACTGGCCCTTGGCCAGCATTTCAAAGCCTTGGCTCAGGTGGTGGCTGTGCTTTCTCAAAGGATGGGCTGGAGGGTCTTGCTCAGCCCCAGAGCAAAGCGGAATGTTCTTCCTGTTGCTCTTCCAATGTCCTGTTTGGTCTGCAGACCAGAAGCAGAACCTTTGTTGTTTGGTCTCCAGCCAGAATATTGCTTATTGTCTCGGTGCGTGATGGAATGCCCCCGTTGTGCACAGACTTTCTGCAATAGAAGCAGATTTTATTTCTTCCTCTTTTTACTCTCCTCTTTTTACTTTCTTATTGCCCCAGCAAATAGCCCCCTGGGCTGGAGAACACCACTTGTGGGTAGTAGTATTTTACTTTTTAGCTCAACTCTCCTGGAGTGGTTACTCCATCCCTTGCTTGCTGAACCTGGCTCTGTGTGTCCCTTCTGTAGGAGGGAGTGACACTGAGTCAGTGTGGAAGCTGATATGGTTTGGAGGTGGCATCTCTAGTGACAAGGGGAGGTTTGGAGAGGACTCTGTGGCCGTGGTATCCATTGGTGTGGTACACCACAGCACACCCCTCAGAGCTGGTCCTGGGCCTCCCTCCTGTCCACTCCTCTAATCCATCCCATCCCTGCTGTGCTTTGCAGATTGAAGCCCTCATGATGGAGATGCAGAACCCAGACAAGGGCATCAAGATGCAGACGCAGACGGTGACGATCACCAACATCCCACATGCTGTGGCTGGTAAGGACTTTGCTGGGGGAAGGGATCTGGCCAAGGAAGTACATCAAAGTGAAGCTGTGTGCCAACACCATGGCCACCACCACTGCCTGCCTCATACTGGAGCCTCTATTGCCAGTAGATATTTGCTGTAGGTCCTTCAAGACATACCTGTTCCCTTTCTCTCATGCTCACTCGTGTCTCATTTCACTCCCAGCTCTTGAATCAGAGGCACAAACGTTGATAAACACACACTTTTAGCTGTTTCATGTGAGTTTAACTCAAGTTTACCTTGTTTTTCTCTTAGTGTAGAGGTGAGCAGGTGCTTCAGCCTCCAGACCTGTGAGGCTGGATCACAAAAAAAGAGAAAATATTAAAATCCCATGAAAATAGGCAGCCTGGAGTCAGACTGAAAGATGGTACTTCAAAAATGAGCAATAAACAATTAGTCTCTCTTTTAATGTTTTCTGCTAATAGTAATTTTTCTCCAGTACACAAGAAATAAAACCCAAATATTCATCCCACTTCCCTGCCTCCAAATGACAGCTTTTCCTCCCTCAAGCTGGCTGGAGAAGATGCAGCCGGGGAGCTGAGCTGTGCTGGGTCACGTGAGCTGAGGCAGCTCTCAGCACAGTCCTCTCTGTGCCTCTAACCCCTTGCACAGGGCACTATCTGCACCACTGCTTCCCTCTTTTCCAAGCCCCCCCAAAAGCTCCTGTGAAGGTTCCTCTGCTATAAATACACACGTGCTACCAAAGTTTCCTCCTCCTGCTTTGCTCTTTCTGCAGCGCTTTGCAATTCAGAACAGCACCTCCTACTGAAACCAGCCAGTTTGCTCCAGGCATCTCAGGAGGTGATTTAGCCAAAGAGATGATTTTTTTATTCCCCTCCCCCCCATATTTTCAAAGCCCAGTAGGTCCCGAGTGGGGTTTGACCCTCTTTCTTTCTTTTCTTTTAAATGAGGAAGCAAAGAGAAGCAGTGAGATGAAGTCACTAGCTAAAGGGTACAGTCAGGCAGTGAGAGGGTGAGGAGAACTTGGATGACATCTGAAGTGTGTTCTCAGCAGCACCCTCTGTGCATTGCAGTACAAACCCTGCCCTGGCTTATGTAGCTGTTATGCCACAGAATTCAGTGGAGTACTTCGGGGTGCACAGGAATCTAGGTGCAGGAAAGAGTCCCCTGTGCTGAAGGTGACGTGCCACCCAGGTTAAGTGCAGGGGGAACAAGGACTTCCCTTGATGCCTGAGCAGTGCAAAATGCCACTTCCTAAAAGTGCATGGCTAGACGATGTGGAGGGAAGGTGCCCATTGGTGCTCACCCTCTTTGTGTGCTGTCTGCTTTATTCTGGTTCCTTAACCAGAATTGCTGCGAGTTCCCTCCTGCATAAATGATGAATTCTGGTCAGTGTCTGATAGGTAAGGGACTTCCAGCCTCCTTGGGTGGCTGTCATTGCTCTTTAAACTCTGATATGTTTAGTGCTGGTATACTGATTTGCTTCTAGGGATTGCAGAAGTGACTTGTTTGTGTTTAGTGAGGGAATGGTGAAGACAGCAGAGCAGTGGATATGGATCCAGTGAGAAGAGCTTGGCTCCTCACCTGCAGGAAGCTAACTAGTTAAGTTCAGTGTCTGTAGAATGGCTCACAACAGAAAAGGCAAGTAAACCTCCATGTGAAACATGCACCTTTGGGGGAAAATGCTTACAGAGAGCTGTCTAGAAAGGAGTGAGATAATCCTTTAATTTCATCTATTTCAGGAAGCAAGCAGTAGGATAAGAGCTCTGAGCCCCTATTAGAAAGTTAAGTCATCACTGCAGTGTCAAGAAAAGGTCAACACCTCAATCTGCAATCCCAGGGGACGGTTTGGAGGAGAAGACTGAGGGACTGAGTTCTCTTTTGCCCTCTTTAAATGGAAGGAGGCTCATGACATTTACCTCCCAGAACATAAAATTGAAACTGCTGGGGGCTTATGCTGCCAATGGGTATGACTGGTCCCACTCCAGCAAAAGAACTGGGAGAGATGAAGTGTGTGTGAAGGAGGAAATCTTGTTTCCCTTTGATATGTCCTGTTAATGCTACAACTTGAATCTGAGCCTCAGATTCATCGTGCCTCTTAATGGACCTGGGAGGACCACTTCTTGGTCTCTTATGACAACCAAGACAGGACCATGCTCTGGGAACCCGGAGATAACTCGCAGTGAATCTTTCAAGACAAGAAGGTGCAAAACAAGGGACACTTCACCCTCCCTGGGTGTGAAGNCCCTGGGTGTGAAGCTGTTGCATCACTGTCCTTGCTAAGCCAATGATGAGGCTTTAAGTGCTGCTCAGGCCACACTTGTGCTGCCCTGTCCTGGGGTCACTGCCAGCCTCGAGCTCCTTCTCCCAGGGACTGATGCCTGCTCGGTCAGGAGAAGGTCTGAACAGCAGTGTGACTGGTGACAGACCAGCAGGGTGTTCTTATCTCCACTTCTCTTGGCGTGGTGCATCTGAAAGTGTGTTTGTAACAACAGCTCTGTGCACTCGGTGGGATCCAGAGCACGGGGAGGGGGGAGGACTGGGGAGGTCTCATTTTTTCACCCGTAGATTTTGGCACAGTCCCCATTTCGAGCACCTACTGTTTACTTTGCTTCCCAGGTAACGATGTGTTCCAGTGGATTCTCCAACGCTTGCAGATCACTCCGGAAGGTGGGTGGAAATGTTCAGCTTTGAGCTGTAAAAAATCTAAGGACTCCATAGATAACAATTCTTAGATAAGCCCTTCTCTTCTGAGTAACAGCTCACTTGAATTCCAGTGCAGTGTTTCTATGCAACCAAAACCTCTGCCTTCCCCATTTCCAGAGGCACTCCACCTGGGCGACCTGTTTGTCAAGTATGGCTACATCTACCCTCTTCAGGAGCCAAAGAATCTCACCCTCAAGGCAGATGGCAGCCTCTACAGGTTTCAAGTGAGTTGCATCTTCTCAAAAGCCACTGGGAGGGAGCTCAGCACTAGTGAAAACAGGCAGCTGGGACAGCAGTGTTGAGGCTGTGCTGTGCAGCCATGTGCAGGAGTAAGGGACCACAGGAAAACCTCAGGCCAGTTTCCCCAGTTCCATGTGTCAGATTTACAGGGAAACTGTGATACTGCCTTCAGCTAACTTAGAAGACTTGTTCAACTTTAAAATAGCTGTCCTTTTTCCAAATGTGTGTTTTCTTCCCAGTCTTAAAGTAGCAAATTGCTGGTTGAGAGTAGAATGGTGTGGGGAGGCAGAGTAATGAACATAAGCACAGTAATAGTGGGATACTATCAGGGTTCATGGCTGGGCTCTTCCCACTCTGATGGGGGGTTAGGGTGTCCTCACTGGTGCTTTGAATGAGGAGTTTGTTTCCCCCATGGTATGAAATCAGGCTCCAGCATCTCAGTCTGAACTCTCAGGCAGCAGTGAGAGCTTGGTATGAACCCATAGCAGAGCAGGAGTCGATCTGATGCTGGCAGGCAGCCCACCTTGATTCTCCTGCTGTAGCTGACACGCGGCCAAGGAGCTGAGGCTCTGAGCAGAGAACTTTCCTTTCCCTACAGGGTGAGTGATGCACCTCCTGGCCTGAATTCAAGGCTACTGTGTGCTAATGAAAGGCTTGTTGTTTTTTTTTTCTCCTCCAGACCCCCTACTTCTGGCCCACGCAGAGCTGGCCGGCTGATGACACAGACTATGGTGAGTGACCGCACGCTGCGTGTTCAGGAGGAGTAGCACAAGGCCTTGGGTTTGCTCACACAGTCCTGCACCACTCTTGCTCTTCATCCTCTTGTGCTGTGTGTCCATGTGCAATGAGCAGCCCTTGCTTTTTCTTTTGTATGGTGTTGGGCAGTCCTTGGTAATGCTAAACTGAGGGAATACTCTGGATGGGAGCACCTTATGGTGGCCTTAAGTTTCTCTTGTGTTCTCCTGAGAGTCACCAGACTGAAACACATCTGAGATGCTCTGCTGGGTAGGGAAGATGTTAAACACAAGGTTAGATTTCCCTGAGTAGTTAAGTGCATTCCTGGATCTGAGCCCAAGACTGTCTTCCTGTAGGTTTGGATCAAGCCCTGCATTCAGAGATGGTTCTTTATGTAATGCACGGTGGCTTCCAGTTTCTCCTGATGACTCCCTCCCTGTCAATCTTTTGTTGCCTTTATAATGCTTTTTGTTATAGGGCTGTTCATGGAACTTGGGCTGATCAGCTGGGCTTGCTCCTGTGGGCTGTGTTCAGACTGATTTGTTTATACCAAGATGTTTATACCCTGTGGCTTTTACCTACATTACGCTGCAGATCTTCTGGGGAAATAAAAAAGCCCATTTTAGATTGGAAGGATTTTAATAGAACTTGGAGCAAAACATTGACCTGTGCTCAGAAAACTCTGAGGTCAAACTGAAGAACCTCAACACCTTCAAGATGTGGTCCAGTATCATGAATCCCTGGCTGAGCTCCTGAAGGACTGGTGGCTGCTGGCAGAAGGCACACGCTGCCGTTCTGCGTGGCTCTTCCCAGCCTGCCCGCTGGCCCACGAAGCATCCATGCTGAATTGAATTGAAAGCACCAAGTTAATTTTCCTTCAGTGAGCTCTTGTGAGCCTGGAGCTCACGGCTGGACAAAGATTCCCGTGCTTGTTGTGTTTGTCAACTTCTAATTATTGTTAGATTTGCCAGTTGAAGTGTAACCAACTGCTTCTTTGCTTTTCCCTCCGCAGCAATTTACCTGGCAAAGAAGAACATCAAGAGGAAAGGTGTGTTAGAAGAATATGAAAAGGTGAGGTGTTGTACTTGTTCCATCACAAGCCCCTCCTTTGCTACAGCTTTAGCCCTCCCTTGCTCCTGAGTGAATGTGGCAAAGAACTCACCTCTTTAATTGCACGAGGTGTTACTCCAGCAGTGACAGGAGTCAACGTTTTGGAAGTTAAAAAGCGGCCAGTACAGGAAAACACTCTGAAGCCACTGATAATTTTAGTGGGGATAATTGCTGCCCATGCAGTGCTATTTTTGAGCTGTTGCAATTCATGTCATTACGTTCAGAACGAGCCAGATTTCTTGGCTTGGTTGGCAGCCTGGCTTGGTCGAGCTATGGAGACTCTAACCCTAGCATGGGAGTGCCTTGTTTGGTGTTTTCACACTAACTGCTTTTTTATTTTTATTCCAGGAACATTACAACATGCTCAATCAAAAAATAAACTACAAATGGGATTTTGTTATTATGCAGGCCAAAGAGCAGTACAAGTGAGTTGATTTGCATTCCCTTATTTCCCACATCGGGGAGGGCACGAGGAGGCAGAGCTTCACTGGTTTGGTGTATTGAACACAGTCTGATGACAGTTTAAAGCATAAACCACAGCTTTAAAATGTCTTGCAAGTGCCCCTCGAGATTGTGAAACAAACCTGCCTTTCCCATCAGCTCGGGGTTCCTCTATTTAACCAGCAGACCTCATTCACTTGGCACTTTGTGCCTGAAGGGTTTCAGATGTTTTCAAGTGACTGGATGGCCTCTGGCAAAGCCTCGGCCTCACCCCCTGCACCTGCATTTCTCTCCCTGCCTGGCATTTGCCCTCCAAAGCTTGGTGAGCACACGGCCTGGGCTGGGGACCATTCCTGGCGAGTTTGCAAACAGTTTTCACATGTGGGCAAGGGCAGGTTTAGATCCTGCACCTGCTGTGCCATCCCCACCAAGCTGGACTCTGATGCTGCAGCGTGTGAGTCCTCATTAGAAAAAGTATTGTTTAACTCAGCCTTGTCTGTGAGCATTTGTGGATCAGGCCACTGGACTTCAAACCTGTTACTGGTCTGGCTCAGTTGCTGCTTGTGCATGCCTGGAGGGAATGGCCTGAATCAAGCAGCAGTAAATGTTCCCAGTGGGGACTTCTGGGCAAAGCTCTGAAGTGCATACTTAGACATCTGGCCAAAATGAGCTGATTTTTAGGAGCTGAATCCTTCAAATTCCCAGGAAAGTTAGTGAATGTGAGGTGGGATTACTTCTTTGGAGGTAGGATCTCACCTGCTTCTGGGGATTCCTTAAACTTTGGGTTTACCTCCCAGCACGGCAGCCTCTGCTGTTCAGCAGCATTTCTGCCTTCTCTGGGCTGCTGGCCAAGTCGTTAGAACACAGCTCATCAGATAACTGTCTCATTAAACACCAGACTGTTGTTCTTGTAAATTGAGGTCAGACTTGGGCTAAGAGATGCCAAATGCAGTTTTAGAGTTCGATACCAATGCTCTGTCTGAACTAGTAGATGAAACGCATCTGAGGCTGTTTGATGGTGCTGCTGCTGGGGCAGACTGGTGCAGAGCAGCCCGCATCCACCCTGTTAACCACAGCAGGGTACCCACATACAAACAGCCTTTTGGGAATGCTCCCTTGCCCATGCTAAGTCCCAAATTGCACCCAGGACTTGTCTGGGAAAGAATTAGTTGGTCCAAGCCCAAACCGTGTGAGTGCCTCTTCTGTTTAATAAGAGAGGTGATTTGGGTTTTAGTGCCTGGGAATGCTGCTTGGTGCCATTTCCAACTCATTTCTGTGAGAAATGCTCCCATTTGCTGTGAGATGTGTCTGGGATGTATCTCTGTGTGGCCATCCTCAGATACTGCCCGGGGATATCAGAGACAGATAAACAAGGGGCAGCAGGACCGACTGTAAGTAGCGGGTTGCTGGTGTAAAACTCCTGGAGGGCTGTCTAATCATAAAAGGATGTGTCTGCTCCCAGCTGAGCTCAGGAATATGATGAGTTCTCAAAAGCTAAAGTCACGTGTGGCCATGTGGATGGCATGAGCTGAGGTCCAGAATTAGCCAGGGTAAGGTGTGGTCAGGAAGCTGTGTTAGAGCATCTCACGGTCAGGCTGGGACCAACGGGTCAGAGCAGAGGTGTATCCCCTCTCTCATCCCTGGCTTGAGGAGAGCAACGTTCATGAATTCCTCTGGTAGAGTCAAATCCTGTTCTTGGCTTTGCAGGGCAGGGAAGGAGCGGAAGAAGGAGGACAGGTATGCCCTGGACTGCCAGGAGAGAGCCTACTGGCTGGTGAACCGAACTCCTGTGAGTAGATGATGTCGGCGTGTGGCTTTAGTGCCTCGGTGGTACCCACCCTGCAGGTACCTGGGACAAACTCCTGCATGCTGAGGACACGGCCTCTGGGCTGTGCACCCTCAGGGAAGGGCTCAGCCCAGGCCTGCCTTGAATCCCCACCACCTTTCTCCTTGGTTGCTCTCAAAGGTGTAAGACAGGGAAGTCTGGTTGCAGAACCCATGCTTGGAGGGGAGCGTTCCCAGATCTGGGGGAGGCAAAGCTCCCCTAGGACACTGCTGGCTGGGAGCTGCTGCAGTGGAGCCCTTTGGAGCTCGGGGTTCTCCTCATGCATTTGTATGCACCACAGGCTTTAAGACAGATGAGTTACAAAGCTATTGATGGTTCTTGTTCCTAACAGCCTGGCATGCTGGATGTCCTAGAGTACGGAGTAGACCGTGTAACAGATCCCAATGAAAATAAGGTAAACCAGGTGAGACAGGGTGTTCTTCTGTTGGTTTGTTTTTGTTTGTTTGTTTTTTTTTCACACCTACTGAATTTGTCTGGGAGGACCCAGACAATGTCCCTGGGATTGTGGTTTACTGGGCACCGAAGGCTGAGTGAGTCAGCTCAGCTGTGACATCCCAACAGGCCAGAGGTTGAAGTCGTCTCATTGTCCCAGGGGTGGGGCCCTCAAAATAGGCTTTGGCAGCTTCTTTTTGGCTTGAAAATACTTTGTCAGCTTTCTTGCCACGTTAGTTAGTGCGAGTGCTTAGCTACAGGACATGTTTTCTCTGCTGGTGGAATTGACTTAAGGAATTCTCTATCTCCAAGTGCTCATTCCTGCCTTTTTGTTAGTGCTGAATGAACCAGGTGGGGTTGTGGGGTGTAAAGGATCAGAGGAAGGAGCCAGGTCTAAAATAATATGCCAGAATTTTACCCCAAAAGGGTAATGTGTGGCAAGAAGATGAAGTTAGTGTGGTGAACGGGAGACACCAAATGTTGCCTAAACATGCACATTGTACAGCTAGACCATAAAGAAACAGAAGAGATGAACTAAGACTGTGGTGGCTGTAACTGGGTGGGACTGGTTCAGACTCCACAGCAAGACAAACGATCAGTGGATGAGGAGCTGGAGCTGCTCTCCTCTTTCTCCATCAGTGCTTTTAAGTGATCCTGTCTTTGTGCACTTAACGATGTTCGTTTGGAAGTGAAGTGGAAGTGTCTCTCAGCAATGAAATGCAAATGTGACTGCAATTGCACTCCCTGTATTCCCACAACTTCTCATTTTTGTAACAGCTTTTAAACATCTCAGCAGCCAGAGGCAGGATAATTGCTTTGGCCAACTGTGTTCTGTTGCTATAGAGACTGGAAATGAGCAAAATGTGGGATTGGGCTGTATTTGATTTTTTTTTTTCTTTCCCTTGCTGTAAGTAGCAGCTGCTGAAAGCCTTTTTAAGAGAGAAGGAGAGGTGGAAAGGGAGAGGAATAGAAAAGAGGAGTAAGCCAACTTCTCACCCGCAGTTTTACAGCTGACACAGAAGGAGATTTTAGGTTTGCAAACTGTCTGGAAGCCTGTAGCCAGCTGCTGAAGGAAGTGGGGGGGGTCTCTGTTCAGTTCCCACCTTCAGCACAGGGGAGAGGCTGGTTACCCCTGTCAGCAGAGACTCAGGAGGGTGTGAGCCAAAGGACACCAGCTCTGGGGTGATATCACTGCCTTTCTCCTTTAAGCTGGTCTCTGAGCTGTGCCTCTTCTCTGGAGGCTGAGCTGAAGAGGGGAAAGTTCTCCTTGCTCCTCTTTTTGCTCTTGAAAGAGCGGTTGCTGGTACACGAGACAGCCAGAAGCCCCCACAGAGCCACCTTTGGACTTTGTGTGATTTCTGCTGGCTGCTCTCACAGATACCTGTGGCTCAGCAGCCTTTGGTTAGCCCAAAGCATGGCCCAAGCTCTGCTGGTAACTGCTGAGCTGGACTGTGCTTTATGGGCCGTATCTTACCCCCTGCTGAAGGCAGTGCAGAGTTTTATTGATGTTTTCTGTGGGCTCTGGCTCTGACATAGGTGAAACAAGAGCAGAAAAATGAATTCATCAATCCAGAGCCCATTTATTTGATTTGTGCCTGTTCCTGCTTAATCCAGCATCACTTTGTTGGCCAATTAGTTGTCTTTTAACAGTGGAGAAAGAAAATATTCCCGGTGATAACTAATTTCTGACATCAGAGTGACTTCTTTGGAGGTGAACAGCTCTTTCACTTGCCTCAGCCCCTTGGGTGGGCTGCTCCCTCCCTCCCTGATAGACTCCTCTGGGGATAAACAGGTGCTCATGCTCCTTTGAAGGGACTTTTATTACTGACCCATGGGCATCCCTCACAGTTATAATGAGTTAGGAGTTGTAGTTGGGCAGGAGGAGCAAGGCAGAAGTAGCCATCCATTGAACAGCTAATTAAGGGATACTTTAGCCTTTTGTTACCCAGGTCTTGGGCTCATGATGGAGCTTCACCCCTTTGAGAGTTACCAGGCAACTGCAGGAGGCCACTGAGCTTTTGCCAACCAGAGAGTCTTTCTGAAGCCAAAAATCACTGTGCTAGACTCGGGGGCTACTGAATGAAATCCCCTGGCTTGTTGTAGATGGCACATTAGCCACAGATCATCGTAGTCCTCGCTGGCCTTTCACTTCATCAGCCTCTGGCAGTTTGGCTGCCTGATAAAAGTGGAGCTTCTGCTTCATCTGTCACATCTTTTGAAACATCAGAGTCAGAAGCAAATAACCAAGATGGGGGGGAAAAGCAGCAATTTGCACGGAAGGGTGTAAGGACTGTTAGAGATCTTGCTTCTGAAGTGCAGGGCTTCCAGCTGGCTGCATGCAGGGGAGGGCTGCTTCTGCACTTGGGAAAAGGTGTTTGTATTTACTGGAGACAGTCCAGTGAAGGGCTGGGAAGATGGTGAGGGGACTGGAGCATCTCTGTGGGCAGGCCAGGCTGAGAGCCCTGGGGCTGTTCAGCTGGAGAAGAGCAGCCTGAGAGGGGAGCTGAGCAAAAGACAAAGGGCCCTTTAGGGGGCAAGAGGATGGGGCCAGCCTCTGGTCAGTGGTGCCCAGCCACAGGACAAGGGGCACAGACTGAAACCGAGGAGGTTCCATTGGAACATGAGGATAAAGTTTCCTCTGAGGGTGATGGAGCCTGGCCCAGGCTGCCCAGAGCAGTTGTGGACTCTCCAGAGAGATTCCAAACCCCCCTGGACAATGTGATGCTGGGCCCCCTGCTCTGGGTGGCCCTGCTGGAGCAGGGGAGTGTCACCAGGTGATCTCCAGAGGTTCCTTCCCCACCATTCTGTCATTCTCTGTGTGCAGAAACAGAGCTGTGTGCATGCAGAGCCCTGTTTGCCGTTGCAGGGTCAGAGGGGCTGTGCACACAGGATTTTACTCTGGCTGTAGGAAAGCAGGCTCTGCAGGGAGGCTGAGCTGTGCTGCCACTGCCCCGTGCTCAGAGGCTGGTGGTCCCCAGGGTCACTTTGCAGCTTGCTGAGCTGCACATGGCCAGAGCACTGCAGCATTCGGGGTAGAGTGTGGGTGGGTGTGATTTGCAGAGCCCTGGCCCAAGATGAGCTCTGGGTAGCAGTGGCCTTGCTTTTCTCTTGCTCCCAAGCACCATCTGAGCACAGATGCAGAAGTTGTTGTCCAGCTCTTTCTGGCCTCTGAAAAGACTGAATGGTGGCCAGAGAGGCAAAAGCATAATGCCCATTATCTCCACAGTGTGGTCAGAAGACCCACACAGAGAGCAGAGGAGGCCCATGCAGATGGTTAGCTGGAAATTAGCAGATGTCCCAGCTCTTGAAGTCGCTCGTGGCTTCATCCTCAGGGCTCTTGGGCAGGTCCTGGCTGGCTCCCAGCTTGGTGGCAACCAAGGCTGTGCAGGGCATCCCAGTGCTGCTGTGTGTCTGGGAGAGGAGGATGTTTAACAGCTTGGGGCACTCGCCTGAGACAGAGCGAGGTCTTTCACTAATTGCCATTTTAATCTGAAGCCTGCAGGGCTGGGGAGCTTATCCGTGGTAATTGCGATAAGTCACTCGTTAAGGGCATTGCAAAATTAATCTCATTATGAGAAATGACTCCTTTGTTCCAAAGATTATTTCCTTCCTGGTGATGGAGGGTGTGTGGGTGGTACAGGGCACTTCGGTGTTGCTGTTGCCACTGGCAGGGGGTGAGGGAGGGTAGGATGGTGGGGACAACTGGCAGTGCTCAACAGGACACGGAGAGGATTTGGGGACCCTTGTGGCAGCAGCAAAGCTGGAAACTGGTCGTGGCAGCACGGTGGGAGAAAGGGAAATGAAATGATGTGCAGCTCTGGGGTGAAATAGTTGAGATCCTTCCCAGTTACTGTGGATTTGAGAACTGCAAAGGGCTGAGCACAGGCAGCACCTGCAGCCCTCAGTGGAGTGTGAGTGCTGGGCTCCTCTTTGACTCTGCTCCAGTTCAGCAGGTCCCACTGCTCAGTGATGCTCAGCCCATCTTGTGCCTTAGCCCCTTTTCTCTCCAAGCCTTGGCAAATCCCCTCCCCATCCTGGAGCACCCCACCAAACTGCCCTGGTTTTCCTAGGACCAGCTCTCTGGAGGGCTGACCTACCCACCCTGCCTGTGGCAGGAGGGGATCCTTCAGGAAAAAAATATCTTTCCTTCTTTGCAGACATGGCATTAACTTTTATTTATTTTTTTTCCTTTACTGAATAACACATTTTTTTTCTGTTGTGACTACATTTGAATTCACACCTTTCTTGCTCTGGATGATACTTAACTTACCATGTTCTTTTTCTCTTTCCCACCAGCTGTTTGTCTCATGTGTGTGCTGTGCTGCCTGCCTCTAATAACCCCTGTAGAAGATAACACAACTTCACTACCACGTGAGCTGCCTTCAAGCCATGGTGCCAGCACCCACTTCTCACCCCACTGCACCAGGCGTGTCCAAGGCACCTGCTTGATCAGAGGAAGAAATGAGGGGCCTTTTAACCCCATGATTTTAACGTGTTGGTTTTCCTAAAGTAAATGCCCCAGACACACTTAAGTTCCATCCAATGGAACAGTTCAGCTGGCACGGGTAAATCTGGTGGGGCCTGGTTTGTATCTGGGGTTCCTCGAGGAGATTGTGAACTCCTGTTGTGCAGGAAATGGCTGTAACAAAGTCTGTAATGAGGACACTTCTAGGACAGTAAATGCAGTGAATTTCTCAGTGCAAGAAGGTGATTTTTATTATAATTTTTTCCCTTCCATTTCTACAGTCCATCTGAAACAATGACAACACTGTAGGAATGGGGGGAAGAAGCTGTGTCTGTGTTGCAGTTGGCCTGGCATCAGGGGTGCAGCTAAGAGCAGAGAAGGGTGAAAAGCTGTTCCTTAGTCCACCATTCATCATTTGTAATATGTCCCAGGAGGCTTTGAATCATCATGGAAGGCTGTACAGCCTTGTGATCAATGATCCTGTGGTCTAAGAGCTGCTTCTCCTCCCTGACCTGCCAGCCCTTACCTCTCACATGCAGCTCCTTGTGTGTGGCCAGCAGAGCATTGCTGCTGCAGTGGCTCTTTGCTTTCCTGACTTTTCCCTGCTGAGATTGTGCACTGTGGTCAGTCAGAGCTGGTCAAGGTGTTGTTTCCAGCAGAAGCAGCTTCCTCCCTTTGCAGTACCACAGGATTTCTGTGAGATTTGTGGCCAGGCTGGGTTAGTGTTAGGATCAGATGGGCTGGCTTTGTGATAGTGCTGTACAGATTGGTGGATCTGCTGCAGATCAGGCTCCTGCCAGCCCAGGTTCAGCAAAATGTGCCTTTTTTTCTTCCATACATGGAGCAGTTCCTCCCTCCTGAGCAGGAGTGGTGATGATGGTTAAAATGCAAAAGCAGATCTGTAGCAGTGTCCTCAGGATGGCCCCCTCACAAAGCAGCCCTGGGAGTGTGCCCTGCCTTTCCCCATATAGTGGTGGCCCAGGCTGCAGGCTCTTCAGGGAGGAGCAGGCTGCTGCTGATGGTCACTGCCAGGTTCTTCACTCCTCATCACTCCCAAACCCACCTCCCCAAGGCACTCTGCAAACCCAGGTCTACCACGGGGTTACTTCATCGATAGGATTTGGCAGCAGGACTTTTGTTGGGCTAAAATGAGAGGTGCAGAACTGAAACCTTGGATAAGCCTTTAAAAGCTTGTAGGGGCCATCCCTGACTTAGCCTGTCTTTCCTTCTCCCCCCTCAAGTTTATTTCACACCGAGTAACTGTGCTTCAAAGGGAGCCGTGTGAATAAACGCCCTGCAGTTAATTTCTTGCCTTCAATTGCTTGCTTATTTGTGGGTGACACGTAACAAGAGTCTGAGTTCTTCAAATCACAACGTAAGCACCCTTTGCACAGCAGATACTGCTGCTGAGGCTTTTAATTGTGGTGTTTATATTTTGCAATGTGTTGGTTCCTGTCTCCTTTAGCTAATATTGAATGATCTAATCTGTGTCTCGTAAACGAATCTATTTTAGCTCCATTAGAATAACCCCTTAATTGAAGGCATACAGGCAGGCTCTGATGGAAGAAGTGATGCTAAACAGTAAATAACAGCTAATGGAACGATTTACGGTGTGGGGATGCTCTCAGCTTTGATGATACCTTGATTAGCTGAGCTGCTGGGTTTGATTTTAATGATAATGAGAATTAATTGGAGAGCGCTGCACAAGGGCAGCCCTGCAATGGTGTTTTCATGTCTCAGAAAAGGTGAGTGGATGCACCCACCCCAATTTAATGGGTTCTGTTTCTTTATTTTACAGAAAAATACTATGGAGGTTTATAGGAGAGAGGTGAGTGATCCATCCCTCACTTCAAGGGGTTCATTCTGTGTGTGTTGCTTACACCAGTGTTTCTCAAAGCCCCTTTTGCAGGATTGAGCTGGTTCTGGGTTTGGCTGGTGGTCTCTGCCTCACGGTCAATGTGCTTTCAGGACTTCTCCTGCCTCTGCACCTCCCAGTGCAGGCAGCCAGCAGCTCTCCCAGTGCCGGGAAGGCTCGAGCAAGGACAGACACCAGATGAGAATTAGTGGTGGGGAGATTGTAGGAGATGCAGCCAGTGGCGCCAGGGTAGAGACAGCCAAGGATCAATGGTAATTACATGCTAAATAATCCAGAGTGTTTGTAGGTGCCTAGAATGGTGGCCATTATCCAGTTTTTAGATAGCTTTTTAATTATTTGCAGGTTGCAAGATGCTCTTGTGACATTTGCAATAAGCTCTGTGAAAATGGCTATTTTTACTACGCCAGTTCTGGGATTCTCTGATTCCTTGGACATCTGATAGTTAGGGAAGAAAGAGTCCCTGCTGTGGTTAGCCTCCCCACCTGGCAGAGGGCATGTTTGAGGTTCAGATAGAGAACCTTGTCTTCCCATTGTCATGCTCCTAACCATGGATGTATCTGATCCCTCTCAGATCATGTACTATCAGCAGTCTATCATGAAGTCCAGAGTGAAATCTTCTGTCTCTCTTGGAGGGTAAGTCCTGGTTTCCTTCTCTCCACACACTGTTTAGTCTTCAGCACTTCTCTGCTGTTGAGAGATGAAGCTGCCTGCTCTGGTAGCTGGTGTCTCAGCCAGGGGAATCTCCAGGGTGGTGTCAGTGCTGTCTGGGCTGTGTTGCCTGGGCCAGGAAGCACAAGGCAGAGGTGGGATCAGAGCCCCAGTCATGATGGAGAGACTCCCTTTGGAGCTAAGGAGAGCTTTGCCCTGAATGTCTGCAAAGCAGCACCAGCCTCTCAGTTGAGATTCCCTCTGAAATCCCACGCTTCTCTCCACGAATGTCCAAGCAATCAATTAGCAATTCCACTCCTCAGTGGGAGCGTTTCCTCATCAGATTCTTGCTGAAGCCAAGGAAATGCAAAGCTCCCAGTCTGACCATCAGTGCATTTGCCACAGGCATTTCTTACCCAGAATCTCTTGTGTTGGCCAGCTGCCTGGAGGTGCAGTCCATACCATTGGTCTGCTTTTCATAGCCATTGCCACCCAGAGATTCAGACTGAATTTAAGAAGACAGTGGTGGGTGAATGAAACGGGAGGAAGAGTCTGGGAAGCAGTGTTGTCTTCTGAGAACCACAGCTTGTAAGCACCAGCACTTCTGCTTATTTTGTCTGTTGCTGACTCCCAGGTCACTTAAAATTCTCCTGCCCCTATTTTCCCAGCTGTGAGCTGGAGCTTAGGACACTTGGCTTCCTTCCAGAAATTTTGTGGTGCTTAACTGTTTGGCCACGGAGCTTTTCACTTATTAGTTCTGGTCTCCTGATGGGATAATGCCTATCACCTCCATCAAAAAAAAAACCCTCAGGAAATTTGGATCCCCATCTCAGCTTCAGAACTGGGGCCAAAGCAAATGATTTTATTGATGAAGCTACCAGCAGCAACTAGATACCATGCCTGCATCCGAGCATCCCATTGATTTAGGAGGAGCTGCAAAGCACTAATCATTAAAAGGACAGAGCGGTGTTACCCGAGTTGATAGGTTTAGATTTGTAGCTCAATTAGAACGTATGGATCAGAGTGAATTATGCAGGTGCTGGATGCCTTGGCTTTCCCAGTGAGCAGATTGGCTCGAGCACTTTGGTGCCAAACCTGCGGTGCGCGTTGTGCGGCGACGTTGTATAATTGCAGGACCCGTGCCAAGGTGCCCGTTAGCAATGGGCCCTTGGACAGGGCACTCCCAGCTTTCAGCACATGAAAGCAGCTTGGCCTGGAAGGAATTTTAAATGCAGAAACCAGAGGATTTTCATTTTATTTTTTCAAGAATGAGAAAGGGAGGAGAAAGCTAAAATTCCAGGGCATTGGTGAAATCGGTTGCAATTAGAAGTCTGGCCAACTTAGAAGGTAGAAGTGCTTGTCTGGTTCCTGTGAGGGCTGAGACATTTTTGCTTTGTGCCAAGCCCTCAGAGTCAATTGTAGCTGAATGAGCTGCAGTAGGTGGCAGGGGTGGGAATGGAGAAGCTGGGATGTGCCCTCAGCACTCTCCTGGAGCTCCCTGGGCTCTCCTGTGCCCCGTGGGAAGGCTGTAGAGAAGCTGCCCTGAGCCAGTACAACCCTTGCTTGCCTCTTCTCTGCCACTTCCCTCTCTAATGCGTGGAACAGCACGGTGCAGGATCAGGCCCTTGCCAAGTGGCTGGAGAAGGAGGTGGAAGCCATTTGGGTGGTTAGTCCCACTTCCTTGAAATGAAGAGGCAAGGGGAGGTGATGGAATTGAGTCTCGTATCTCCCAGCACTTGAACTGCTTTGAAAAGCAACTAGGAGACTGCTGTTGGGAAATGGAAAAGATTGACTGAGCTAATGAATCAATTTTTTTAGTAGAGGAGGGGCCATATCCCAGTTCCCCGTGCTGGTGAGGCTGCACCTCTGGTCAGTATGGAGGTGGCTGCAACTCTGCTTGCAAATGAGTGTTTTGATTTTGTTGGATCTACTTGCAGGCTCGTGAAGTACTCTGAGCAGTTCCTCTCCAGCGATCCCATCCTGTCTGGATGCCTCCCCAGCAACCCCTGGATAACAGATGACGCTGACTTCTGGGATTTCAATGCAAAACTGTATGTGTTTGTAGTCTTTTGCCAGCTCGAGGTTTACACTGATAAAAATCAGAAGAGGGACTGCTGATTTTTATCATGATATTTGGTCTCTGATCATGAGCAGGGAACTGTTCCCTTTCTGACCTAGCTTGGCCATGCTAAAGAAGCTGTCCCTTGGGAATACTCCACACTGAACTTCAAGCATTAGCTTCAAGTGGAGCCTTCCTTAATTCCTTAACGGAAATTCCTAAACTGCAGATGGGAGTGTGCACTTAGCCCTTGCTGAGTGGGATTGATCCTCCTCTTGGATGAGTGAAATCCACTTTTACAAGCACAGAAATGGAATATGAGCAGCTGCACTCGGGCATAGTGCTGGGTTTGGTGTTGACCTTTGCTAAATGAGGTGCTGCCAATGGCATAAAGCAATTAAGGGTTAAAGCAATTAAGGGTTCTACTACTGGCCCTTGGTCTTTGCACACACCTCAGGCTGCTTTCACAGGAGAGAGTTTGGGTTGGAGGCACACAATCGTGGAATTGCTTTGGTTGGAGGAGACCTTTAAGGTCATCAAGTCCTTATATTGGTGGTCCATCCCTCTTTGAGGACTCCCTTGATTTTTCCATTTGGATGGTCTTTGCTAATTAAACAGTGGCACCTCTGGGCTTGAAGGATACAACAAATGACTGCTGCTCATGTGAGAGCAGCAATCCTGTTAGAGTGATAATGTCCCATTAGACAGCCACAGAGGGTACCTTCACAGAATGCCTGCATGAAAGGCAAAGCTTTGAGCAACCACCAGCACCTGCTCCAGAACAGGACTGAGTCAAACCTCCAGCAAAGCCAGGTTGTTGCAGAACAAATCCGAGATAAATCCTCGTCCCTCTGTGTACAGAGTCCTTTAATTACAGCTTACTGCAGGGGACTGACTTCAGGAGCTCTGTTCTGGAAAACAGAAGGTGCTGAGAAGTCTCTCAGCATTCCAGCAAAGTGCGTTTTGGTTTTAATTAATCTGCCAATTAACTGGGCCACCCAAAACTGTTTGGTTTTAACCTGCGCAGAGTGGAAATCCCCACCAGAATGCGCGTGGAGCGCTGGGCCTTCAACTTCAGTGAGCTGATCCGGGACCCGAAAGGCCGGCAGAACTTCCAGCTCTTCTTGAAGAAGGAGTTCAGCGGTGGGTCTGCTGTGTCTGTCTCTGTCCCCACCTAGCCCACCCCGCAGGATGCTGCCCAGACAGAGCAGTGGTGGGGATCCGTGGATCCCTGCCTTTGCAGGAGGTGCTGGGAGCTGAGGCAGTGACAAAGGGACAGGCCTTTGGAGGCGAGGGCTGTGCAGCCAGGGCTTGCAATACCATCTAGTGGCACAGGACCCGAAATACAGCTCAGGGCACTCCTTGTGCTGGGGGGAGGTGAGGAGACCCAGGATCGGTCCTGGGTGAGCTGGGCCTGGCTGGATTTGCAAGCTCTTAGAGGTGTCAGGGAGCAGAGAGCAAGGGAGAGCAAGCTGCTTTTCCTCCTTCCGTCCCAAGGGATTTTGAAGGTGGCTGTAAGAACTGGAGATACTGAATTTGGGGCAATGCATATTGAGTCAAACAAATCCAGTTTAGGAGTAAAAGGGGATTGTGTTTTCCTCAGTCTTGCTCTTTGCTGACTGTGGCCTTGTTATGCAGGAGAGAATCTGAGTTTCTGGGAAGCTTGTGAGGATCTCAAGTACGGAGACCAGTCCAAGGTCAAAGAAAAAGCAGAAGAAATTTACAAGTGAGTGTGATAGTTTTACATTCTTACTCATCATACCCGAGTCCCATCACCTCCTTCTGCACACTGTCCTTCTGCAGATGATTGACTCGTGAGACTTTTCTTTGTGAGCTGTTATCAGATGTAGCTCTCCCCTGTCCCCACCTATAAAAGGAGCTTGTGAAGATGAAAGTTTTAAGTATTTTTTTTGTTACATAGTTAGTTTTTTCTCTTCTCCACTATTACATTTATGTCTCAGCATGCAATATAAAGAGAGGTTTATAGTAGCAAAGATCTTGGGGCTTCCAGGAGGAGAGTGAAGAGACCCTTTTTCCTTCCAGTGAGCTAAAATTTGGTTTGTGTTGTGTGTGAACAGTGCAAGAAGGGACTGTGTGTGGTACTCTGGAAGAGAAGACTGACAGCCCAAGATCAGGACAGCGGGTTGTAGTGGGGAGCTGAAGGGACTTTTCCTTTCATGCACAGCCAAAGAAATCTCCAGGAGTTCTCCAGCTGTTAATGGCACTGTTGGTTCCTCCTTGCAGGCTCTTCCTGGCTCCGGGAGCAAGGCGCTGGATTAACATCGATGGTACCACCATGGGCATCACAGTCAGAGGCCTCAAGCACCCTCATCGTTATGTTCTGGATGCTGCTCAGACCCACATTTACATGCTGATGAAAAAGGTTTGTCATTTGTTTCCAAAACCCTGGGGGGCATTCCAGTTCTCTGGGCCTTTCTGTGCCTTGCTGTGTTATCAGCTGTTGTTTCAAGTGCCCTTTCTTTGAAAGGCCCTCAAATTTGCTGACTTAAGCAAAACAGTGTTACAGGCCTTTGTATTTTGCTGCTGCTGCTTCTTCCCCCTAAGGCAGCATGTCCCCAGGGTGGTGGAGGTCAGGAAGCTGCTTTCTAATACAGGTTTGGTCACCAGCTCACTGAACAAATCTTTTAACTTCACTCAGGACCAGCCTGTGTGCCCCATCAGGTATCCCTGTGGTGGGATGCTTGTATCCCACTGGATTTCAGCACTGGGTGGGAAAGGCAGTAGCAGTTGTAATACAACAGCAGGAGTTTGCTACCTGGAGCATAACCAGATGAGACCCTTTTCAAGCTTTTTTCACCCATTTTTCTGCAGTTATGTTGATGGAAACCCTTTTTAGGCAGGCTGATGTCAGCATATGATATGTCGTGGCTTTCATTAGAACATGGGGACCACAAATAACCTGTAACTCCTCCTTATCAGCACTACAAAATAAATACACATAGCAGGAAGGAGCAGCATTGGCCAGAGCAGCAGCTAAAGCATGTGGTCACTGAAAGCAGCAGAACTACACTGATCTTTTTTTTTTTTTGTTCCTTCCAGTTGTTGAAAAGTTTAACTCCTGAAACATGAGCAGTTCAGACACACCACTGGCCTGGGCTAAGCTCAAGTTTAGACCCTTTGGTTTGGATCTTACTTGGGAAACCTTACTGTGAGAGAGAAAATCCTGGGAATTTTAGACTCAGATGAAAGGCTGTTGGTTTAAATAGCTGTGTTTGCCTGAAAGATGCAAAGTCCTTGGGCTGCCAGAGGAGATTATCTGGTTCCCAGTCTCCTTGGCTCCTGGGCAGCTGTATTTGGTGGTGATTTTAATAAGGGTGTTCACGGCCCATAACTACCAGTTTCTCTTTTTTTTTTTCCTCCTAGTAGGACTCCTACGGCCGCTATTTGAAGTCTCCAGTGTACAAAGAAATGCTGGCCAAGGCTATTGTGCCACAGGAGACCGTCAAAAAAAGGCAAGTGAAACTAGATGTAATTGTGGGCTTTGGTTTTCTTGTTGTAGCAAGGGTAGAAAAAGCCTGAGTTGCAGGAAAATTACTATGATTTAGATGTTTGCTTAATTAAATAATCTTTTACAATGAAAAGGTACCTCACTTAGAGACTGATTATGCTGCTTGTTGGTGAGCCTTTTGGAAGTGGCTTTTGTGCAGCCAGAATTGACTTGTCAATTGCTCAGCTGCTCCATCTGTTGGGTCTGAATTAATCCTGGAAGGAGAGAGCCCTGGAGATAGGGCATGGGAATACTCCCACCCATGATGCAGAACCACTGCAGGGTCCTCTGTGGGCTCTGCTCAGCTCTGTCTGGACAGAGCCACCTCCCTGCTGCGAGGTGAAGGTGACAGGCAGCCACAGGGAGCAAACAGCTCCTTAGCTCCCGACTGCTGGCACAAGGCAGGTGGCCTTAGAAGGGAGAGGCTTGAAATGGCTTTTTCCAGCCCAGGATGAAGGTTATGTAGCAAATCTAGGCCTTTTGAACTGCAGTTGCTTCTCAGAGCCGAGCGTGCGGTGTCAGAGCCAGGCTGGGTGGTACACTGCTCTCTGTTCCTCTTCCACTCCACAGCGTAGCGAGTGAGAAAGAGGAATTGTGGACTTTCATGCTATTGTTTCAGCTAAAGCCCATTTCAAGTCAGTGGAAAAAAAACCCCTCTGCTGACTTGTCCAGGGTTGGGTTCATTTTCCCATGAGCTGCCCATCACAAGGTCTCTGGCAGATGCCCAGTTGACCTCTGGTGACTACCATTATGTTTGTCAGTGCCTGTTCTGGAGACCAAATACTCAGCATCCTGAATAAGATAAAGAGCCAGTACCTCATCCAGAGGTGGCTAAATGCTTGTTCCCACTGCTGCTGGTAATGGCTTTGCTGAAGGAGGTAGCAGGTGGGTTTTGAGGTATCACAGACACATCCACACTGGCCTCTATCTTGATCTTCTGGAGGGCACTAGAAAAAATGCCACTGATGGCAGTTGTTTTGGTGTCACACTGAGTGTTTATGTGCTTACAAGAACAGTAGTAATGTACTGGCCATCTCCTGGCCCTGGAGTCCCTCACGAGGACCAGGAACACACTGACTTCATGCTTTCAGCAGTTCTGTGGCTGATGGGTGACAGTGAGTCACCTGCTCTAAACCACCTCGTCTGCATTTGTGCTTCCTTGTTGTGTGGGTGGTGGTGGCACATCCGTCTGTCTCTGAGCTTGCCCTCCTGGTCAGTTTGCTTGCTAGAGGTGAGGTTGTGGTGCTCTTCTACTTTTGGTAACACCCTGCTCCTTTCTCTTGCTCTCTGCCCAGCTCTCCTTTCCCCTTTGGACGCCGTCACCTCCGCTCCAGCCCCAGCCCCATCATCCTGAGGCAGCAGGAGGAAGAGGCCAAAGCCAGAGAAGCTGCCACAACCGTGGACATCACGCAGGTCATGAGCAAGCTGGATCGAAGGAGCCAGCTCAAGCAGGACCCTCCCAAGTAGGCTCTGAGCCCCGCAGGGAAAAGACAAGCCGAGGCTGGTGTTGAGCTTCGTCTCCCCTTCCTGAAGGTGTCAGTGGTGCTTTAGGTTTCCCAGCCAGGCTCTGCCACCAGCCTGCTTCCTGCACGTTGCCATGGCTTCTGGAGCAGCAGATGTCACTTCCCAGGCATGGCAGTGCTGGTGGAGCCAGGCTGCTGGCTGTGCCAGATTGGGATGCAGGGCCCTGGCTCCCTCCTGCCTGCATGCCTCAAAGGGGAGATGCCTTCTGGCTGCCCTGAGAGAGAGAGGAGGAGGAGGTTGGGCAGCCTGGCCACCTTTCCCTGCCTCCTGCTCCTTTGGGAGGTGGGATGGCACCCAGCAGAGTAAAGCTCTGCCCATCCTGAACTTTTGGGTTCAAATCAGCTTTCCTGGGAGTAGAAGTGGAAGAGCCCACAGGGAGCAGGGCAAGGTGGCCACCCTCAGAGCATGTCCATGCTGGCATCCATCCACTCAGAGGAATGTGCACCCTCCCAAGGGGTGCACCCCAGCCACCCCTTGAGAGGAGGGCACCCCTCTCCAAGTATCCTCCTCCTCATGCTGGTGCAACAGAGCCACAGGGCAGGAGAGCTGGGTAAACTTCTTGTGAGAACAGCAGGATGAGGGTTTCTGAAGGTTTAGCCAACCCTTTGGATTTTAGAGGTGCTCCCAAGTCCACCTGGCACACTGGAAAGCTCTGCTCTCCCCCGTGGCTCCCCAGCACGATGAGCTTGGGTGTGCAGGTGCAGAGAGCCCAGGAGCCTGTGGGAGAACTGGAGAGATGCAGCTGCAACTTCGTGTTTCCTTTATCAAATCCTTCCTACCTCTTGTCTTGTCTTTTTCCTGCTCTTCTATTTTCTGCTGTTAAAAAAAACCAGACCAAACAAAAACCAACAAACCTAACAGGAGGTAGTTCCAGTTGTCTCTGGCTTGTAGCCCAGAGGCAAAGAACAACCAGGGTAGAGGCATTAAGAGATGATTTCAACTTTTAGTGTTTTATTTTTTTTTCTTTTGCTGGTTAGAATAAGGTAACCTAAAATACTGTGTTAGTGCTAAAGAGCTCGGGGAGATTCCAGGCTTTCTGGGAACCCCCAGTGTGTCTGGACCAGGCCAGTGATTGCCAGAAGTGGGAAGACTCTTGCAAAACCCAGTAAAGGGAATTTGGAGGACAGAAAAACGTCCTTGTTTGTTAATATTTCAGGGAAGTAGAGGAACTGGCTGGGAAGCACTGGGTTCTGGGAAGCTGCTTCATTCCAGTTTGTATTGTTTATCTGTTTTAATTAGGGGTAGGATTTTAGAGGTGGGAGATTGGAGAGCTGGGTGTGAGTCAAGTCCCTGGGGTGCCAGGGCACTGCAGAGCAGCCCTTCCCAGCAGGGTGGTAGTCTGGCAATAGCTGTGTCTGAACAGCTCTCAACTGCAGTTCTTGCCCTCCCTGTGCTGTCAGCAGAGGCAGAATCAGTCAGAGCTCCGTGGGCCAAGGCAGTATTGCAGCAGAACTCCTCTCCTTTGCTTTGCAGCTGAGCCAGGGAGATTTTCACGACCTCCACTAATGGTGATGAACCTTCTTGGAGGAATTGAAACCAAGTCACATGAGTCTCTTGCTCTGATGTCAAGGTCTGCTTGCTAAGGCTCTGCTCTGCTCCCCAGTGGAAGCAATGGCAAATCTTGCAGTGCTGTGGGAGTGAGTGGGCTCAGATTGTGTTGTGTTTTGGTTTACTTTAAGTTCTGCTTAAAACCATGTGGCTTTTTTACATCAGGTATTGAGCCCTGCCAGCATACCTTGACAGAAGAGTGCTGAAAGATACTCAGGAACTTGGTCCAAAGCTACTTAGATGTGATGTGCTGTGTCTCATCACAGCTGGTGTAACGTGGAGCATGTTGGTATGGCCAGTATGTAGTAACGTGTGGAAGATCAAGTCAGGGTGTAAATAATAAACAAGAAATCTGTGTGTTCCAGCCAGTCCCTTTGATTCTACTCCTGTTTTGTCTGCAGTTTTGCTTTTTCCATTCTCTGTATCCATTCCTTCCTCTGTTTTTCCATCATCTCTGCTCTTCACTGCTGTCCCCCCTGACGTGGGTCAGTGCTGCGTGCTCAGGAGTCACGGTGCCTGTGGAACCCCAGCCCTGCACTTGCAGGCAGGGGCTGGCTCTGCTCTGCTCCTAGGCTGGGTTATCTGGCAGGTCCCAGTGTGCCACTGCTTGGTCCCTGAAGAGGAAGGTCACCTGGTACAAAGCATGGCCATGGTACAAGTTGAACTTTGCTTTGGGCCAGGCAAGAAATTGTTTCCATGGGAAATCAGAGCAATATGTTGTCTATTTTTTTTGGCCATTGCTTCCAAGCATTCATCTGTCTAATAAAAATAAAGGTAGAAAATAAAAAAAAGAGTTCATCCTTCTCTGTCTTGTCTTGGTGTGTTCATCCTTCACCCTGTTGTCTTTCATACATGTATTTTCTATCTGTCTCTGCTCTCATCATTTCTCTTTGAACAG
>VWZY01001661.1:87212-126809 GCA_013399075.1 Chloroceryle aenea
AGTGTGTCATAGTTAAGTCAGGTTGTATTATGTCAGATGGGTCTGGATGCACAGTGAAAGGAAGGGGTGATTTGTGAGCACATCTATGCACAATAATTCAGGTTGTGTAGGGGAAATACCTGGGAGGAGGTGAACAACCTGTATTGTGGTGTGAGCTGGAAACTGGAGTGTTTGCAGGTGCATTGGTAAGCGTAGGAAGGGTGATGTCACTGCCCTCTGTCACCAGCCAGAGGTGCTGGAGTCTCTGTATCTCAAACCACGTCTGTATTTGTAGCACGGTAGGAAATGTCTTCCCAGCTCTGCTCTGCCATCGTGTGCAGGTTTCCTCCATCCCCTCTTCTTCAGAGGGAGCTCCACATAGCTGGTGCTCACCTTCAAGTGCTGGGGTTGGGGCTGCACCACTTTTTTGACACCGAGTCCCTCTCATGATGCTTATGGGTGAGGGAGCAGAAGTCACCAGACACTCATCTCAAGGATGTAGGAAGCTGGATCTTCATCCTTTGCCTCACATGTCTCATGTTTAGCCACAGTACTGAACATCTGAGTGCTGACATCTCCTTGCTCCTTCATTTGAGCAACATCACATGGGAGAGGACAAGCAGGGAAGGGTTCAGCAGCCCTGCTGTGACTCCAGGAGGCTTGAAAAGGCTGGGGGCTCTCGGTGATTTTGGATTTGGCTGCACTCCGCTGGCAAGAGGCAAGTGGCCCAAATCCTGTCTGGACCACCCTCTGAAATCTCAAGTCCAGCTCAGTGTCCCCATCTGTGAAATGGGAGCTTGTGGATCTGTGGTGAGCCTTGTGAAGAGGCAGCTACAGACATCCCCGCGTTACCGCTTCTGTTCTTCACTGCAGCTCTCAAATGAGGGGAGCCTCATCACAACCAAAGCAGCTTCTGAAGCTCTGGTGCAATACAACGCAGACCAAAAACCCATCCAGCACAGGAGTAACAGCACTGGAAAGCCCTGGGGCTTTTATTTTCACCTCTGTGCTCTGCTTGAGCAGGGTTTGTTCCCCCCGCTGCAATCTAACACGCAATCAGAGGCACCGACCTGGCTCGGCACCCAGGCAAGGTCGCTTCTCATCCTCTTTCAAGCTTGCTGGCTCACTGCTCCTTGCCTGAGCATTTTTGGCACAGTCTGGCCTTGCAGCTAGGCATGTTCCAGAATGCACTGTGGCACGTCCCGCCGGGAGCCACCGCAGAGCAGGAAGGTTACAGCTAATCTGCTAATGTCGTGTGAGGTTGTTTTACTGGAGGATTTTTTGGAGAGGGATGCTGAACGTCTTTACTTTCCCCTTCCTATCTGTTCCCCGAACACCCTAAAAGGAAGCATGGACAAGGGGAACAGATAAGCCTTATCCCTCAGAAAGAAAACATTCCTGCAGTCAGAGTATATAAGCCAGATAACGCCTGTGTTTCTTCAGCCTGAGCCGTGTGGGTATCACCACAGCAGACCCTGGCTCTCGCTGGGGCTTCGGACAAGAGCCAGAGATGGCAGGGCTGGTGGGTGACAGCTTCCTTGTCCCTGCCACGCTCCCTGAGGGACCAGGCTGCCAGGCCGCCTGCAATCTGCTCTGGGGAGCTGGGGGAACCTGCACAAACCACCCAGCAGAGCCATAATCAGGGGGGGTTGTGCGAGGGCCCCGCTCACCCTCCCCAGCTCCCCATTGCACTGCGGTCGGGGCACTGCTCCGTCCCTTCCTTCTGACAGCAGAACATCTATTCACAGCACTTGTCAGAAATTAAAGCTGAGCCTTCTTTCAAATGCTCCCTCTGTACTTGTCTGCCAGAAAAGCGATTCTTCCTCCCCAAAAAATTTGCATTTAAAATTCCAAATATGCACTTTTGCTCAGACGAAAGAAATGTGTGTTCCCGCTTTCAAGTCAGGTTCTCTGTGACCTCCAGGTTTTAATAATTTCAGCAAAGTGTCATTTGACAATTCAAATACAGCCGGTAAGCACAGGAAAGTCAATGTCCTTTAAGATAAGCGCATATTATATTGAGAGTTGATGATGAGAAGATTTCACCTACAGCTAGAAACTTCAGAGTAATATGTACGACACTTCTGCATATTAAAAAACTGCTTTGGTGAAATATTGGTATTTCCAGATTTCAGCTTTGCCAGTGCTCAAATATTTCTGCTGTTTAATTCATAAGGAAGTGTGATGATGGCCTTGTATGTAGGGGTTTCACTGGTTAGCTTTTGCTTTCCAATTAAAAATAAATCAGTGCTCAAATCCTGCTTCCTGAGGATCTGAGGGGGCCAAGGACCACTGTCTGGATGGCCAAGATCTTCTCTGCCAAACCACTCCCCTGCCACGGTGCTGTGCTGCCACAGCCAGGATGATGGAGTGTGACAGAGGGTACTGGTGTGATTGTCACTGTGTGACTGTGGCTCCTGGTCCTGGTGCCACAGCCAGGAGATGCTGCAGGAGGTACCGCTCCTGGTCCTGGGATGCCCAGGAGGCTGGAACTGCCCCCACTGGCTCTCAGCCCTCATCCCCAGGTGGACGTGCTCGTTCAGCTTCAGGTTCCCCCCTCATGCTCCGGTTTCCTCAGATCCTCTCAACTTTATTGTGCTCTCCCGAAAGCCTCGCACAGAGAGGGCTGTTATCCCAGGGACACCCACCCCTCCACATGCAACTCAAGCCACCAGTCAGCGAGCAGATCAGCTTGTCACAATAATTAATAGGCCTCCCTGTGGTCCCTGGTAATCCATCCCAGGGCTGCACAGCACTGGCTCTGTTTTACTTAGGTAGATGTAAGCCTCAGAACTGCCCCAAACAGAGCCTTTTTCATGAAACTGCTTCATTCAACACCTTATAAGGGCTGTGGGCACAGGGAGGGGGCAAGTTTACACAGATGCTAGTGTCTCAGGACTTGCTAGCAGGTGTCTCCTAACTTTACACAGACCACCCTCACACTAAAGGGACTCTTTTGCTTTGAGCCTGTTTGAGTTACATGACTTTGGTCTTTGAGTTCCCGTTCAGCGGGCGATTTATGACTTTCCTTATTGATAATGCTCCCGTAAGCAGAGGGATGGATTGTCAGCCGGCGGTGTGGGTTTCATGGCATCTTTGAATAGCTGAACTTCCCTGACCGTGCAATTCCTCAGGCTTTCCAGGGAAAGGAAAACAACACCACCACCCGGTTGGGTTGTGGGGGTTTTTCATTTGTTTGTTTGTTTATTTCAAAGGGGGGTGGGGAAGAGCTAATCATAGGTTTAAGCAAAGGGTTTCCTCTGAATCTGGCCATTTTCTCTCGCTGAGGTCATATGACAGCTGAGATTACACCATTAGAAATGTTTTCAAGCATTCCTTCAGCCTCAAGAGGGGAGGAGGGGAAATATTTAGGGTTTGCTGGCTGTAGTTCGGGGAACAAACATCTGAAGAGCTCTCCTACGTAGGGGGGATCACGGAGGGTGTTGCCTCTCTCCTCAGGGGATGAAGCTGGGAGGCAGGGTTGAGCTTGAGCTGCCATTCTGATGGAGAATCCAAGGTCCCTCAGGCGTTGGGAAGTTGGGGCTGGGACAGGCTGTTGCAAAATTTGGATCCTTTTTGTTACAGTTCTCTGAGATGTCTCTAGTTCTCATTAAGTGGTCATGGGCAGATATTATTGGGGTTCTTCTAGTGCCTGGGAATCCCACAGCAAAGAGCTGATTCCTCCCTATTCAAAGCTCCATTTTCCACAGGCAGCTTCTCCTTCACCTCTGCTGTGTTGTTCATTGCTGGTGCTACTGCTTTTTGTTACCCCTGCAGCCCTCACAGCTGTTCCCTCGCACTGGAAGAAAAAAAAAATTCTATCTTCAAGCACCCAAAAGCAAAGATTATTCCTCTTGCACATCAGTGTGCAACACAGATTGGTAAACAGGGTTTAGAGCTCGACCTGCTGCGTGATCACCACTACAGCTGGACACTTAGGCCAAACTCTACCCCCTCTCCTCTCTGAGTCACCCCTTCATTAAAAATCCCATTAAAATTAGCAAAATATCCTCCTGCAGAGGCAAATGGTCCCAGGAAGCTGTGAGGATATCTTCCCATGCCCCCAGCCCCCTGCCTTACACACACGTGCTTCATAAAAGCTGTAAGGGGTTAGCTGGGCTAGACTTGATAAAAAATAAATGACTTTGTTGTGCTTTTGGAACCAAATAATGCTTCAATAGCAGAATCCTTTTTTCAAAGTTAGTAGTTAAGAGTAAGCAGTACTTTAGGCAATCCAGGCATCTGCTGCAGGGACTTTCCCTCATAATTAGTTTCATGAGCTTGATGTACTTTTCTCATCTAATTAAGATGCCATCTTTTTAGCCTTGTTAGGAAAGGTAAACTTTTGAGACCTATTAGAGACAATTTCCCTACCTGACCCTCAACTGTGTGCTCTGGTGAGCTGGCAGCACCCTCCTGGATGGCCACCCCAGCTGGGGTAGGGAGATGTCTGTGAGTACAGAGCTGAAGCAAGATGTGTGATGCTCACCAGGCACAGGGAAGCTGGGAGACTAAAGGAAAATGTCCTTGTGGTTCTTTTCTGTGTGTTGAGTCAGTCCTCCTTCCCATGGCTGGAAGCTTTGCTCACCCAAACAAGCTCTCTGTTCCCAAATTCTTATATCTGAGGTATGGAGTGCTGCTGGTTTCACAGTGATCACCTCACCAGGACACCTTCTTAGGGCTTGTTCATCAGCCTTCCTTAGGAGTAATGGCTGTGGTGACAGAGCTGGCCTTCCAAAAGCCCAGGATTGGGGATTTACAACAAAACTGATCTTGCTGAGTCCATATGCAAGCTTGCTTAACCTCAAGAGCTCCCGAAGGTTGAGGAAGCTGTGTCACCACTGTCCCCCATCCATCACTGATATTTTCTGCTTGTATGCTCTGTCCTGCATGGGAGGGGTTGCAGGTGGATGGTACCTAGTCCAGTCATTTCTCTGGTGGGTCTATTCACAATGCTCAATTAAAAATTAGTTTAGAAACACTAAAAATGGAATAATTTCATAAACTGGAATTTCTTTTCTGCCACCTTTGTTGCCAGTGTGCTTTGGGAGCTCCCAGGTCACCGCACACTTGGACTCAGATCCAAAGACACCGGGACTGGGACTTGCAGAGCTGCAGGGAGGTGGAGTTCCAGACCTGATTCTGAGCTTTGACTCCACTTGAGGACTAAATATGTGTTCATCTTCATTCTGCACCTTCTCCTTACCGTGACAAAAGTGCCAAAGAGGGCCCAGGCACAGGGCTGGGAGGTAGGACAGCCTCTTCCCAACTGCCTGCATGCTAAGGGGTGATCTGCTGATTTGTGAGCACCATCTGCACGAGCAGAGGGAGTCATGCTTATTTGAAGAGATACCCTGGATCCAAAGAGAAGCAGCAGATCTCACCAAAGCCAGTGGTTCCACCAAACTCAAAAGAAAGAGCTACTTTGAAAGACCTCTGAGAACTGGGAAGCTGCAAGCCCGATGGTTGGTCAGAGCTGTGGGCTAAGAGTTTTCTCTGGCAGCAAATGAAAGCAGCGTCAGCTGCAGTAGCTGGAAGCTGCCTGTGCCAAATATAGGAGAGAGCATTGTGAGCACAAGTCCAGAAAGAGAAGGGCTGGAGCGCTTGGCAGAGGGATTGCTGAGCGAGCAACCTGCCAGTTCTTGTGCTGGGCTTGTGGTCACCATCACTGGGGCTGCAGGCTGCGGGAGGGAGAGGCACTGACAGTCAGAGGCAGCGAAGGAGACCACAGTCATCCTCATTTGCTCTGCCCAGTGCAGAAATCACTTCATCCGACACGGGAGGGAACAGTCACGGACCTACACAACCTCCCATCACCTCTACAGCTCCACTCAGTTCTGTTCCAAAGCATCATGGAGCACGGGGACCTTGGACACGTCTCCTCTGCTGATGGCAGGTGGGGGAGCAGCTCTTGCTCTTTCACAGAGCAGCTGGTGCAACCAGAGCCACATTAGGAGGAAGGAGACTTGGTAGAACAGAATAACTCACTGATTTCAAACCCAGGAAGCGACCCAGTGGCTGCACTGGGGTTTGCATCCACTTCTTTTCCCAGCTGACCCCATTTTTATACCTTCTCCCTTCATAGCTGGGCTCCAAAGCCTGGCTATATTTCCTCCTGGCCTGCCATCGTGCTGATGGGATTTAAATATGAAAAGCACTGCTCTCTGTGCAAGCCAAGCCTTTGGTTAAAAGTGCAGGATGTTAAGAGGTGCAGGATTTTTTTAGTCTCTTGTAAGGTCTTTTTCAGTGTCTCCTTATGAGACAGTGCTGAAAGTCTCTGTAATATAATGATCTCACACACTCTATATGCAATATCCCTCCTCCCTTTATGTAGAGTTTTCTTAGCTAATTTTGCAGTATACTCCATCAAATTGCCATCCTTTGTGGTGAGCTCTGGAGGTTCTTGCTGCCACACAGTGCACGTGGCTGCTTCTTGTGTATCTGCCTTGAATTAAGGCAGATAAGCTTCATCTCCTCCAGCCCTTTGGCAAAGACCAACAGCCTTGTTCCTTGGCCTCCAGGATCAGGCCCCAGAGTCGTGCAAATCCTCTCCATTGAGCCCCTTACCCCATGGTCCAACTTTTTCTCAGCAGCCTTTGAGCTAAAGTTTCACCTCTTCCAGTTTGGGAAATGCAAAATCCTTGAAACTCAGATGAATGAAGCAGGAGGTGTCCCCCAGCCAGCTTAGGACCCCCCCCCCAGAACCACAGCCCTCTTGGGTCAAGGAGGCTGCTGTTGCTCCTGAGCAGCTGCCACTGCCCAGTTCTGTCAGCAATGTTCTTCCCATTGTCTTCAGGGGGCCATAAATCCAGCTCCCTGAAGGTGACCATCAGCTGCCCCCTGCACCAGGCATCCCACCGTGCCCCCTGGCATGGCATTTCTTGGTGTAGGAGCCCTGGCTATAAGGCAAGTGCAGGATTTCACCTTCCCATGTCTTCCTCTTGCTCAGCCAAAAGAAAGAAGGCTAAGAGAGGGATGAGAAGATGGAGAAAGAATGAGCAGAGCAGAAATGAGAAGTTTATGGCTATAACCCACACTTCAGCATAAGCTTCTGCTATAAACTGCAGATACAATGCCCCTGGGGGGAGCAAGGAGGCCAAATCTCTTCTTCCTCCCCAGACCACGTGCCCCTCGCCCCTTGCAATGCCGCTGCTGCCACCTCGCTCGCCCCAGGCGGGTGGCCAGGAGGGAGGCTGCCCGTCGTTCCCTGGTCCTTTGATGTGGGCACAAAGGAGCAAGTCATTTGAGACGCTTCCTGACTGGTGGCCTCTATCAGCTTGTGAATCATCTGAACGCTTCTGCTTAATCCGCTTGTGTATCTTTGAAGCTTTTTCTGCCTCGCAAACAAATGATCAACTGCAACTTATTTTTAATCCATTAAAAGGTTTCAGATATTCCTCTGCAAAAACAAAATACCCGGCCTTAGCACCTCAGGGAGGAGCGAGTTTTGTAAGTATTGATCTGGTCTCCACTGAGCACAGTCAAATATTAACGGCAATTTGTGAGTTACTTGCTAGGAAGAAATGTCAAAGGTTCAGCTTTTGCTCTGATCTAATCCTAGCTATTAAAATACCAGATCTCAAGCAAAGTAGCTGCAAAACAGTGTCCAAAATGGCTTGGACTAGAGCGTCGTGCATGGCACACTTGATCCGAGGGGGCTACAAAGCCAGGTCTGGTGTGTGGAAAGAAATCCTGGCCAAGCAGCACAGGGATGAGCTCAAAGCAGAGCTTCCACTGCTGTCCTTCATTTACATCTTGGCATAGATGGAAGGACACCACTCTGTGTCTCAAAACATTTATATACCTGCCCTCCCATTAAATTTTATGTGAATTAATTGCTGCTTTCCATTCCCTCTTCAGTGCTTTGTTCTAACTATCTGAACAAAACACTAGAATTACAAAATCCAGCTGAAACTTAATTGAAAACACCACGTTCCATCCGGCCTCACATAAATTATGGTCAAAGCTGCCATTTTAAAGAACAGTTGTTGTTGTTGTTGTTGTTGTTTTCTAATGCCAAACTATAAATCAGCTCAAATTGAGTTCAAACCGGCTCAAAATTGGGACCAGGTTTGCTCAATGAGTTTGCAAACTTGAGCAAAAAGCTTTGGGCAAAGCTGGGCTGAACATTGAACTTGCAACGAGCCAAGCGAGCGTGGGGTTTTGTGCTGAGTGTTTCCCAGAGATGTGCTTTCACCAAAGAGGTGCCTGGAGCTGCTTTGTGCCTGAGGCTGAGAAGCTCCCACAGCGTGGGCAGGGCTGCCCTTCCCTGCACAGAGGAGAGGGGAAAGGAGCCCAGGTGGGCACCTTGGGTGAGGAGCAGAGGGCAGAGCAGGTGCCTCTTGTTTTGCTTTGATGGGACTGTGAGCACCTGTCCCAGCCTTTCCCAGGGAGCCTGCTCTTAAAAACACCAGCACCACTGCCCTCCTGCTTCCCTGGGAGGCTGAGAAGCTCCCTTGTTGTGTCCTTCCACCTGATTGCTCAGCCATGATGATGGTGGCAGCGAGTCCCGTGCTGTTGCTGCTCCACAGAGCACCCCCTGTGAAGCTGAAGGACGAGGGGACCGGTGGGTGGCTGGCATCAGGCTGAAGACAACCGTGTGGCCGTGCAGGTGAGCTGGGCGTGCGGGGGTGTGCGAGGGCTTGGGGCAAAGGCTCCTGGCAGAGGGTGAGGGGTTTGTGTCCAGGCTGGTGTCCTCCTGCAGCACTGGGAGAGCCCAGCCTCTGCCATGTGTGCTGTGTCCTGGTACCTGTGTGAGTGGGCTGAGGGTTCTTCCCTCCTTTGGGTCAGCTGCTGTGTTATTTAACCTTAGAAGATGTTGGTCTGAGGGTGATTTTAACTATGGAGGCTAAAAATCCCTAGCATGGCCCTCGCTTCTGATTGTGTAAGCAAAATGAGTCTATTTGATGCTCTACCTTGGCTTTTGTGATGCTGAGGAGGTGAGAGATTTTCTCCACAGCCTGGATTGTGTGCTGCTGTCCTGGTTTTGAAATCAGTGAGTTATTCTGTTCTACCAAGTCTCCTTCCTCCTAATGTGGCTCTGGTTGCACCAGCTGCTCTGTGGGAGAGCTTTTCTCCCCAGCCTGGCTTGTCTGCTGCTGCCCTGTGAGCTAAAGAGGGTTGTGCTGCCGAAGCACAGCCTGAGCAGTGAGAATAAGGCCCCTAGACACAAAATGTGTCTCTGCAGCACCATCCTGCTGCTCAGCTACAGAGCAGCTCTCGAGAGGGTGTAACTAATGCCGGAGAGATCCTGCGGGATGGTGTCGTAAGAGGCATTGGAAGCGAGATTCCCCTGTGACATTAGGAATGAAAATGTCTCCGCTCTTAGGTGAGCAGCAGAGTTCATAGTTGTGTGAAACACGCGTGAGTTGCCTGGGTATGAGATGGCCCTGCCCCTGGGAGGCTGACTGGGCTATTTTTTTTTCTATTTAATGGCTGCGTATCTTTAAGACACCAATGCTCAGCTGATCCTTCTTCCTCCTTGGCTGACTATGTGCCTCCTGGAGTTGAGCATCCTCTTGTGATGTGGAAATGATGAGTGACTGCTGATGATCAAAGGGTACAGGCTTGATAGACATCGTTCAGCTTCCTATTTGATACCCAGATGGCATTTCATATCAGCTCTCACATCCAAATGTATCTCTTTCAGAGCACACGTTTACCAGATTAATTCTCTTCAGGCAACCAGTTAAATGGGAGCCCTTCCTTCCTCTGGTCCTGCTGCTGCCAAACTTGTGATGGCAAGTACTTTGGCTTCCATGAGTAACTGTAGGCACCCCCAGGGCCCCCCGACATGTGCTTCAGATGTGCAAATTTTGCTCTGAGCAAGAGTCAAGGGGGGGAGGGGGTTTTAGCATGAGGTTGCTGGAGAAACTGTTAGTCCTGTGTTGTGGTAGCACGGACAGAGTGAAATCAGACCTCCTGCCACGTGGAAAATAGAACAGGGTGAGCACCTTGCACCCCATCTCTGTGAGTTCAGTCCCTGGGTGTTGGGGTGGTGCTGGGGGAGCAGCCACCTGCCCTGGCCGAGGGCTTGTGCAGATGGAGGGTTCTGCTCCAGCAGGCTGGCACTTGGCTGTTCCTTATACCAGAGGAGCTGGCATCTGCAGGGCCTTCGGTGGGGCTGTCGGAGGAGTCTGAGGGAGTAAGCTCTTGGACTCAAAGCTTTGCTCTCAATGCAAATTCCAGGTGTGAATCCGTTCATTTCTGTTGTAGCTGCTTGGAAAATGCCCAGTAATTCACATCAGAAAGTGAAACAAAATTTGTTAATTTGCCATTTTTAAAGAGACAGTTGCAGTTAATGTTCTCCTGCCTTTGTTAAAGGAAAACACCAGCCCCCAGTGTGTAGGGAAATGCTTTAGCCTCTCCTTTGTGATGCCCCCTTTTGCCTTTAGTCAAGAAAAAGAGACAAACCAGCATTTGCCCTGCCACATCTTGGAGAAAGTGACTCCCAAGAAGGTACTCCCTATGGGGAAACTCATATTAAGAAGGGAATTACAGGTGATTTGTATTGGATCCAAAAGGCACGTTCTGTTGAGAAGGGATCCATCTGTGGAGCATTGTCAGCTTCATTTGGTATCTGTTTCTGTCCACCAGAAGTGATGGTTCTGAACTGTGTCATCCAGGTAGGTCTGTGTCCTCGACAGCGAGGTGTGTGCTTTGGAAAGCTGTGGCTTGATGATTTTATTAATTTATTTTTCCTGCCTGAGAACTGAAGGGTTTTCTCTGCTCTGTCGAGGTGGGGGACAGAGCAGTGAGACTGGAGCTGGCCAGAGCAGGCACTGCTTGCTGCAGAAATGTTGTGGTTATGTGTCAGGCTGCTATTGTCCCACTGGTTAACCTTCCAAAGAGAGTGGGGGGAAAAAATACTTGAGTACACTGCAAGCAGCAGTAAAAGGCTAGATTGGCTCTAAAATATGACAAGAGTAGCAGGGACTTTGATTCCCCCATCAGTCCACCCCCTTCTACTTTCTGTTGTTTAAGATCTACCAAACATCGCATCTCTTCACATAAAATAAAATCACCTTTGTGTTGCTGCATCTAATCACTGAATAGTGATAATAACAATAAAACTCATAGGAAAGCTCCCTGTGGCAACAAGTAATTGACCTGAGAATTTTCACTACAAGGAATTATTTTTTTTAATAACCACACAGCACTAGAGATGCTCGTTCATCGGGGGATACACCGCTATTGTTCTCATCAGTCCCGATGCTTTGCCTTCACCCTTTGAGTTTTCTCAAAGGATTGAGATTATTTGGTTTCTTTGAAGAACAAAGGATAAAGAATTTTTTTAGATGACTGGCTATTTTGATCTGCAAGGTCTGCGCGCAGTGTGAGGGAACAAACATCACTAAATCATTAAGGGAAGAGGGAAGGGTATGCATAATGGAAAGGAGACACACAAAAGCCACCGAGTCCAGTGGTTAAAGGCAGGAGCTGGCAGCAGGTGCCTGGGTGGTGTTTTCAGCCCTGCTGCTGATCCCACACGAGGTTTGCTGCCTTGCTTCTCTGGACCTCGGTTTTTCTCATCTACAATTTGTCAGGATAATTCTTGTGGCCAAAAGACTTTGTCAGGTTAAGGTAAATTTTCAGTTCCTTGGAGTAGGGTTAATGGTTGGACTCGAGCTTAAAGGTCTTTTCCAACCTAACCAATTCTGTGACTCTCTGAATGTGTCTATGAAAATCCTACTGGGCTGCCCAACCTCCCCACCCATGGCTGGACACAGCACTGATGCCAACCTCAGGTACCTGACATGAGGCTGTGGTGAGCACTGGGATGAGGGATGTCCATCTGCTGCTGCAGCAGTGCATGGTCCTCAGCGTGTTTCTTCTCCAGAAACCTTTTTATCCCCTCCTTGGCAGGAGGCACTGAGGTTTTGCAGCATGAGGGTCTGTGCATCAGCAGTTGTAGGAGCCATCATCCCAGGCTTGCTGATGGTTAGTGTCACACAGGAGGCCTTGAAGGGGATGTGAGACTTGAGGGAGGACTGGCCAAACCAAGAAGCCTCCTTTGCTCCTTGGGCTGTAATGCTTTAGCACTTGCCTTGCTGTTTCCCAGCGAGCAGCTCTGTAGAAACTCGAGGTCCTTCTGAGTCTGTGCCTCACAGGAGAACACACAAATGGACTTCCCATTCAAATGTGCCTTTTCCATTTTGGGAGATAAGAAAATATCACATGTTCTGAGGAAATAGGATTAGCTTGTAATTAAGCAAAAATCCTTCTGTTTAGCATACCTTTTTTTTTAAATTAGAGAGTGAATATTACCTGCTAATTATGGGGTGCACAATACACACAGAGCAATGTCTAATTTGTATCTGAGTGTCTGTTTTTATTCTATTTGAAAATATAAATGTTAATATAGTCACTCACCCAGATGCAGAAGCAAGGAACATCTTCTAGACTTCCAGCTACACAAACAGCATCCTGGTGAGCTGAGTCCCTCACTGCTCTTGCCAGCTGGAATACAGCAGGTGATGCTGTAGGTGACTTAAAAATGTGGTGTCCATGCTCAGCTCCTGGTGGTGGTGGCTCACCCAGAGCAGGAGCACACACCATGGGGCTGTCACAGACTGTCCTCAGGTTGAGCAAGGTCTGTGTGAAGCTGTCATGGAGCTGGAGGCCACAAACCATGGAGGACCAAAAAGTCCTGAACTTTGGAGAAGTTTTGGTCTGGATCCAAGCTCTGCAGCTTGATCCTTGGCCAGGCCTGGAGCCATCTTTGACTTATCCTGGTTTTGTGGGAAAAACTTAGTGTAGTTTTGACAAAATTTGGGCTTGTACAAGTGAGCTGGAGCTATGTTGTGGTTGAACTTTGCCCTTGCTTAGCAGATCTTGGGAAATGGTTTGCTTGAAGCTGTGGAGGGCACAAGTGAACTTATTCTCCTCCAATTTTGATCCCCTTATTACCCAGCAGTTTTAGATTTAGCCCCTGAATTCTGCAAACACTTAAACACATGTTTTGCTTGACACACTTAACAGGAGTACTCAGATGCAGTTCAACACATGTACTGGTTTTTATGGGATCCAAGAGTCTGCCACAAATATTTCAGGTTCAACTTCCATTTCACATCACTGGAATTGGAGCTGGTTTCAGAAGCAGCCCGCTACCCTAATGAGTCCCTTTGATGCACTAATCCCCTTGCTGCCCTTTGGACATATCGATGTGAGCACGTCCCTAATCTTCAGTGGGGATTTTTTCCAGTGACTTCACATTCCATATGCCTCCTTGAGATGAATGAGGGCTCCTGACACAGGAGATGGTAGGAGCTGTGGTTGTCACGGGGTTAACCAGAACAACTTCCGAAAACACGTGAGGGGAGAAAGCCCCAAAGGGAGGATGCCATGTGGGAGAAGTTTCCCAATTTTAGCTGTCTGTCACTGCAAAATGACCAGTGCTGGCACTCAGCATACTGACTGCTGGTGTTGTGTGGCGTGGTAATGGGGTGAAGAGGGTGATGGCTGCAGAAAGGTGATGCCAGCTGACAAACCACATGTGTTTTTTCAGGAATATGGAGTATTTCCCAAATTTCAGCAGTGCTGTTTTGCTTGTAGCAGCCCCGACAGGCACTTGAGCAGGTTGTCCTCAAGTCTGCTCTCAAGCATGAGTTTCTGGTGGAGATTGCAGGGTATTGCCCTCAGCTTGGAGGCAGCAGGGCAGTCGCTCTGCTCCTGGCTGCAGAAGGCTGATGCTGCACCGTGGTGGCACTGGGCTCGGGGCCAGGCTGCCTGGGCTCTGCACCATCCCTGCTCTTGCTTTCCTGGCTGTAGAAAGGAAATACTAAAACCTACCTTGCAGAAAAGTGAGGCTTCCTCAATTAATAAACGTTCTCACAGGCTCGCCAGATGAAAGAAATGCAAAATACCTTGATAGCTTCTTTTATGATCATTAATAATAGTCTAACTTACCTGAAAGGCACAGCGCGTGTCCCCGGCGAGTTTTGATCTCTTGTCACGCCTGGGTATGTGGGATGGGTAAGGCTCTGTCTCTTTGGGGAGTTGTTAGATGAGAAAACAGGCAGCAGATATTTCTCCACCCCCTGCTTCGCTCTATTCCCAACACTGCTTCGCTCCCAAGGATCAATATCTGAACTGAGAAATTGTATGATTAAGCTGCATATTGTAATCATACATCAAGCAGAGTCCACTTCCCCCCCTTGGCACACATTAGCATGCCCTGGTGGAGTGGTGCTTCTTTTGAAAAGATTAAGAGCATCAGCCATGCAAAATATGTGGGGTAGAGGAGTGGGACAGTCCTTCTGCAGAGCGTGTCTGACGACTTTGTGTGGATTGCTCCTTCTCAATTTGCATTACAGAAAAACAATCTTTTATTTATTTAAGTTGGAAATCCCTTTGCATCTGAACTTCAAGTGTGCAGCAAACACACTTTGATCATTTTAATGCAGAAGTCACTGATTTACAATAAATATTGTGTTTTCTTTTCATACTTCTTTTTGTTCTCTGAGGAGATTGGAGCAAAGGCAAGAAATAACTTTGACCTCGTTAGAAATGCCTGGTGAAAGAAATGTGCAGGGTGAGGAAGATGCTGAGCTTCAAATTGTCCCAAACAAATTAGAAATTACAGCCTTGATTGGTTGCTAATTTCTAGTGTGGTTTATTAGGATGGGGAAGAGAAGTGACTCCACTCACAGTGCCTTTGGGTGTGGTTTAGGGGAGTCTGTTCATTTGCTGTCAAGCACCAGGAGGGTGAGAAAAGCCTCTCCCCAGTATGAGCACTGGTGGCTGTGAAGTGCAATTACCTCGTGGTATTAATTGCATATATTTGTGCTGTGTGCCAGGGTCTGAACTGGCACCAGGATTAAGCCCAAAAGGGGCAGTGAAATATTAGAAAAGCAGGAGCTTTTCTGGGACATTAGACATGGTACCATCCCCCGGTTAGAAATTGCTTCTAATGATGGTGTTTGAGATCAGTGGCTGGAGCTGGGGGTTGAGGTGGTCAGCAGCTGATCCACTGTGATCTCTTAGAGCTGGTCCTTGGGGACAGGGGGTTTGCTGGAGCATGGTGGTGGGCTGTGCTCCTGCACAAGGAGGCTGAGCCCACTGCAGCACAGCCTGAGGAAGCTTTCATGTGGATTTGCAGAGCTCCCCTCCATTTGGGGCTAGAAATAGATACAAAGTGGATACTTAAACTCAAAACACAAGCAATAAACCAAACCAAAACACACACAAAACCCCCCAAAAACCTAAACCACCCAACCCAAACAAAACCAAACCACAAAGAACTGCAACAAAACAAACAAAAAACAACACTCCCCCCAAAATCCCAAAGCCTATTCATCCCACCTCGAACAAATGCAGCTTTCTTCTGGAGTAATCCAGTGTAAAGGGAAGGGCTCAGCTCCCTTTATGCACCTGCTGCACTGACACTGATCCGAGCTGACTCGGGGCTTTGTGGCCATCCTGATGCCAGGAGCAGCAGGTCCAGCTTACAGGTGTGAATTCCAGCCCTGTCCCCTTTTAAAGGGGGGATTTTCCTTTTTCGTGCTGGGCAGGCTCAGACAGAAAGCAGTTAAACAAAAAGAGCAGTTTGCTTTGCCTGGAGTGTCACCCGCCTTTCCTCTCTGTCCTTTGCTGCTCTTTTTGTTTCTTTAATCAACGTGGGTTCCTTTTGCTTCATTCAATACTTTTTCTTCCTTTTTTTTCATCCTGGAGCAAGCCTATGAAATGATATTCCTGTTTCTGAAGGAAAGGCAGATTGCTTGAGCTTTACTCAGGGTTGTAACTGGGACCAGCAAGGGCAGTAGGTGTCTTGGTTGCATCAGGTAGATTGGGGACTTCAAGGGTTCTTAAAGAGTTGGTTTGTACTTGATCAGAAGTTTCCCAGCTACTTAAGCTGTTGTGTGTATTAAGTTTGCAGTGCTGAGCACCAGGAGCTGATGTGTTGGATGAGAATGGTGGGTTTACTTTTTACAGGGAGGGCTGTGAGTAAAGGAACCTGGGAGGCATCTTTGGGTTCTCCTGAATCAGGCTGTCTGAGCTCAAAATCCAGCCCATCATCTTCCCATTTGCTCCAGGATAATTTGTTATTATACAGGATTGTAACCAGAATAGTTTAGCCTAAAAGTGATCCACCCTCAATTACAGGCTGCTGTGTTACTTCAAATACAAAGAGATGGGAGACACATCCCTTTATCCTGAGCATCTTAGACAAAGCAAGCAGGGGGGTTAGTGGCAGTGTAAACACATTTAAATTACCCTCTTTGGGAAACCCTGATCACTCATTATGGTCAAATCCAGCTGGATGGAGCCAGAGTGGCATTTGTTGTGTTTTTGTCTGCTGGGAAAATGCATGTTGGAAAGCATGTGAACACACACAAAGTCACTGTGTTATATTGTGCAGGGGTTTTTCCTGGTAAAGAAATCCTGGGATGGTTGGCAGCTCTCCTGCTCCATCCTGGTGCTCACCGGGACCTTCTGATGTGCCCTCAAGACGTGACTCTCCTAGTTTATGCCAGAAATTAAGCTTTGCACAAAATTGTTATCAGTAGTGCTGCTCACAGCAGGATTTTTCTAGTAGAAGTAAATCTGGGGAGGGATAAAACCACAGGGATAGTTTGTGGCCCTATTTTTGTACCCAAATGCACCCCCCCCTTCAACCTCAGTGGGTAGAACAGACCAAGAAGGGCATTCTGAGGACGTGTTCCCAGCCCTTTCCCATCTCCTTGGAGAGGCTAGCACTGTGATGGACCCATGCACTAATGGGTGCTGCACACAGCAAGCTTCACCCTGCCAGCCAGCCTGATGGCTGTGTCCCTGCAGGTGTCCCAGGGCATGGTCCCACCAACTGATGGAAAACCCATTGCCCCTGGATGCTGGGTTTTTTCCCATCCTGACCTCATTCCCCTGCTGCAAAGTGGTGGGTGTTGCCCAGGGGACAGGTTTTCTCACAGGTTCCCCTGCTTTATCCTCACCTCCTTTCATCAACCAGCTGGGAAGATGCTGGGTTTCACATCATCCCAATCTCAGGATAGAAACTGGTGTCCCAAGGAGAATCCTACCTTTGGTGGTGCCCAACAGGGAGGGTCCCAAAGCCCAGGTGGAGATGGGCACAAAGCAGTGCACACCCCAGAGACTGCAGCAGGAGCACTGGGAAGCTGATGGGGGACCAGGGTCCATCACTTCCCTGTGTTTCTCTGTGTGGGAAGCAAAGCCCAAGTCCTCTCCTTTCTCCTCACTGCTAGACAAGAGGTTTAAAAATGAACACTAGTTTCCACTTAAGTCTCATTTCCTGTCAGTTTAATGGGATGTGATCACACAATTCCCTTCATACCCCATTTGCAGTGAGCAAGCTTTGCTGGGAAAACTCTCCAGGTCTTGGTGGTATTACCCTGGGTCTGAATTCCTTTCTTCCTGTCAGTGGGTTTAGTGAGGCTGTTTCCATGGACAACACCAGCGTGTCCTGACACTACTCCATCCAAGCCTAGACAACATTTTCCAGTTATTTTCCAGTGACTGAGTTTAGGTTTCCCATTGATAATAAAACAGTGGGTAGAAGGAAGTGATTTACAGCTTACAACTATATCTCATTCCTTGGAATAAAGCTCTTTGCTTTATTTTGAGACTTGGAAGATGAGTACGGTGTCTTGTTTGAAAATACATCCTCTGTTTTGGAAAATCTCCATATATTTTGTTTCAGTGTTATCTGCATGGCTGTAATGAGAAAATGATGTGCCTGCTACATGACCTCCTCATAAAGAACATGCTTAAAGTGAGACAATAACATTCAATTCCCTTTCTAAACCATCAAAAAGAAAATGGTTTTCAAGGCATTTCTTCCTCCTTCCCAATTCCCTCCCTTCAGCCACTTGGGTGGTCTCATTTGACAACTTTGACAATAGAGGAGGTTTTTTTTTTTCATGGACAAACATGCAAGTGCAGGAGAAAATCTGGAACTGGAAAACAAATGCTTCCCCTGCTGCCTTCCCTAAGAAAAACCTCAAAGAGGCCGAATATCAGCAGAGCCTTCCATGGCTCTTGGCAAAGGCAAAGTGAGAGGGAGACCTCCAAGTGAAGGGAAATCTGCTCAACCCCCTCTTTTTTCTTTTCTTCTTTTTTTTTTTGTGTGTTTTTTTTTCTGCCTTCTTGCATTACTGCTACAAAACCTCACAGTCTTTGCCCAGAAAGCTGGGAGAGTGATGGGAACTTTGTAGTGCTACAGGTTTCCCAGGCTGAGGTCAGGCTGAGATCTGTGTGCAGCAGGACCTTGGCTTGTCCTTGCTCCAGAAAAGGTGAAATGCATGGAGGTGGTCACTGGCAGGATGATCAGAGAGTGCATGATGTTGGTGAAGGGTGAGCTGGACCACGGTGTGTCTAAATATTTCTCAGTGGGAATAAGGGGCAGTTCTGGAGGTGACACTGAAATTCAACAGGAGGAGGGAGCAGCACTTGTGCGAGGGCCTTGTTAGAGCAGTGCTGGACATGTGAGAACTTATTTTGCATCTGTCAAGGATTTAGAAGATGAGGTGGGGTAAATCCATTGAAAATTCCTGTTGTTCATCTGTGAAAATCCTCCAGCCCACAAGATCACCTGTTTTTCTTGGTGTTTGCTGGGTGGGGAATGCACAGCTTCTCTGATGGTGCCATCAAGGTGTGTTGTCCACTCAACACAATGCTGCTTTAAAAAGTCTAATGCCTGCTCTGGAGATCCATCTGGCTGTGTAGCACCCTCAGCCTCCAGGGAAATGTGGCTCTAGATGCAGCCTGGGAGCATCTGCTGCTCTCATGGTGCCATTTGCTTTGGTGCTGCAATTCCAGGCTGACACCAGTGTGAGCTGCATCTGCACCATGTGAGACACAGCTCTGCTGGCTTTTCCACCTGCACTTGAGCAGCTTGCTGGGTTTATTGCCCTGGGCTACCAGAACAGCACGCTTCCCTCTGTGTGTTAAGGTTGACTGTGTTACATGGGAGAATCCTCTTTTAGGAGACTGCTGGAGAAAGGCAGAGGGAGAAGAGATGATAAAGCCAAGTTTGATCTGATTTAAAGATACAGAGGCACCAAGAGTCAAGGAAAAATAGGATGCTTGTGTAGAATAAAATAAACTGATCCCCCAGTAGAAAATACAAATCCTGTCCATCGCTGAGTCCAGCTAGATTCCTCTAGCTGGGGGGAGACCCAACTGAGTATCACTTCTCAATGCTGCCCTGGGAGAAAGATTTGCCTGTAATTAGCTACCAGCATCATCTCTTAGAAAATGGCTATCAGAGAATGAGCAGAAAAATAGTCACAAGTTCCCAGCATTTAGCAGTGCTACTTTAGTAGCCTCCACAGGGTCAGAGCCCAGAGGACAAATAGTATACCATGGGCTCACTTTGTTGGTCAGCAAAAATACCAGGAGCATGATTATCACTTCCATTGCTGCCTTTTTAAATCATGTTACAACATAAAGAGGCTTTCATATAAATGAGACTTTACATTCATAACAACGAGCATCAAAACCAGAATGCATTTGCAGCCTCCATCTCCCCTTTCTACCATGACCCTGCCAGGCCACGATGTGTGCAGAGGACAACATCTCTACCCCCCAAAACTGGCATCCTCTTGGAAGTGCAAGGAGTATTTAACTCCCCTTGCTTTTTTAATGATCCCTTTGTTAACCAGCTTGTGTGTTTTTGGCAGAAGAGGCCCCCCCAGCAGAATCCAGGCAGAGCAGGTCTTACAAGACCAGCTTTGTGCCTTGGGAATTTTCCACATTGCAATGCCAAGAGGGCACAGGTGCAAAGCAAGTGTGTGGGGGGGAACATCTGGGCTGATGACAGTTCAGTGGTTCCAGTAAGCTCCCACCAAATGTGCCTGTGCACCCAGTGCATGTTAGAGTGGTGGATCTGAACTAGTCCTTTACAAGGGCGAGCAGCAGCATTGCCTAAAAGCCCATCAAATACTAATAGCAAATCATGAAGCTATAAAATGCACTAAACAGCTTTCCACTCGGATTCTGGAGACAGGGAGCTGTGCTAAGCTGCACCCTGGGAGAGGCAGAGCTGTCTCTGGGCACCCCTCTTTAAAGTGTGGAGAATTTGTGTATGCATTTCTTGGATCAAACCTGCACAGCAGCAGAACCAGAGCCACGAGCTCTGCAGCCCCCAGACCAGCCTTGCAAACTGCAGAGTAGCATTTGCCCTGGTGGTGTTGGGCATCCCCCACCACCCTGGGCAGTATGAGGAGCAGAGGATGGGTGATGGCTCACAGGGGAGATGTTGTGCTGAGCTTGTGCCTGATGGCAGGCGTGGTATTGAGTGCAGTGCTCAATATCCTGAGCCCCCCAGAGATAGGTGAATGCAATAGAAAGTTTCTCAGCCTATATCTCATATTCCTAAACTGACCTCTTTGTGTTTTCCCTGCTTTGCTTTTTGTCTGCAAACACTACTGTCATGGCCCTGGTTGCAGGAGTGACTCAGTAACTGGATCGTTCGGAGCAAGGTCTGGAGGAGACTCCCATCCAGCTACAGACACTCAGCTCCCAGGACTGAGTCACTCAGTGGGAACGTGTCTCTGGACTGAAGTGTCCAGTCACTGATGTGACATGAATTTCAAATACAATATACTATTTATATCAAGTCTCTCTGTAGTTAGACCTTAGTAGCTGGGGAAACAGATCAAATACCATGATAAAAACCTGGATATTAAAAAAAACCCAAACAACAACAAAGCAATTGTCAGGTTTTTTACAGCTTTGTGTACTGTATGTCTGTCTATCTGGGCTTACAAATCTTTGACACCAAAATGACAGCGGGGACACTGAATATTGAAAGCCAAAGCTGGCATCAGCATTTCCATTTGGGTTATTCCTTTGTGTTGTCTCTGGCACATTGGCTTTGCTGCAAATGAGGTTTGAGATCTCCATCTGGAACTGGTGGATGAAAACTTTCTTAGAGAAAGGAAACCTAGCCCCAGAAGCAACTTCAAAGCTCTTGGAGTCTCATGTGAAGATGGGAAAGCAGCTCTGAACCTCTTGGATTTTTAGATCTCATAAAATACAAATTTGACCAGCATTTTCATGTCACTAAGTCATTTTACTGCATCTGGCTACTCAAAGCATCATTTCTTCTTTCTCCAGCTTCTTCCCCCTTATTGGTTGTAAAACAAGGGGATGAAGTCTACCAAGTGGGCATCAAATATATGTTGAAATCTTGAACCCAAAAGGGGCAGATGAGAGAGGAGACACAACACACCCATGCCTCCCTCCATGAGGGAGCTGGATGAGGAGTGCTCTGTGTCTGGGGAACAGGAACAGCACAAGATTTCCCCCTGCCCCCCCGGGTTTGTGTATCCCTGGTTGGTTAAATGTGCCACAGGCTCAGGTAGAACTGGGCAGTTGAAAGATTACATATTAACTATAAAAGGCTGTGAAACAAGAGAAGGGGCAGACAGTGGAGGCTTCCCACAGGAGTCCTTGTGCCAGTGCCGTTGGCATGGACTTGTTTACACCCTCTGACTTAGAGGTGCAAAACCACTGGGGTCCTTCTGTTACATTTACAGCCAGATTTTGCTCTCTCTAAATGCCTGATGTAGTCGGTGTTAATGGGGCATCTGTTTGATTTCTCCAGCTGTAGCTGAAGTTATTCCATACCCAGGGGCAGGGGAAGGCACCTGGATGCCAAGGGGGTTCCAAGGTGAAGTCACTATGAAGTTGCACCATTTCTCTCTCAGCCTGCTTGAGATGTTAAATGACAATCACTTGATTTTTGTATAAGAATATAACCTGTCCTATATCTGTGGCAGATCTAAAAATAGTTTTTCTTTGTCATGTTTCAAGATTTTCTTTTTTTTTCCCCTCGAAAAGGTGAGCTCTTGGTGCTGCTCCTGGATAAAAAGCACTGCACAGAGGTGCATTTGGAGACCCTGTTTGCTCAGGGTTCTGTCATTATTTCTACAGCCTTCTGCAGAATCAAAACTATGGGGTGTTTTTATTTACACGGAGGACAGACTTTGAGTGACAGATCAAATGGCCAGATTTTTAGTGTGATTTAGGAAAATTAGTTAATTTGGCTAGAGAAATCGAGGATCCCCATGGAGTTTACAGGGTAAAACTTGCTTCAGATGGTTCATAAACAAAGGGATGTGTTGCTAGGATTGCTAAGTTCAATGGATTTTGCTTTTGCAACCCACTGTTGCAGTTTTATTTTTCCCTTTCTGTCTGGGAGATATTTAGTTGCCTCTCAGTTTTATGTTTTCCTTCTGATTTTCTTTTTTTTTTTTAACTTTTATTGTTTTCAATGGTCTTAACAGCAGGATTTGCATTTGCCGTTTGTTTTGGGGATTGGAAAAAATAAAATAAAAAAATCAGATGATGAATAGCAAAAATACTAAGTGACTATTAGCAAATGATGTGTGTTGGGGGGCCTGGCCCAACCGAAAGCATCTCTGCAGGCAGCTGGGCCAGGCACGTGCATCTGCGTGCAGGGGGGGGAGATAGGCAAGTGAAGGAGCACGGAGCTGTGAGAAGTGTGCCCAGCGTGGTTCTGAGCCACAATAATTCTCTTTCACAGTTGCCCTTAGGCACAGTTAAGCTTCTATATCAGGATGTCTTGGCGTATCTCCCAGTGCCATGATGTTCCTCAGTGACTCTTTGTGTTTGTTCTTCGTCTGACATTGCACAACAGTTCAGGATTCCTTGGTCTTGCCTTGTTTGGATTCTTTCATGAATTGCATCCATGTGTCCGAGGCGCTGAACCCTTTCACAGAATTGGGCAATATTTGCATTAAGATCAACAGTTCTTTCCTACATGAGTGCAAGTCGTTGTTCCTTCCAGTCCCAGAAGTGCTGATGTGAAGTACAGGACTTTGGATCCAGGTACAAGGCTGCAAGTCTGGGACACAGGGCTACAGGATAATATTTGTTCCTCATGTTTATCCTTGGAAGCAGCTGGTTTTCCCTTTTGGGCAGAATATTGGCTATGCCTGAAAGCCATTTAGAAATTGCAGGCAGCACAGGATTCAGTAGCCTACCTGTTAAGCAGGGTTTCTTGCCAAAGCACATTACTGTTAAGAGCTCTATGCTTGCAGTCAATTTAAGGTTAAAGGCAGAGGATTTAACACCTCAATCCAGTCTGGACCTGGGCATGTAAGGAATAGCTCCTGGTTTGGATAATGTGGCCGCCACCAGGCAATACACGAGCTAACAGCTTGTGCACGCCAGAGGAGTGATGGATAAAGCTGCACAAGGAAGGCTCTTTTTGTCCCTTCTGATGTGTATGTGATTCCCTGACCAACTTTCTCCAAGTGGAACTACAGCTGAAACCTCATTCCATTAAAGATCTGATTTCATAACTATCCTTAGAGGTGGTATCTCAAGAGGTTAGAAATGGAGGCTGTTGTCAGCCAGGACATAATTGTCATTTATGTTTGTGCTGCACACAAGTGTACGAGACCGACCCGCAACGTGTCACAAGGCATCTGGGTTTTCCTATGGCTTTCTTCAAGAAGGCAGCTTTTATTCTCTTTCAGTTCTCATCCTTTCCCCTGCTGTATGTCTGATTTATCAGAGTGGCTTGACATCTGCTGCTTTCCCCCTTTCTCCTCTTGTCTCTTGCTGATATTCGTAAGCAAATTGCTACTGTTCCATGGGAATGGAAAGATAAAGCAGTGAGGTTCTTGCGTTCATGGTGCAGAGGAGATGACGACTTTAAGGGCTATTAGTGATTGCTCTCTGCTTGCCCAGGCACGACTTGGATTTCTTAGTAATCCCTGCTATGCCAGTGCTCACCAACAGCAGAGTCTGCTGCTTTGCTTTTTCTAGAATCACCCTAAACCCAGGTGGTGTTGTCACCGAGCTGGTGATGTGGTGGCAGGATCAGGCCCTTTGTGAGTTCATGACAGTAGCTGTGGTGTGGATTTCCAAAGGTGGTGGTTGATTGCTTACTGTGGGGTCCTGATCCTCACAGAGGTTGCTCAAAACTTACCAAGAATGTAGGTGTTTGATATTTGTGGCCAAAAATTGAGCTATTTAAAATCAACCCTCATGTTTGACAATGATAATTGCCAAATAAGTGCTCATCTGAGAGAGTGATGAGGTTTGAAGATGCCAGAATTTTGTAGGGTAGGCACAGACAAGACAACCACAGGGTTTGTCTGACTTCAGTAGTCCCCTTGAAATAACTTCTTTTAATATTTCTAACTACTGGCTCCTGTTTGCTCTCTGCCAGGGAGGCACTATCAGAGCTAACCAGCACTAATTGGAGAGGGGGAGGCAAGGGGAAAGGGCATCAAAGCAGAGAAGAAGAGGAGGGAGCGTAGATTCCAGAGACCAAGTCGAATGCCATCAAACTTGGATGGCAATCCTCTCCTGAACCACAGAAACATGCTTTTTACTGTGGGAGAGCAGAGTAAAAAAAAAAAAGAGGAGAGATAGGATAAGGCTGAAGTCAACACAGTTGGTGCAATGAACCCTGGGCTGTTTCACTGGAAGTTTCCTTCTGTGGGAAAAATCCACGACTGGAATAGGTCGGTCTTTTTTGCCACAGCAAACCTATACTTAAGTGTGATTAAAATGCTTTCGGCAAAGGAAATACCCTGTCGTTTAAGCCAAACATGGGGACATCCTTTCTCCCCCCGATTGATGTTATGGTGGTTTATGTGGCGTACTATGTCCTGAACCAGACCCAAGTCAATTAGGCACCATTTCAAAGTATTTTCTCATGCAGCCCGAGGTTTTGCTCGTGCCAAGGAAATCTGAAACTGGGGGGAACGATAGCGGCAATGAATTCTGAGCCAGCGCAGCCAGGCCATCGGGTTAGCAGGCAGCGAGCGCCGCGGGATTCTCTGCTTCAAGGATCAAGCTGTCTTTTTCAAGTTGGGAGATTTAATGGCCTTTTTGCTGAGATCAAGTGGAGTATTGGTTTAATACCTGATACAAGCCCTATCAGCAAAGTATATCCTACCTTTGCAGAGGGACGAGGCGATCTAACTAGAAAATGATCAGATCCTTAAAGTTCTTTCCTATCCGTGGACCAGGTGGGATTTCTGCCCCAGAGACACCATCTAAAACACGTTTGCACTCAGGCTTTGACTGTTTGAAGCTTTCAGACAATCGCGGTGTGGGAAAGGACAGTTCTTACAAATCTTTCGCCCTTTCAGTCCCGAAATATCATGCCTTGTGATGGAAGAGAGTAATAACATGAGAGCACCATCACAAGCCAGCCAGCAAAGGAAATAACAGGGTGACCTTATAAAATCAGTGCCGAAAAAGCCACCCAATTATAGGGTTAAATGCCACTGAAGTAATGATTCTCCTGGTTTATCTTGCTGGTGCTACGCTGCATTTTAAACCCAGCCACTGGGGACCTGTGAAATGGTGCTTAAACCATCAGTGGAAGGTTCCTCCATATAACAGACATATTTCCATGTATTCCAAAACAGCCCTGGAGTCTGGGCAGGCAAGGAGTGAGCTTAATGCCTGCCTTTGTAGTAGGAGATCTTTTGAAACTCTTATTTGATCGTTTCTCTAGATTAGGATGATTCTGCGCTGCTTTGGAGAAATGTGTTCCCCCTGCCCACCAACCTCCTCTCCCAAAGTGATAAGGCATCTGTAAACACGCTCTGAAACTCTGTACAGAACCTCCTCTGTACACGGCTTTGAAGCAGAGCTGCATGAAGACCTCTGTACCGGCTGAAAATATCTTGCAAACTGATAAAGAAGTGCAGGTACAGCTGAAATCCACTGTGTAATAAGGATTAGCGAGCCCGAGGACGTTTGTTTGGATTGAAGATTTTGCTGAAATGCATGAGGCTTGGATTCGACCAGAATTAAACCCAACCTGGGTTTCATCAGGTGCTGCCTGTGCCCCCCTCCTGTCCCACTCCTCCCCTCCACGCTCCGAGTAAACACTCAGAGCGCATCGTTTGGAAAGGAGCAGTTGAATTTTCCCACCAGCTCAGGTTCTTGTGCTCCAGTTCGCTTCTTGACTTTCCCAACCAGCCCTCAATCTCTCGGCATCTTCCTACCCGTGTGCTGCTCTGTATTGATCTCAGATATGTGGGCAATTGCTCTGCCGAGTGCAGCCTGAAAGAACCCTATTTGATCCGCTGATGATACTATAGCATATATCCTGGCTAATTGTATCCATGGAAATCAAGTGCACTTTAACTAATGGAGGAAAAAAAAAAGGAAAAAGATAGCATGGTCAAAGCTTTTTTGAAGAAATGACATGTTTTAAAACCTGACATGACTTAAAACAGAATCATATAAGTTCCTTTGCTAAAACACTTTCAGGATATATTAGGTATAACAATAGTTTTCTACATGAAAATGGCTTTGAAATCTTAAAAGAAAAGTATTTTAAAAGAAAAGAATTTTTGCGGTGCATTAAATTGGACGTGAATATGACAGATTTCAAAGACTGTCAAAATAACGAATTTACATCATAAATGCACAGGCTCCCTTTTTAAAGGCCTCTTCAACAACTCAGGAAGGCGTTTAATGGTGAGCAAGTTCAAAGTGTCATGGACTCCCACTGGTATAAAAAGGAGGCAATACCCACTATACTCTCTGTGTTTCAGATAATGTATCTGTCTCTTTTCAAGTTAATAAACTGCACTCCTGTCAAATTGCAGATAAATGAAAGCGACCAAGACATTGTTTTCCCCACATATTGCTAAGAAAGATATCTCCCAATATTTCTAAACGACCAGTATGCTAAAAAGAACTTGAAATGAATCCACCCTGCAGTTATTTTACAGCATCAAAGACAATGAAATTTCCACAGAGGCACTTTCTGAAGTTTTAAATGCTTTATTTCTGATAGCTGCTCATTAAGAAGCTTCGAAAGCTTTTTATTGTTTCAAAGGCAGTCATCTAAATTTTTAATCATTCACTAGTGCTCTATGGTCATGATGTTACTCTCTAGCTTTAAAAACCCTTTTTTATTTTCTAAACAGTAATGTCAACATAATGTTTCCCCGAATAATTGTTAGGTACGGCCTTACTCAAAGAGCAACTGTGAGAGGGAGAGAAAGAAAGAAAGAGGATTTTTTTTTGGCTCCCTTTTGCGAGGGAGAGAAATGAGACACTTCAGGAAATTAAAGCCCTGGACCAGCAGTTTAGAGAGCTGGCCACTGACTTTAAATGCTGGTCTTCTGGGATGGTTGCAGCTCAGGGTTTTTTTATAACAGGGGAAGTTTGCAGTGGTTATTTTTTAAGCTAACAATGATGCTCCACAGGCCACTTCTTGCTCTGTGGCACATGAGTGTCCTCGGGGATTAAAGAGGATTTAGGGAAATTTCCTGTTCCTGCCCCTCAGAGCTGCCTCCTACCCCACCTACTGCGAGCAGCCAGGCCAGGTCCTGCTGGATGGGGGAGATGTAGGAGGCAGAATCTTCCTCTCCATCCCCANGGTTGGCACACGGGGCCCACCACCCTGACCAGGCTCATCCCTGGTGCCCACCAGCCTGACCAGGCTCATCCTAGCTTTGCATCTGGTTTTGCTTTTCTCTTCACTCCAGCACCCTTAGATGGAATTTCTTCCTCGCTGCCTGGGACTGCAGATTCTCACACGCTAGACGTAGGGATGAGATTGCAGTTTATTTACTCTACAAGCTTGTATTAAATTTCTCCCTCTAGAAACCACAATCCAGCCTCTCTCCTCTTCAGGGACTGAGTTTTCCATTCTCAGGATCTAAGTGTTGGAATGAACCCATGTTCCAGCTCAAGCCTCTTCCCTTTCTTGTGCCTGTATTAAAGTAGGTTCAGCTCACTGATAAGCAAGCAGCAAGGAGATACGGGGACAGATCTGGGCTGCTTCTGCTTAGCAAGAAAGTGGATCTCTCTGAACGCAGGCACTTGGCTTTTCCACCTTCCAGTTTTCAGTTCAGGTTGATGCAAAAGAATAAAAGAAATACTGAGCTGCAGGAACAGCCTGCATGTGGTGGAGTTAGGACATCACCTGTGAGAGATCTCAAGAGAGGAGGAGAACAAGGGGCTCTTGCTAATGTAATGCTTTGCCCTCCTCTAGTGGTACTTGTGATCTGAGACTCTCAAAGGAATTGCAGATATTAGTACAATAACCTTCCACTGTCAGTTGTAGCTGTTCCCCCTTGCAGAGCTGAGGAGGCTGCAGCATGGGGTTGAGAGAACTCTCGTGGAGTGCAATGGGATGGGGCTCCCACTTTAACCAGCACCTCTTGCTGTGTCCCCTGGGTGATGGAGGTGTAATCCAAGTCTTCAGAGGATCATTTTTTCCCATGTTGAGTGTGTAACTGTTGAGTAGTTACTAGCTTCATTGTATGCAAGCTATGTGGGCTGGCGATGTAGGTTAACACATTTATCTCTCCCTCCTTAGCCGGGCTTTGGGTGGTTTTGAGCACACTGAATATTTTCTGGCTTCTCCTTGTGACTGCGCCAAGACTTCCTTCCCCTCTGCCTTGGACCCAGGGTGTCTGTCAACTGATCTCATCTCTAGAAAAAAAAAAATGCAATTTGCCTGAGTTCAGAAGTTTTGAAATGCAAATAGTTCCAAAGGCACGTTGGCTAACGTGAAGCCAAGAGAGATGAGCGTGCTCACAGCCCCCGGGCTGGCCCCAGCCCTCGGAGGCACAGCAAGAGGAATTTTGCTGGTTGCAATTAACTAGTGATATCATGGGAACAACAAAACAAAATGAGGCGATTGCTCCACTTGTACCAAAGGTTTGGGAAAAGACAAGTTGCCAGCCCTTCCTGTTGGGAACTGGCCAGATGTTGGTGCCAGGCTTGGACAGAGGGAGATGCTGCGTGCTCCGTGGCACAGCCCACGCTGCAGCGAATGCTCTCGGCCCCTTCGTGCCATGCCAGGCTCCTGGATGGTGCAGGCTTCTCTTTAGTGTCTGCAGTAAGGCTGTGTCCTGGGATCTCCATTTGTTTTCTTGGCCAGCCAGAGCCCAGATCACTTTTCCTCATCTGCTTTGGGTTTTGTTTTGCCTGGTGTAGTCACTGCTGTAGTCCCAGCACACCCCTGAGCTATGCATCTGCCCAGCCTGGGGCTCCTCCTGATGGACCCGGGCAAGCTGCCACCAGCACTTAGCACTAGTCCTTTTGCCTTCTCCAACAAGCCTTGTGAGCAGCCCTGCCTCTCTTTGGGAAGCTTTGAAGACCTTTGTTGAAGTTCTACATTGCTCTGAGTGTTCTTGATTCTGGTACTGGGAAAAAATCAAAAGAGAACTTGGAATAAAGTGTTGTCTTCAGCTGGTATTTGACCAGGCTTACCATGCTCCCCAGCCACACTGGGAGTGTGGGAGTGTGTCAGGCAGACCCTTGTGGTGATCAAACCCATGGGAGAAGCTGTGATCTTGCCAAAATAGGCAAGCCATGAAGGTTGAAGCTCCTGTTTGTTACCTGCACTTAGAAGTCCTGAGGAAAACCAAAGATAACATGACAGTTGCTGTAAGAAATGTGTGCTAGAAAAGTAGACTATAGCCTGTGTGGACTGTTCAGCATCTGTCTGCCTGCAGCTGTGTTGTACACTGCTGGGGAGGACTTGATTTCGGAGCTGATGGGCTCTCCAGAGCCTGTCTCTCACTGAAATCACTGGGGAGCCTGAGCTGGGCAGGTACTGCAGCTCCATCCCTTTGGACTGGGGAGCTGCTGCTTACATTGGCTCCTGCCGTGTGGAATGCCACCGGTGCCTTGGGAAGCCTCCACATCATCTTTCCAAAGCTTACATTTGCAGAACACACTTTTCCTGTAATGATAAAAGACTAATTACAGCTACCCAGAATCTTGTCTGAAAATAATTCCCCTCCTGTGTCTAGGATGACCAAAGAAAACAAATGAGATGAATAAATAATAAAATTTGCCTAATGTGTGTTTTGCCAGAGACAAAACAGATTCAGATCTGTATGTTCTGTGTTTGGAGCTAAGTTTAGAAATGGGGATTTTGGACAGACTTCTAAATACTGAAATGCAGGGTCTCAAGCCCTTCTCACAGATTGCAAACATCCTGTGTTCTTGGCTGTTTCCATGTCGGGATCCATGCTCTGTTACCTTTCCAGGGAGAATTTAACTCTGGCCCTTTATGCAGAAAGAGCCAAGGGCTTTGGGAATAATTAGAACCCAGTAAGTTCATATGCTACCAGCATATTTGGCCTATCTTAGAAGCATAAAAGGGTGGGATAGAGTAAGATACAGCTCTTGCATCTGTGAAATTCTTTCCCACTGGCAACCTCCTGACAAAGTTGTCAATAAGGGGGCTCTTCCAATTTAAGATGTAAGTGCTGTCACAGGCAGTGGTTTTCCCAGACTCTGTAGGTCCCTGCACATGGAGGGAGATCCCAGTACAGCCTCCTGGGACTTAAAGCCACTGCTCAGAGCAGTGCATTGGATGCAAACAAGTGTGGCCAGCAGCAGAGCTGCAAGCAGAATATTTCTATTTGTTTTTCCTGGCCCAGTGCATGCTTAGTGTTGCAGGGTGAGGGAGAGGTCCCATGGTCCCCATCCCACAGCGCTGCTTCCTGCAGGACGTGATGCTTTGGACCCAGCCAGGTGTCAGGGAGCTGGAGCTGTTTCCATACAGCACAGCAGGCCCCAGGGAAGCTCCTCTGAGGTGTTTAGCATGTGGCTTTCTGAGCCTTTGGCTCCTTGTAGTAAGTGTAGCTATGTTGACCTCGGCTGAAGAGCTCTAGAGCTGGGCCAGCACGAGAGCAGAACCAGCCCTTGCCCATGAGGATGGAAATGCAAATGCCTGCCCACAGGCTGCTAGTTCCCTGTGCCATTTGGTCTCCCAATACCCTGCGTGCTATATTTCTGTGTTGTAATTACCAGTCTGGTTCCTGACAGCTATAAAGCTGTCCTCGGGAGAGCGTGATGGATGATGTTGTGTTGTGAGAGTGGCCTTTTCTGGGGAGTGTTGCTAACTTGCTGGCATGTTCCTTGAGGTGCTCCATTGCTTCAGAGTGAGCCACAATTCCCCACTGCTTTCACTTCCCAGTCAAACTGGTTGCTCTGAGGCTGCAGCTGATGTTTTCAATGATGATGGCTAAAGAAAAGAAGCTGGACTTTTTCCTTGAAGCAGAGACTTTACCAGAATGACTCAGCGGAGGCAGCATAGCTCTAGATGGTCAGTTATAGAGAATACCACCTCGATTTATTATTCCAAACTATTTGCACATGCCTTTGCACTTTATTTCTTCTCTGTGGTTATTCAGAAAGAGTTAAACTTCATTGTTCCATCAGCGTTGGCAAATTAGCTCCGTCATATGGTACCGTTTCCCTTTCCTCCTCACTGACTTAGGTGATTAACTAATAAAACACTTAAAATACTTGATCTGAAATCTGCTCTTGGGTAATATTCAAGGGTTTAAAACTTCAAGCTTCATTGCTGGAGAGCCTGCCTGTTAGTAAGCTCTGAGCACTCCCGCAACGTTCCAATGCAAAGCACCTTGTGTGCTGTCACACCTCCCTGCCTGCAGATTCAGGAAAAGGTTTCCAGGATGTTCTGAGCACAACTTGCTCCTCTCTACCCTATAGAGATGTGGAGGGTGGGATCTGTCTCATTTAACTTAGACAGGACCTGACTTTTAAGCAGCTGAAATTAGATATCTTGGCTCCTTCTGCAGTGAACAGAGAGAGAGAGAGCCCTAAAGGGAGAGCACTTCAGTCCTTAGATTGATGTCCAAGGGAGGTTTGAGGAGATGCCCTGAGGTGATGTCTACTCTCTCTGCTGCTTATAGGAGTCGTCCACGTGACTTGCTAAGACAGTGTGCCTGACTTGCATGTGGCAGGATGGATCCTACCTGCAGGCACACATTTTTAAAGGTATTTATGTGCCTAAACAATCAGAAGACGCCTCGCAGGATTTACAGAAAGGTTCTTCGGTTCTACTGAAATAAATGGGATTTAGTTTAGATAAGGCAGACATTTGGGAAACCTGATGTCTCACGTATTCTCTAAACACTTCAAAAGAACGTGTGCCTGAATGTTCTCTCAAAGTAAGGTCAGATTTGGCTGACAGACATTTAATACTTTTGATCTTAACGTGACCCTCAGGAAATAACAAACTTTTATTTCAAAATAGATGCTTTATTCTGAAGGATTGAAAATAGAGCCTTTCCCCCTGCTGCTTCTGAGTGATGTATTCCTTCCCACCAAGGTCTTGATTATGCCATCTGACCTCATGGTACCTTTCCTTGATGGTAAGGGGGAAGGTGTCGTGGTCTGAGTCCAGTTTTACTTTGGGATGTACAGGGCTAGAGTAACTCTCTTATTTCCTATATAGACTCTAAGTATTTCCAGTCTTAAAAGGCTAGTAAAGGGCACTGCCAGCCTTGTCTTCCAGCTTCCATCATGTCCCTTGACTGCTAAGCATGGTTTCAGAAAGGAGGCAACTTCACACTAGCTCATAAGAAGTCCAAACCAGCCTTGACTTCCAGCTTTCATAGGAAACAGTAGACCAAGAGCTTAAACAGAAATTAAATCTTTGGATTCTGGCCTTGCTGAACTCCAAGCAGAGCATGGGGTGGCCCAGTGGTTGAGACAGAGAGGAGGCAAAGTAGAGATGAGAGTTGGTGAAGAAACACGTTGTAACTTGGGCCAGCTGCAGTACTGAGCTCCTTCTGGAGAACCATAAGTTTGGGGTTTTCTTTTCTTTGCTTCTTGGAAAAAAAATTAAGAGAAATAACAAAAATTCTGGAACATCTTCACTGGAAACCCAGATGTGGCATCTTGGAGCTAAGTTTTCTCTGGTAAATAAATTTCAAGATGAAATTAAACTAAACAAAGCTGAACTAACCCAGCCCTGCTGCTGAAGTGTTTTGTTGGGTTTTCAAATGTCTTTGTGATGATTCTGTTCTTTCCCTCTTCTCCCAGTGCCATGTTGAAACGTTACATGACTTGAAAGCCTGAAAGTCATGGAAGGGGGTAGGGGGAGGAGGAAAATACAAAGCAAGTTGTACAGACAGCTATTGAGGGGGGGTGTGAGGATTTTTTTTCTCATAAGCCCCAGTAACCACATGAAAGCTCTTTAAAAAATAACGAAACCGTCTTCTCCGTAGCAGTTCTAGTATTGCAGGTAGTAAAGGCTGGTATTAATTACCTGATTGAGCTTATTGCTGCAGGTGGAAGCTGCTCAGAAGCTGAAGTGTGTGGGTGGCCAGTCACACTGGTTCCCATAAAGCTAATGGGACACCTTGTCAACCCCAACCTCCTCCCTGGAGCCTCAGGAGCAGAAACAGAGCAGGTTTCTGGAAAACATTGTGTGGAGAAATGTAAAGGATCCTGGTCTGGCTTTCTGGAGCCACCTGGATCCAAATATGTGCAGATGTGCATGTCTGTCTGCAAACCAAACCTGCTGGAAGAAGAAACACTCGTGTGACACAAACAACCGCCTTTCAGAAGCCGGCACGGTGGGTGCTCCAATTAACAGAGCCATGACGATCGCTGTTGCTCATGAGTTCATTACAGAAGACAGACAGACATCTGCAGGGGTCTTAAAATAATGGCTTCTTTTATCTGGTGATTGGCAGAGGTGGGGTGACAAGGATGTGCTGCTTAGCATAAACTGACTTTTTCCTCTCTCCTCTTGGATACTGGCAGAAAACACAACGCGGTCACTCAAAAGCAGCAGTTCAGTGGAGGATTGAGTGGCCTGCAGCAACCTTTGCTTCATCTGTCCTGTGTTAGCGTGGTCTTCCAAAAGCACTCATCCTTAGGCTTGAGGAAGAAGTAAACCTTCTGGTCTCCACCTCTCCAGAAAGCTACTGGTGCTTTCAGAGAACACATTTTTGCTGCAGGAATGGTGTTCTTTGCATGTCAGCTGCATGGACAGGGACCCTGGGTTTACCCAGGTGCTTCTTGCTAAGCTCTCTTGGTGTCTCTGGTTAGGTCTGTCATCAGACCAAGGCATTGCTCCAATCATGAAATAATGGCAGAAGTACCCTTTGAATTTGTCCTCTCTTCCCAGGGCTGCGCAGCTCTGCCATTGCTGGCAGCTTTCCTAGAGGCAAAGAGATCTCGCATCACTTTCAGCCTCTTTAGTCTCTCAGACTTGAGAAACATCCTGAAGCACTCAAAAGAGATAACAGTTTCAGGGCTGCTCCCGTCCAAATCAATCACTGGCATATCCAGATGGGAAAGACTTGAGACAGTTTGGGTTTCTCATGAGTGTTCTGAGATTCCCGGGGTTTTAGTCTGATTTATTTTTCTTAAGCTGGGCCCAGCAATAGAAAATAAGAAGAGGTTATTAGCTATTTTATAATTATACTCTGACCTTTTACAGTACTTCTCAGTTAGGGACTTCAAAGCCATTTGCAAACTTTCCTCAAACTTTCTCGGCATAAAGAAATGCCACCAGTCAGAAAAATAAAGTGTTTTCCCAAAATATATGAGGAGCTGAGCTGGGATTAGACCTCCAGACCTCCAGCTCCCAATCCCTTACTTTAACTGCTAGCTCAGCCTCTGCTCAGTCTAGGATGGGAGTAGCAATTGGGAATAAGAAGCTATTACTGGGGCAGGCAGTCTATAGGGAGGGGATAGTCACTGCTCTGACAAGAATGTGTTCTTTAGGACTGGCTTGTGTCTGGAGATGGACTCAAGCTGCCAATTGGCACTGCTGGGATTGAACACTGAAAACCCCAGAGCCGGGGAGCATTTGAGGTTTGGGATCTTTTACTGTGGATTTCCAGAGATGCCCATTCCAGAGGCCTACAGTACATCATCTGCAGCACTTATCTCTTCCTCTCAATACTTTGCCATGCAGGAGAAGAGATGGGAGGGTTTTCTGTGCCGTGCTGTTATGATTCCTCCCTTCTTATTGACCAACTTAAGCAAAAGTATTTGCAGAACTAATAGAAGGGGCCAGAGTTTCCCATTAAAATGTTTCTTTTCTGCCTTATTGCATCGCTGTCTCTTTGGGATGTGTGTCAAAATAGAAAGAAAAGGGATGCTGTTGTGTTTTATTTGGTCTTTCATTTGAGGATTGCTGGTTATTTTCGAACTGAACTTAAGCAGAAGGCCACAAGAGTTTAAACCTGATTAAAAGGATGCAGGAGAACATGAAATGCTGCTCTCCAGAAGCTCTCAGACTCCCTGTTAATCTGTGCTGACACCTTTTGAGCATCAGGGTTAAGAGACAAATAAAGAACGTGGGGAAACGGGATCAAGACAAAAAAAAAAGTGAATTAGTGAATTAATGAAGAAAGATCTTGAGAGAAATGTCTTTGATACCTAAAAATATCCGATAGTGTGTATTAGTTTAAAAGCATATTTTCAATGCAGGGATAAGTGCACACAGCAGGGAAGAAAATACAAGAGAGAGGCGGTAGAGGAGAGCGTAGAGGGTGAATTTAACTGACAATAGATCACTAGAGCCTGTGGTATCACATTTAGAGGGTTAAAAGGCTAAACATCTTTGTATTTAATGGAAGATGCTCCTAGAATTCTCAAAAGCAAAAGATGGAGAGAAAAATCTGCTGTCTGGGAACTTGAAAGAAATGTACTTTTGAGACCCAGAACCTGGAAAGCTGCAAATCTATTCAACGGGGAGACCCAGCAGATCCATTTCTTCCCTTCAGCTTCTGTCCCGGGGTGTTTGCTGTTGCTGAGACCATTCCCAGATGTGCTCCTCACCCTGCACTCAGGTTGTGTGTCCTGCCCTGTGTCTGGGTTGCTCCAGCACTAAATCTGCAGTTTAGGGAAGACTTTCAACCTTATCCATAGGCAAACACTCTTCTTGGCCAACAAATGAGGAGGAACCTCAACAGAGAAGGGTTTGCTTTGTCAAGAGCGTGTTAGGCAAACACTGTGGTGAGCCTTGGGTTTCATAGTGAAATACTTTATATACCACTGCAGTGAAAATTGCTCTTGGGTGTTAATCAGACTGGAGCTGGCAGGGTTGGGACCAAACTGAATGATTATAACTCAGAAATCTATTATAACTTGCTAATCATTGTCTTAGAATTTTACCACGCACTCTTTGAATCAAGAAATCAACTTTTTTTTTTGGTAGGGAAGGTGGGCTCTCTAGAAAACCTGTCCTTTCTAAAAAAAATCCAGTAAGTCACGTTCTTGGAGAACAAAGATCTAAGGATGCTCTACAGAAAGGAATAACATGAACAAAGCTGTAGCCTCTATTAAAATTGGCAAAACTGCTTAAGGCAACCCAATTGCATATTTTTATTAGTATTGGGTTGTGATGCTGAACAAAAAGTGACAACTGTGAATAAGATAAAGGTCTTCATTGTGCATGAAATATTTAAATTGTTACTTTAAGGAAAGATTTTATATTTTTTCTTAAACACCATAAAACATTTATGATAACATTTTACAAAATTAGGAAGGGGAGAATTGGCTTGAAGTCTTCTAAATCCATTAAATTTGCATGTTGTTGTTCAAAGCAACAGTTAAGAAAGCAAGAAAAGGAAAAGGTCTAGAAGGCATGAATATATATATTAGAATGTGTACTTGATGGTTTTATCTGAGAATCAGAAACCTGCTAATTGAACTGGTTTAGGGCTGAACACCAGTTTTATCTGTGGGTTAGGCTGAACAATTAATGACTGAAGTGGAGAATGAACTTTCCATGCCAGGTAGGGGAGAAGAGGTTTGTTCCCAGCAGGTACTGGATACAACCCAGAGACAGAGCTGCTCTGGGGAACCAGCTGCTGAAAGTTCAGGAAAAAAAACTTTGCATTTCATCAGAAACTGCAAGTTTCCCTATTTAAGTGTCTTCAGGTACCTTTGCCAGTAGGTTTTGTCTGCAAAAATGATGCTCCAGAGAAAGGAGAGGGAGGTGTTGAAGCTGCTGGTGCCAAGGCAGGTCTCTGCTGCGTCACAGAGATGTGCAAACGAGAAGGACCTGATAAAACCTCTTCTGGCAACTGCTGTTATGGGCTTTTGGGGTTCATATGCTTAAGGGGGATGTGGGGGTGACTCCCAGAGCAGGTTCTGTGTTGTAAACACCCACAACACAGAGTGAGATGAGGAACTGCCCCAGCTGAGCTGTGCTGGAGGTGGCTTCAGGTGAAACTGCAACATGGATTTATCTGGAAATAACCACCCAAGGGAGTGCAGGGAATGAAGCAAGGAGAAGCTGGGGCAGGGGGAAAACCATGCTGAACACACAGCAAATATCACACCTCCCACCATGGCAGGGGGGGACAGGTTCCCATCCCCCCCACCTGCCTCAGGAACCCCGCTGTGCTGGCCCCATCCTCCTCCTCCTCAGCTGCTGGGAGAGCCCCTCCCCACTCCTCCGAAGCAATCGCCTCCTGTGCCACCCACCCAACAAGAGCAGCAATTTGTTCCCTTTTTAAGAAAAATTAATTGTGGCACAGGAGTAAATGTGAGGACTTCAAACGTACCAGTGAGTCTGAGTGGAAAATTTGGCACTTGGAAAACAACCACGAGCAGCAGCGACACGGTTGCGTGTCATGCTGCACTCGGAGAAAGACTTTTGAAATCCCCACTCTGCACGCTCTGGTCTGCAGAGCGGTGGGAAACCCGCTCGTCTGCGTTTTGCTGGTTAGTAATTACATTTTTTTCATATTTTATTTATTTCCTCAAAAGAAACAAGTAATTATTACACAATCCTTTTCCCCATACCACTTTGGAAGATTTATCAATTATAATCTAGGAGAACGGCCCCATGTTAGACTTCAAATGAGGCTCATTAAAGATATTTTTTAGGAAGAGTGGTGGAAAAACAAAGAACTGCTGTGCTGTTGTCTTTTACTTCTCTTTAATGTCGGGTTCAGAAGTAATGATGTTGGGAACAATCATTCTTCAAGCCTCTGTTTCCTTGTGTTTACTCATTAAACACGAGAACCAGGTGCTCTCACGGGGAAATGCACATCCGAACATTGGCTTTAGAAATCAAAAGTCTCTTCACTTTTGCTAACAAGCACAGCATCGCAGGGAAGGGACCGGGGAAAAAGCGAGCAGGACCTGCTTTAAAAATGAAATAGTAGTACCCAGCCCAGCAGTATTAGCTCATAGAAATTGTCCTGATTTTAGAGAGATATGGGTGGGAGGCACATGATTAGAGGGTATTCATGCTGCCTAATGTTTGGTCTTGCTGTTCGGAGCTTCCCTGCATTGCTCCTGGAGAGAGAAGGGCTCAGAGCAGCAGAGGTCCTGCCCTCATCCTCCTCTGGAGGTACCTGTCCATCTCCACCGATAAGCCAGGGGAACCAGCTCTGCTAAATCTTAGGAGCAGTTCATTGGCTTAAATGTAGGCATCTTGTGCCACTTTGGGCTCCTCTAGGGCGCTGAGGAGATCTGCACAGGCTGATGGGTATGACATTTGCCAATGGGAGACTCGTGCCTGCAGATGGAGTGTGCAGAGGTCAGGGAGGTGCCCCAGGGCAGCTAAAACTTCCATCTACTCACCTGTGTTTGTACACAGCTCCACCTGAGGTATGTTGTGTGGCCTGGGTGAAATGGGGTCACATCAGGGCTGACAGAAAAGCTCTTGCTTCTAAGGGAAGTTCACTCAGTTTTCTGGAAGTTTCTGTAGGCAGAAATTAAGAGCCCAGAGTACAGGTCCAAGCTGTGAAGCTGCCTTGTCTCTGAAAGTTTCTTTGTCATCTGGAGACTTTCAAGCCCTGTCTGGATGCATTTCTGAATGATCTGCTCTAGTTCTGCCCTGCTCTGGCAGGGGGATAGGAGTTGATCTTTGGAGGTCCCTTCCAACCCCTAACATTCTGTGATCAGAACATTCATAATTTGGTGCTGGTATTTGCTGTGAATTGGTTTTGACTCCGGCAGCAATGAGAGAACAGGAAAACTCAGGACTCAAGCTAATTTTCTTCCACTAGTTTTTTGTATGGGATGTACCTGGGTTTGACAGCCACAGGGAAGCAGAGCTTCTCTGTTGTATGGATGTCACCTCTAAGGCTGGGATGGAGGAAAGTACCCTCCCTCTGGAGGGATGCAGAGGAGGTAGAATGAATGTGTCTGTGCAGGAGGCAAAGGTAATCACCTCTTGGTGTAGAAAAGTCCTTGGGTCTTTTGATGGCATGCTGAAAACTTTCATATTTCCACCAAGTGGTTGAAATCATCAATGAAAAATTAGATTGTAAAGTAGAAAACCTTCATTTTTGCAGGAAATGTGTTTTGGGTTTTGTGTTGTGGGTTTGGGGTTTTTTTTTGCAAGTTTTCAACCAATCTCAGCACCACTTTGGTGAAGCTCAAGGCTGGAGCTTGATTTGCACCAAGTCAAACTCCCCACCTCCAGTCTTCAGCTGACCTGGTGGCAAAGACAGCGTGTGCTGAGGACACAGCCAGGCCATTCATGTGCCAACCTCCCCTAATAACCATTCAAATTGCAAAACTGGCTTCAGTGGGCTTTGCTGGGGTTCCTTGCTGGAGGGCTGCTCCCCCTCCCAGCTGCTGCACCGCTTCGCTCCCCAAGCCCCCAGCGCCTCTGAGCCAGCCCGTTGATGCCCAACCCCAAGATCTGTGTTAAAAGCTGTGAATGCTGCTCTCCCACTTCTAGCCCACCTTCCCAGAGCCAGTCGCTTAAACTTTTTACTTGTCCTACAGGAAAGCCTGTTAACAGGAAGATATCAAGGGGAATCTGTGTAGATCTGATTGGCAAGCTGTGTTCTTAGTTCTTGGTGCTTTTTTGAGTCGTCGTCTTTTCCCCAGCAGTGCCTTTTAATTCTGGTTTTATAGCTGACCTTGTTACTGTTGTTAGTA
>VWZY01001661.1:126839-161323 GCA_013399075.1 Chloroceryle aenea
CCCTTTTTTTTTTTTTTCAGCGTAGCACTTCTGTAAATGTTTTTGTTCTTTGTTCTAGTTCACTGTCCCTTTGAGGTTCCCTCTGATGTCTAGTCAGTGGCGTGTTTTTGATAAATTCTTCCCTAGCTGGTGCATCTTCTCTCCAGGTATCAAAAATCAGGGCAATGGTTATTGAAGGGACGCTCATTAGAGTGATACAGGATTTCACTGCTGCCACCGCCACTAAGGAGTGGGTGCCTCCAAGTCAACAAATGGGCCAGCATTTAAACAAAGAAGCAGGAGATCTGCCCTTTCAGACCTGTGGGTTACACCTCAGCCAAGCGCTGGGCCTTTGTTTGTGAGGCTTTGATTGCTCACATGTGATGGGGAAGGCAGCGAGCTCTCCAAACTACCTGTCAGCTGCGTGCCACCAGCAGATGGGTCCCATACCTACCATCAAGAGGCAAGAGTGGTCTCCAGCAGAACTGTGATAGGAGGCTGAAGGGGAAGAACTGAAAAATGGGAAGCAGGGCAAAACAAGCTCTGTTTTGTACCTCTTTCTGCTTACAGTACCTTGGCATCATGGAATCATAGAATTACTTAGGTTGGAAATGACCTTTAGGATTATTGAGTCCAACTGTTAACCCAGCACTGCCAGGTCCACAGCTAAACCTCTCAGCACCACATCTACATGGCTTTAAAATACCTCCAGGGTGGTTTTGAATTGTGTGTGAACAGTGAGACAGTCACAACGCTGCCCAAGGGAGCTAGAGAGTTCCTAAAATCCTGCTGGCACAACAGCCACGTTCTGGTCTTGGCTTCCAGGTAGCTCCATGGGAGCTGAGATGGCTCTCACTCCCTCAGCAGGTATGCTGACCCAAACCAAGTCCTTGGCCTCAAGCTCAGCCCAACCAGAAACTGTTCTGCAGCAGAATCCAAGTCACACACAGTTCAAAGTGGTTTCTTTTATGTGTTAAGGGTTCAATATAACGCTCTGCCTCCCTGGGAACCCCCTTCTCTATTGACCTGTCCTCAGGCATGAAGAGATCACCCACAAAGTGTCTCTGAACCTGTAATAAATTTTGTTGCACCTTCTTGAAGTTCTCTATGGGCAGAGAGCAGAGCAGAGAGGACCAGCAGCTCCAGATTCTTTGTACCAGCCAAATGGAGGAGAACTGTGGAATCTGGGGATCCTCATGAAAGGGAAACCAGCCGTCTCACCTCGGTACTTTCCCAGTGTAGACCTTTTGTCTTGGATTATTCAGACACCTTTCTTGTGCTATGCATAGTAAACAGGCTTTCCTTGAGTCTCTCTTATGTTAGAGGTTTAACAACGCAAAGGGCTTTGTTCTGGTTACAAGCATTGCAAAGAACATCTCTAAGGTTTGTTTACACCAAAGGGCAACGGCATAATCATCCTCTGTACATCATGCAAGGGCTTGCAACAGGAAAGGTAATGTCTAATGACCTTCATTTCTTAAATGCCTTCCAAACTCCTTCTCAGACACTAGAGGGTGAAGCTCTGCAATTCCACTGAAAAGTAAGTAACTGAGGGAAAATGAGCTGACTGCAGGTCAAAGATGGTGTCTGAGCCAGGAGACTTGGCTGCTTTGATTATGCCAGCACTGCCCTATATTCTAAGACCCTTTAGGAAATTAAAGAAACTCCGAGTTGGACAAGGCTGAGGTTAAAACCAAGATTGAGTGGCCTTTGGCGATGCCTTTTGTGGTTCTGAAATACTGCAAGATGCTGCTCCCTCACCAAGCAGGTCCAGTTGGCAGTGCTGAGGATCCAGCAGAGGTTCTGCTGGAGTCCATCATGACACAGATTCCCAGGACTGTCAACAAAGCAACTCAAACAAGGTAGCCTGAAAATGAATTCAACCTTAAATTCTCTTCATGGTTTCACTTTAGAAAGCAAACCAGCTGCCAAGTGCAAACACTGGAAGCGGATCCTTTAATTTGACATTGACTTCTGCTTGTTGCAACTTGATAGGCATACTCCGAGTGCACCACTGCTTTGTTCTAATTCTAATTCACCCCTCCACACCTGCCTAAACTGCTGGTAACTTTCTCAGCTGGATGCTCCTGTACATGTCCTGGTGTTGAGCTGTGTCAGCAAACCCTGCGCCTTGTTGCTTTAAAAGGGTTGCAAAATGCATCTTGGGTGCCAGTGAGCAAGGTTCATGCAGCCAAAAATGAAATGCAAATAGGAGGTTTGGCCCATTGCTGGTGAGACTCTTCAAAGCAGGACTCCCCTTCCTGTGATGTGAAGACTTTGAGATGGAATCCCCTCAAGCAAGAACAGTTCTCAGAAGGGATGCCAGCACCTGGTAAAATCAAAGCTTTGAAGATGGGCCTCCCCATTGATAGAAGTCTTTGCATAAGTATCGTCCTATCTTCTCTGATGCCTTTCCAGTGTCAGCAAACTGGAAGCTACAAAATCAGGAGAGGGGTGGGACCCCTCTGATGCACCCTCACTGGAACAGCAGGTCTTAAGTTTGCTGGAGGCTACCACCCAACTGTGCAGATGGATGGGACTGACCTTTTTCTGTCTGACTAAGGGGTCTGGCAGGTGGATTCTAGCAAATCTTGCTGGGGTGGTTGGAGATGTTATCACACCTCCACTTCCCCTTCTGTTCTGTCCTACCCTCTGCCCGCCACTCCCTTGAGGAGCTGGCAGAGCAAAGCTGTGTTGGCACCATCAGCACGCAAGGGGAAACCCAGCGGCTTCGCTCAGACAGGCAAGGAAGGGAGGTTTTTCCACCAGACTCTTCAGGGCTAAGTCTTTGATTCCCTGTGCTGTGGGAGCAAAAACCTCCTGCAGGGGCTGGGCAGGGAGATGATGGGGCAGGAACAGCACCAAAAGCTTTTGCAGATCTCACCTGCTGGAGCCCTAACGTGCAATATCCTCCCTTTTGGATCTCCTGAGGGAGATGGTGGTGTGGTAAATGAAGGTGAACACTACAGCTTGTCTTCACTCTGTCGTCTTCCAGGGGAAGCCTGATGCTTTCAACCAGCTCCTCCCCTGACTTTCTCAAAAAGAAAATCAGCCACTTCATCCTCTTCCCCAAACCAACCTCTCCTCCTCTTCCTCGGGCTGTTCTTCACCAAAGTAATGCTGCCCTGCACCAAGCAGGGTGTAGAGTGCTCACAGATGACTTTCTATTTAACTGACTGGGCACCCCTTTACTTTGATATATGACCTGCTGAATTACAAGGAATAATATTTTCTGTTCTAAATTCTCTCTTTCTCAAAGACAAGCCTTAAAGCTCTCATTTTTCCTCACCCCCAAAAGATTTCCACTAACAGGGCATAAGAAAGAGGAAGGAGTGAGGCTTCATCTCCCTTTTCATCCTTTCCTCTAATCAAGTGACACTCCTCGGCACCCTGCAATACCTGTCTTCAATCCTGTTTTGGGGTGAGGATTGTCCTCTGTCCAGGAAAGAAGGGGGTGGAAATAAAAAGAAAACTCCTCAGGCTCTCCTTGGGAAGAGGAATTAAGGGTGCAGTGGTTTGGGCACATGGGCCAGGAGAAAGGTGTTGGCTGATGAAGTGTTCAGTCAAGTCCTTTGGCAGAAGGAATCCACACATCACCTTCTGGTTGTGTTCCTTAGGAGACCAATGTGGTCTGTGTTCCTGAAAAAGTAGCTGATAAGAGATATGTTGCTCCTCTGCTTGTCTTGACCTTGAAGACCCCTTCTTGGCTTTGGGGTACTCTGGGAGGGAGGTGGATTGAAATGCCCAAGAGAAGTCTCCTGAGCAAGAAGAGGGTCCCCCTCAGGGTCTCTGATGTGGATCATGGCTGCAATTTGGTCTTCACTAAGGGAAGCTCAGCCCTGTGCTTGCTCAGCTGGCTTATTTTTATCATTTCAAAACGTTTTACTTCTGAACAAGAAACCCACTGCTTATGCCCACCGGACCCCAAGCTGAAACTCTCCATTAAACATGAAACTGGAAGTATGTTAAAACTGCGTATGATAGTCTTAATGAATTATCTGTTTTAAAAGGAGAAAACAGTGAAGAATTGCTGGCATAAGTGTAGAATAAGATTTTTTCAAAGGAATTACCCCAGCCAAGGCCCGGGATAAAAGTATTTTCAATAATAGCATTAGACCAAGAAGAAGCACAGCAAGAAATGCCAACTGTAGTCTCTAAATGCTTAAGCAACTTGAAATCTAAAGATGAAAAGGCGCTGTACACTATTTACTCTTATTAATGCTGAATTGTACAGAAGTACATTTATATTTTATACCTCTTTGAACTGGGAAATACGTCTAATTCCCACAAGAGGATAAAGTATTTTTGCACTGAAGGATTAGAGAAGTGCTGTTTAAAAGACAATTTAAGGTACAGCTCTAAAAGGGACTTTGATAGCAGGTCTGGCCGCTGCTCTGGTACTTTCATTGGTGCCCAGACTTGGTGGATCTCCTCTGCACTTTGCAAGTGAAGGTGATGGAGTTGAATGTTAAGTAGTTGTGGCAGTGTTATTTGAAGATGGAGTTCTGCTTAAAAATCAAGGGGCTAGTAAGTGTCTTTGACCACTTTCCAGCCTTCGTGATGGTCTCCACTGCTGTGACCCACTGGATCTCATCCACGTGCAGCCACTGCCTTGATAAGGTGCTTCCACTGCGGCGCATCTTCTCAAAACTGAGAGGTGGAAAGTGTTTGCTCTTGCCAAATGTTCCCATTCGAGCCCAACCCATCCTCTCCTTAGATGTCTTATTAAGAGTGACAAGCCTCTAGTAATGCAATCTACCACTTGAATAAAGCAACTGCTGTGTTCTGCAGGTGACTCCTTTGTGGTCCCACTCGGAGAAATAGTCTAAGGGATGATGGTGCATGCCTTTAAACTTCATCAGTGAAGGGTAGAAATAATAAATACAAACCAAATGGCATCAGCTTGCACCATCAAGTTTAAAAGCTCCATCACATCAGCTAGGAAGGGATCCTGCCCTTTCTGGCACAAGACAGTGCCCGAGTCTTCTTTTATTTGTCTGAATGATCATCAGATCCGACCACTGGTCTCATGAGGCCAGAAATACTTTCTTGGGGTGACACCATCCCATTTCTCTGAAGACCTGCTATCCTATTCCTGTGTTTGCTCTCTGGCCTGGCAGCCAAGGGGTTACGCCAGGTGGGCTCAGCCTGTGTCTGCTCCTCTCGACCTGCATTCCTGGGGGCTTGTGCTTGGCTGATTGTGGAAAGTTTTTCCTTACCATGGACCCACCTCTTTGAGCGTGCTCTGCCCGTGGGCTCAGTGCTGGTGCCAGGGTGCACAGCTCCTCCTCCAGCCCGGGTCCTGCCGCTGCCAGTGATGGGGCATCAATTTCTAACCAGCAAATATCGTTTTGAAGACTCCATTGTACCAAGCCCACCGTGGGAAGGGGGAGAGGAGCAGATAATGAGCTACTGCATGATCAACCGCAAGAAGAAGGTATAAAAGATATAGACCATTAGAAAAGAACAAGGCTTTAAATGCCATCTGAGATTTTAGCTGAAAAGACCTTTATTAGGTTAAAAAAAAAATAAAAAATCTACATTTAACAATATAGAGTACTCAGTCCTGTAGATTTCTACCGCAAACTCCTCTGAAGTAAACTACAAAGGATTGTGATGTTTCTTCTTTCAGACTTTTTCTTTTTTTTTTACATGAACTTTTTTTTTTAAGGCACCGTATCCCAGTGAACTATCCTCCATTTCTTTTTCTTGCTGAAGCTGCAGATGTACATTATGCTAGTGTGAAAAAAAGCTAATTAAACTGCATAGACTCTGCAGGAGGCAGAGGAGGCCTGCAGTGCACGGGGGATGATTGATTTGGACTGTCACACAGCTCTGCTGGGTGTCATAACTTAGTGACAAATAAAGGATTACAGTGTCCCAGAGTAACTCTCTCCCTTTTATTGTTCACCAGACATCAAAGCACAAAAGCATATTAGCATTTTTAATAAGTAGTTAGGTCAGTCGTGGCTTACAGTTTGGAATTACTTTATGTAAAACTAAAAAAATGAAAGAAACCCCAAACTTATTGGTAGATTAGAAAATAGAATACCCACAAGGCAGGAGCGATTCTTCCATTGCTTTCGATCGAGAGTGCGTTATTTGGCAGAAACACCCAGGGAATGTGGGTTCCCATTGTCTGAAAGTGAGATTTCTAGCTTTAAAAATAATTTTAAGAAGTTGGAAACATTTTATCACAAAAGGATTTATTCAACTTCCAGCGTTGGAGACTCACATGCTGCATTACTTGTGTGTTTTTCGTGGGGAGCTTATTGTTTTCTGCTTACAATCAGCAATATAAAATGATCTTTTGAAAATCACCTTCTCTCTAATGAACATTTATCCCTGAAAATAAAATAGTGAGTATCTTGTGGTCTTTAAGAAAGCATAATCTGAGAGAATTTACTTAAAATAAACAGGATTTAGATAGGAAAACGTGAGCCAGGGTGGAATAATGAAGCTGGTGTGCTGATCAGGATACAATTAGCTCGGCATAATTGCTGACCTTTCCCTTTGAAGTGGACAGAGTCCTCTCTGATGGCTCTGGCCTGCTCTGCAGAAGCAGATGAAGTGGCAGGAGCAGGATAACGTCTGCGTGTAGGATGCTGGGTTGTGTCTGTGCCTTCACGCTCGCAGGCAGGGTGAACCCCTGAGGGCAGCTAGAAAACATCCCCTCCTAACCAGACATGACCCACGTGACAGCAACGCTGTGACTCCTGGCTGTCAGGGGACTGTCACCATATCACTGGTGGAGAGCCTGCTTCCAGAATTGCATGCTCTATGTTTATAAACACCACCCAGGGTTTGAGTAAAGTCTTTACACATGATGATCTTGGCTGGAAAGGCTCTTTCTTTACAGCAGAGTTGATCAAAACCAGAGAGGGAGGGAGAGGTGAGGTTGGATGACCCCAAAGCTGCTCCATATCCACCAATCCCATGTCTGCAGGCACCGGTGGCTGGTGTCCGTCAGCTCCAGATCCAGCCATGGCCAGACCAAGATCCCCTCTCTCTTCCCTGAAGAAAAGCTGCAATAAAGATGCAAATTCCCCCCTCCTCAGCTCCCCTCTCAATGGCATAAAAGTTAACTGTGCTCATCTTGGGTGTGCCTGTTAGGTGCCCTTCTCCAGGCTGGCACCATCACCAGCAAGAGTCAACGGTAACACCAGACTCCAACAATGCAAAAACTGCATCCATCTATGTTGGACAGCAGCCTGTCCCAGGGCAGATCTCCCATTACTCCCAGTGATCTCCTTAGATATAAATTTTAATTTTTCTCTTACATTTTTGCTGCTGTCCAGACTCTACCAGCACCGACAAACTTCCCTCTGTTGCAGACAGAAGCTGTCTGGGTGCAAAAGCTGCAGAAGGAAAGAATAATGTGTATTTTTAAGCTGTATAGTTGAAGAAGCTATATAGTTGAAGAACTGAAAATGAGGAAAAGAGCCAAGATTTCTGTGGAGCTCCAGCAGAAAATGCCATGGAGCATCAGTGGTGCAAGACCATGTTTAGGGAACTGCTGGAATGGGCCAGAACAGCTGTAAAGCAGACACAGGTTTCATATTAGCCCTGGAGAGATGTTTCCTCCTTTTTTTATAACAATCCTTTAAATACTTTTTAAAATGAAAACTTCATTTTCTTGGTACAAAATTACCTTGGGAAAAAAAAAATCAAATTCACAAAATCAAAGAACTTGCCATGAGAAAACCTGACACTTGGATACCCACGTGATAGGCACCCTATAAATACTTGTGATGAATAAGAGAAATTGACATAAAAGTAACGTTCAGAGTCTGTCTTTAATTTCTGAAGACAAGAAAATGTTTCTCAGTTAAAGGTGAAATAAGGTTATTAACCATCCTCTCGTGCCTACACGAAAGGCACTCGAGATACAGTGGAGATGTCCAAAGAGTGCATTCTGTGGGTGCCAAAACACTGAGACATGGTGCAGGAAATCTGGATGGTGGAATTTCCACCTAAATTTAATATCCTTTCTTTGGTTCAAATAAAAAAAAAAAAATCATTTAATTTTACTGTAAAGTCTTTTACTAAATCAAAACTTAACCAAACTTCAGGGCACTCGAACCTACATCCTGAACTCAGTTTTGAGGTGTGAATCCACTAGTATTTGTGTGAGTCTTTCACAATTCCTTGTGTATGTTCTCTGGGCTTTAAGGACATGATGGAAGAGTCTGTCTTCATACTGCAGATGAGCTGGAAATCTCAACAGGACATGGGGTCTGATTGTAAGATACTCAGTCTTGGCAGGAGTCAGCAAGTCCCTTCTGTATTCACACTACAAAAGATGATTTGCATGAGGATTGTCTCAAACTCCAGTCCTCAGCATCTTACTTTTTGCAGTCCCTTCCTCCTTCCCTCAGAAAAAATAAAATACAATACAGGGTGAACTGATTTTATTTTCTGCAGGACCCATCAGCATAATTTATGCATTTTCCAGTTGTTTCCCTAGACCTTTCCAGGACCTGGGAGTCTCTTTCTTCTTGTGAATCCTGTACACTCACTCTCGTAATCTGGGAGGTTCCTGCATATTTGAAAACGATGGCTTCATTTGTTTTTCCAAGTCCTTACTGAATCACTTGTTGGTGTACAAGTGACATTCCAAGCAGCGGATTAATGAAAGCGCCTTTCTTCTTTGTACAAGTTGTATTACGTCAGAAATTTCTCCACACGCAGACCAGTTCCAGTTATCTGATTGATACACTTAGACATCACGCATGAAATATGCCTTTATTCCTGTATTTGTGTCTATAAACTGAAAAGGACCCTTTCTTCTGGAGGAAGAGCCCCGCCGCTCAGAGCTGAGCTGTACGGTTCCGTCAACAGTTGAGCTGGCCGCTCGCCAAGGCCCAGCCTTATCTGTTCAAGCAAAATGGGTGGAAGGAGCCTCAAGAGTGAATTTGGAAAGATCTGTTTGGAAAAAAATAAAAAGGCAAACAAAACCCAACCACAAACTCATGATGTCACTTCAAATCCACAGCTGGTGGAGGCCGTCTGGCCTACGCTGCCCATCGGCCTTGATCTCAGCAGTGGGGCTCCTCTTGATGCCCACGGGGGAAGCAAAGGGCAGAGTTGATCTGACCCTAGAAATCATTACCTGAGGACTTTGCTCTTAGGGCTACATGCTCCAAGGGCTGCACAGCATGGAGCAGAGAGGCCAGGGCAGGGGAGATGGGAAAGCAGCCAGCGTCAAGGGTAGACAAAGGCTCCTGTGGGGCCAGCCCACCTTGGACATGATTCATAACCACATCGTGGACCAGCTGGGGTTTGTGTCCATTGCTTCTGGTGTTGCATAGCGTGGAGATGAAGATGAGGAGGGATATTTGCAGTGGATATTTACCACACAGGAACCTCAGCTGAACAAAGGCACCACTGGGCTTGGGCACTCGTTCTCCCTGAGCCCTTCTGGCCCACAAGGCAAAGCCTAATGGGTAAAGGAGAAGCTGGTGAAGAAGAGGTAGAGTGCAAATAACAGTGCTCTGGTTATATAGATGAACCTGGGAGGAAAATCATGGCCCTTACCTTCAGATTGGCTGTGTGAGGTTACACAAGCCGGGCTGTGGGAAGAGTCACCAGCTCATTAATGTCTCAGGCTGTCTGCAAACGAGTCATAGAACAGCAGCCTGGGAGAGGCTTGGAGGGCGCTGAGACAGGTGGAGAGGAGAGTGCAGGACTCAGGATGACATTTTGTGGTCAGTTTTATGGCCTGATGCCCTCAGGCTGCAGCTGTCCTCCCTGCTGAAACCAGCTAGGATCGGGAGCGCGAAGCCTTCGTCTGAGCAATACTGGTTTGAGGGCACAATGTGACTTCTGGGTGCTGTTTCCTTCACTCTTTTTATCCTAAGCACAGACATCTGGGAGAGTCTGGATAAGAAGTTGAACTGGACTTTCTTTCCACACACCAGGAGGCAGGTGGAGCTGACTGTACTTTTGAGCAGATAAAACACCAAGAAACAAGTTTTAGTTCTGCAAGAGCCAACGATGTTCAAATCATGATATATCCCACCAAAGTCTGGAAGAGTTCATGTTCGACTGACCCTGGCATCCACCATTTCAAACCCCATCCTAGGACTTTGAATTCCTCTTTCAATAACGCCTGAGAAGTGATGCTGCTCAGAGAAGCCATTTGCTAAAGGATTTCCATAAGCCACGAGCCATTAACAACACCACACAAAGTGGCACCTTAGCAGGCAGACCCAGCAGCGAAGCCAAAGCCCAGAGGGGCTTAATTTTCCTCCTGTCCCTCTCAAACTGTCCCATGGCTAATGCCAAAAGAGGTTCACCTTATTATTGCAGGAGCTGTAGGATAGAGGATTTCAGTCTCAAGCTTCCTCTGTACTTCATTGCTTTTAACCCTGGGCTGATTTAAGCGTGTGCTGCTCTGGAAAGAGGCAGCAGCATTTGCCAAAAAAAAAAAGAAAAGAGAATATTTGTGCACCCTGCTCAAAAGCAAAGCCTATCAATGGCCAAGAGGAGAGGCAAAGCCCCCAAATAATTTTTAACTAAATGCTCCAAAGTAAGGGGAGGGGAAAGGGAAGGGATAGCAGGTCTGGGCAAATACCAAGGTGAGGTTGTGTAATATATGTTAGAGGGTGTGCAGAGGGTGCATGGGTATTGCAGGGGGTACAGAACAGTTTTCATGCCTGTGCAACAGCAGAGGACATTGTTGTCCCCCTTCGATTTTCAGCTGAGAGATGAATGAGCTAAAATGACAGGAGACAGAAGGGAAAAAAATAAGCAGATCTGGCCTAAATAGACTAGCAGGATAGAAAAATAACTTACCCAGCTTCGGTTCAGCTTGGGAAAAAAAAAACAAACAAACAACAAAAACCAAACCACAACCACACCACTGTCTCTTGGAGCTGCCTGTGTAGTGTGTGAATCTGGCTCTTCCCATCGTCGCTGCAGAGCTGTCAGCCACAGCCAGGTCAGCTTCATCTGCTCCATCTACCCCTCTGTTGAAGATATTTCATCAGCACGTGGCCTCTCTCAACACAAACGCTGCGAGGGAGCAAGTGGGAGTCTTCACTTCGAGTTGCAAGCTTCTGTTGGCTTGCATCAGACCTTAATTAAAATGGGAGTATTTGGGAATTTAATTAAGAATATCAGGTTGATTAATAAGACACTTAAATGAACATGCAAAGTTAGCTGTGAACAGTTTGATACTTGAACTCCTGCTTTAGCTATTTCCTGATTCGAGGAAGATTTCCAGCCATCAGAAAGGCTCAGGTAATTAGTGTTTATCTGGAGCATAAACTATTTTTAACTGCTCACCCATTACCAATTGCATTCCCTCCTGCTTTAGAAATGTAATGTTTTAGACATAATTTAGAGAAAAACAAGGGAATTCCCTCAAAAAACCCAGAAACCAACAAACAAACAAATGAAGGAAAAATTCTGGTAGACTATAAATGGCAATAGGAATATTATTAATTTTTTTGTTATTGATTTTATTTCATAAAATTTATAATATGCTTGTGTCAGTGCAGTGGTGAGTGAAAAGAAAACTGTGTCGTGGGTGCAGGTGGCAGGTGCATTGTGGACAGGGCAAAGCACTTGAGGAGATGTTCAAGGTCAGGTTGGACAAGGCTTTGAGCAACTTCTCTAGTTGCAGATGTCCCTGAAAGGAGGTTGGTCCCTTCCAACCCAAACCATTCTATGGTTCTACACATTTGGCTGTGGAAAAATCAACTGTGAACATTGGTGGTGATCAGTTAATAGTACTTGTGTTGCACTTTTGGGGCACAGTCAGGTAGGGCTTCTGTTTGGGGAAGCCTGTGGTGAGCTGGTCACTGTGCAGATGTCCAGGGACATCCAGGGCAGCACACAAAGTGTTCTGCCTCACGTCTGAGGGCAGAGGTGAGGTGAGCCTTGGGGGAAGTACCAGGAATCTGAATCAAAGGGCTCCAGGGAAGATCATATCTTAGATGGTAGAGCATCTCTGGTCCACAGGAGCGAGGGGGATAGCAAAATGAAAAATAACCTTGTTTGTAAAAGCTCCCATCCTTTTCCTCCATGGTTTGGTGGAGCAAGGAGCCCTGGCAGTGAAGGGAGGGTAATTTCTGCTCTGCATTGCACACAGAACAGTCCCATCACCTGTGACAAAAGGGGGATGTCCAAAGGCCTCCCCTAACAGCAGTAACATTAAAATATTCTGCTGCAGGATCACAGCGACATCTGAAACTTTCTTTAAGTCATTTTCTTTCCCCTCCTTTTTTCTCATCTCTTTGGGTCCTTTGGCCCATATGTTGCTAATTTTCTGTCTTTTCAAAGCACTCTGTTTCATTTAAAGTCAGAATACATTCTATTCATCACCATGCATACTAGGGAAAAAAGAGATCTCAAAGGTCAGTGTTCCCCTTAATATATAAAATAAATGAGCAAAGCAGTGTGGTTTTTTTTCCCTTTAGCTTATTACTTTTCTTAATCTACTTTTTAGGTCTACTGTGTGAGATCACAGGAGGGACTTAAGCAATCGCTCCTAGAAAGGCTTCTTATATATTCTTGCAAGAAAGAAGTCCCTCAAAAATGCATGCCTTTGTAGTTTGATCTGCTGAGCCAGACTTCAACCGAGCTAATTACTGGTCAGCAAGCTGGCGTGCCACTACGGTGACATGCACAAGCACCCGAAGGACTTCCCTCACCAGGAGCCCACTTTCGCTTACTGTCCATCACATTTACCCAGGAAAAAAAAAATTCCTTCTTCTTTGCTAAGATATTGCACCTACACCTTGAAATCTGTGCAAGGGAAAATCATGAGAGAACACAGTGGCATTCAGATTTTTGAACTAATAACCCAGTAGATCGTAGCAAGTTAAGCTGTTAAAATCACTTGAAATCTGCTCGTTTAAATTGTGCTGTTGTTGAGGTGTGTATTGTTTGTACAAGGCCATCACAGGATGACATTTCTGGAAGGAATCGTGGCAGATCACCATGCATTCTGCAAAGAGGCAGTCACATCAGTAGCCCACTATTTTCTTGCTTCTCTACAGTTTGCAGTGGCAAAAGCTGGTCTCTCCCAGCTCTGGCAGCAATGGCAGGGATTGGGCCAGCCCACATCTGCCCTCACAGGCTGGAGTGACCCAGGAGACACAGCCAAACCCAAAGTCAACTTGAGAGCCAAATGAACCTTTCTTTACAAAACCTCAGACCACATGAAAGCGCCTGGATTTGTGTTCTGTTATGAACCTGGAATTCGAGCCAAGTTAGTTAAAATCTTCATCGAGACTCATCAAAACTCAGGTCTTTGTAGTGAATCTGGCCCTGAGAATTGAGCTAACCCTAGTTTGGGCTTCAAGTCAGCCAGGAGGCAAGTGTCTGGAGTGGGACTAAGCACTGAGTAGACGGTGGGTGGATTTCCCCCATTCCTGGGCTGCGTTGCTGCTTCACGAGGTGGATGGTCTTGCTTGAGAACCCCAACCCCCCCAAACGTAAGCTGTGGGGACTGAAGTGGTTGGGTTCCCTTGGCCAGAGCAGGTTTGGCTGAGGTTGTAACCTCCTCCCTGGTTTTTGGTGGATGCCACGCATCCATCCTTCTCTGCACCTTCCCACTGTAAGCTCATTTGAGGAGAGACCTGCTGTTAGTTCAGAGCACTTGCATAGTGACTTGGCTAATAAAATTATCTTAGGGAAGTTCCCTCAGTGCTAGAAGGTGCCTGCTTTCATCTGGCAGTACTTCAGGGCTGGCACTTCATCAGTAGATGAACAAAGCTGACAAGTAATACAGTATAAGTAAAACTACAGTCCTGGGGTATTTCCAAACCAGGATCCTGACCAGATCTAAAAAAAAAAAAGGAGAAAAAATAAAAAGAAAGAAAAAGAAAAAAGAAAGGTGGAAGGAGCATGCAGGGAAAGCCTTTAAGAGCTGTTAGCTTTGAGCTGTAAATTTGGTATAAATAATATTTCTGGCTGTTTTGAACATGCATAGAAGTTGTGTATCTGCAAGTGAAACTTCCTCACTTTGCAGAATGGCCCCATCAATCTAAATGAAGAGTATTCAGTGGGAATGAGGAATGATGCTACTGAAGAAATCACAGCCTAAAAACCAGTTAGCAGGCAGGCAGCTGTTCTTGGATGCCTTTTCACCACGGGGCTATTTGATCTCTCCCGAGGTCGATACAAGTCCTGCAGACGGGTAATGGGTTCTTTTTGAACAACAGGCCTGCAACATTTCTGCATCTGCAATTGAAAACGCTGTGGCAATGAAAGGAAGCAGGGTCTTTTGGGTCTTGTTTCTGGCTCTACCACTAATTTAATGCATGACCTTGGGCAAGTCAAAAAGCATCTCTGACCTCAGTTTACCTAGTGAGAAAATGGGAGTGGTAACACTTATCAGCCTCTGCGGTCTCCAAGATTTCACTAATACTTGTTTCCTCAGTCTGCTGAGACAAGTGAATCATTGCTCTGCCCATCTGTAGGCAGCCTCCTTCTCGCTCTGAAAAGCAACCTCTCCTTCCAGAGCGAGGGTAACACTGCCTCGTAACTCAGTGTTGGAGAGAGTTATAACCTGCTCCTGACCTCTGAGCATTTCCAGGCAAGTATGCGCTGGGTTAATCCATCATGATATCACTCTGCTGATCACCTGATGCTTTCCATGAGATACACTCCTTCCATTCGACCAAGAAAAAAAAAAAACAAACCACCCCTAGAAAAGCACACGCACTTTAAAGCCTGACTTTTCCATCGCGTGCTGCATTCACCTGGCACACAATTAATTTAACACCCAGCTGGTAGTAAAATTAGGTGCTTCCTGAGCATTATGTTTTTTAAATTGCTTTCTTAATGCTCTCTGCTCCATCAGGGCTGTCCTGCTGAGGAAAGGGCTAATTTGGGCTCTTCTCCAAAATGAAACTTTTCTCTCAGCGTTGCAGCACAACCAAGAACAATATTCCTGTTGTAAATGTGACTTTTTATCAGAGATGCCCAACAGGCTCTCCTGCAAATCTTCCACATCTGGAGGTGGTTTCAGATCTACAGCTTCTGGGTCCCTTAGACCTTGCAGGAGACTTGCTTCATAGGTCCCCTCTGCACTGCACATCCCAGAGCAGTGAAGGTGACCCCTCAGCCCCTTTGCCAGGCAGGATTTTGACATCCAGCTTAGCATGTCATTGCTGCTGTCCGAAAGGGAGGTTGGATTCTGGCTCTGGGAGCTGTGAAACCACACTGAATAGTAGGAGGCAAAATCTGTAGCGTCACAATATTTTTCTTAACCTGCAAGGGAGGGAGAGAAGGACCTTAGAGAAGACATCCCATGTCTGATTACACTCCATGCATCCACGGCTATTGAAACTCTCTGATTCCCCTGTTTGAGATTTAGCTGCAACATCCCATTTGTTACAAGCAGATATGTAAAGTCTCCTTGGTATTCAGGTTCATTTAAAGATTTACATTTTGTATTTCCTTGCTCCTTTTCTGACGATGTACATAAAACAGAATTGTAAATGTTTAGGAAAATCAAAGCTATTCTTAGATGCTTGCAATTCCGCTAAGTTTGTATTCTCTAATTTGCACCATGAAAGGAAAAGGAAATCTGGGAGAGGAGCTTGTAGTTTGCTTTTTGAGGTTTTCTTTACTGCATTTCCATTGAAACTTGGGGCTCAGAGTTAGGGCTCCCAAGGCAGTTTGAAAGTCTGCTCAGTAACCCTTCCCTCCAAAGGACGTGTCTGCAGCCACCTCTCCTACCTTTTCAAGGAGCCATACTGGAGAGTTTAAAAGTTACTTGCAACAGAACCAGCTCTAGGAGACATCCAGAAGCTCAGCTGGACTCCTGTACCCTGGCAAAATTGGTGATAGATGAGTAAATTCCACCTGTTTTTTCCATGAATACTGTGATTTTCAAGGTAGGGTGCAGTGCCTGGCCCAGTGGGGAGGCACAGCCGTGGCTGTAATAAACTTGATTCTTCATATCATGAGCCAAAATGCCAAACCATCTTTTCCCTGAGTGCTTGGCCAGCCCCACTGGTGTGGATGGATCCATGGTCCATCCCTGCGTACGTCAGAGATTGCAAACCCCTCCGGGGTGTAGGGGGGAGTGGGAAGAAGCAGTTTCAGATTAGGATCTCTGGAAGAAAATCACTCCCCAGGTAAACCCAGGCTAGATGAAATCTGCCCTCCTTTTTTCCTCTTTCCACACAGTCAACACCTTGAGAAAATTCAGCCCCACAACACCAACTGGGAAGGGAAACACTGAACAAAACTCCCAACTGGCAAAACAAGAATTTTCAAAGGAATGAGAATTGCATTCCCCGAAGCCAGCCCTAGCACTGCTCTTGGGTCTCTGCTTCTGAAGCTGGAACTGAACAACAACAACAAAAAAAGAAGGGTTGTTACTTCACCCTTTGCCCAGGTTCACAGCTCTGTGGGAAAGGTAGGATTATCCAAACAAAAGTCTTTTGGTGGCTCTGTGGCTCGGCGAACAGGACTCTGGAGTGGAATTCAGGAAAATCAAGCCCTCTTTCCTGCTCTGCCACTGGTCTGCTGGAAAAACTGAACGCTTCCCTCTCGACGTGTGCAGTAACGGGAATTGCCAGTCCAGAGAAAATTTCTCATATCTGAAATATTCCTCTGAATTCTAAGAAAAATAAAATCAGAGAGGTGGAATTTTCCATAAATAGAAAAAAATTCATCTTTTTGGAGAAGGCAAAGGAGAACAATCCTCTACACCACCCACATTCAGCTCCCCATGTCCTGCCCAGCTCCAGGGACCAGCGAGGTCCCGTGGCTCCGGCTGGGGGCTGGTAGTGAGGCTGGAACCCCGAGGAACCTGCTCTGAAGCTACTGAGAAAAAAAAATTAGATTAAAAAAAAAAAATGATGCAACAGGTTGTTTCTGGTAAAGACTTTTTTTGATTCTCTTCTTTAACCACAAAACTGCTACTGACTGGCATGGAGAGCACACACACTAAGGATGAATGCGTGTCCGCTGCAGGGGGCTTACCAGCATATTCAGTGAAGGACATGCCAAACTTGTGACCACCCCTTAGACAAAACTGTGCTGAATGTCCCCTCCAGCCCAGCTGGCTAAGCTTGGCCAAGGGGCAGACGTTCAGCACATCTTGGTGAAGTTAAGAGGAATTTGGCACGGTGTTTTACCTTTGCAAGTCAGCGCTGGAGGAATGCTTTGCACATATGAACTATCTCATGCTCACCAAGCCACTTATTAGTTTCAGGCACTGGCCCCTGTGTTATTATGGCCTTGATAACTTTATTAAATTCAGCCTCAGCTTATTCATCTCACAGAATGGCCCTAACTATTTGTAGATATTTTAAAGTAGCCATCCTTGCATCGTGATCGCTTCCAGACCTCGCTGAGAGACACGCATGTGTTTGAAATGCCTGCTTTCCTTCTCCATTTCACCATAAAGTAGCCAATTTAATTTTGCACAATACCATTTGATAACAACCATGTGTGTGTGTCTTCAACGTTTATATACTTCAGAGAAGGTACTGCTTGGTCAGTGTGAGATAATTTCACAAAGAAAAACGGAACCAGATGTTTCTCCTTTTTACTTGGCTTCTCCGTCCGCCTATCTTGTTTCTAGTGTCAATCTCCACTCAGGTTTTCCATTACCTTGGGAAGGGGATATCTTTACACCGTATGTTTTCATTACCAACTTGCCTGACAAAGTGTGTGGAGTAGCTGAGGTAGATGATTATCAGCTTAGCACCTCTGAGATCATTATCGAACGGTAACGATGCTCAGGAGACAAACAAAGGGGAGAGGGTGTGTGTTGGGTGTGTTTTCAGAGGAACTCCAAAGGGAAAGGTCACCTTTTGCACCAAATTGAGGACAGTGACTGGATGCCTGGGATGCAGCCTTGATCACCCAGGGAGGAGGGAAGGGCATCCTCAGCTGCAGCCAATGGGCAGGAAAACCTGCAGGTGAGCAGAGTCCTCCCCCAGGCACTGGAACAGTTTAGAGACAGCGCTGTTTGATGAGGTCCTGTGGCTGTTTATGGATCTCCTGCCTGGCTGGCAGGGTCGAGGTAAAAGTGGCAGCACTTGGGTGAGTTACTTGTGTGTCAGGAAAGAGAAGGGGAATTTCCCTGAAGCTGTAAAGAGGTAGGATGGGGAGGACAGAGAGATTTGCTGATGGAGGAAGGAGGAGTTGTGCTCTGTAGCCCCACTCAGGGTCTGGAGTGAAAGCAGCAGCAAGGGAGAGTAGCTACAGAAGTGCTGGAGACCAGTAAAGCCCACAGTCTCTGAGGCCACTGGTGGAAAGCAGGATGTGACATTTTGGAGTCACCGCGCAGCTTAACAGCTGGTGGGCCAGGAGGGGACCGTCAGTGATGGCAGCACCAGCAGCATCCTCTTCCTCACCCCTCCAAACACTGAGGTCTCCTCCCTGCCCTGCCATCAGGGCTGTGCAGCCTCCATTCAGAGTTGCCAGCTGTGGTCCAGCACACAGCTTATCTCCATTTGAACTGTGAGTTTCAGATGGGTCACTGCTGGATGGATCCTGTGGTTATCCCTCTGCAGCAGTCCAGGTTACAGTAGTTTTCCTGCTGATAGTTTGGATGGAAAAGCTGTGCTTGCTCACTGGTCACCCACTGGGCTCACAGCTCGAACTTCAAGGAGAGGAGGGACCATGTTATCTGCCTGGGTATCAGAGTCTGGGTAGCACTACCCTACAAACGACCTGTCCTTGTGGCAATGACACATCAGCCCCAAAGCCGCTGCAGAGAACAAGACCGAACACGGATGGAGCAAGAGCAGAGACCTGCGAGCTTGAGTTGCCCAGCAGCATTATTGCAAGGTGGTAAAGTTATGTACCATCTCATTTACAGGTGCTTTTACCTCGACACTGGCTGTTATTAAGCTCCATTATAGGAACAACACTTTGTGATCCTCCCGTGACTCACCAGTCTTGTGACATCCTGGCAGGCGAGAGCACTTGGCCGCCTCTCGAGTGCTGGCGGGGCTGGAGGCGCTTGGAAGGAGCCGTTATTGCAGGGAGTGTCCAGCCTCGCTCACAGCTGCCTTTTGGGCTGGCTGAGCTGGGTAGGGATGGATTCCAGAGCAGGACCTGGTTCCTTTGGCTCAGACCCATGGAGACTCATGGACAACGGCAGGAGTCTGTCAAAGACCTCCAAGAGAGATGGAGTCCTTTGGTTTTGAGGATGTTGCGCATTTTCTTCTCATTGCCTTTCTTCACCCCTCTTTATTTTGGTTAGAATATGAGCTCATATAAGCCTTGTATGTATTGCTTTCAGTTAAATCACCCCAAATTTGCAGAAAACCTTACAGAGGCATGAGAAAAAAAGCACCAGAATGGGTCAGTCTCCAAGCAGCTGACTGGAGTCGTGCAAATCCTGTTACCGGGTGGCACATAGGCCAGTGGGCAAAGGTCCTGCAGAAAGAAGTCTTGATCATCACCATTTCTTAGGGACTAATCCTAAATGCCTTGGTTCCCTGACACTGCTTGCAGTAGTAACAGCAGGTGCCCATGCAGAAATCCTTTTCCCAACAGCTTCTTCATGTCTTTGCTTTCCAAGAGGGAAGTTGAAAGACTTCATGACAAGGATACAGAAAAAACACTATCAATTTTTTAAGTCTTTTTCTCTTGAATTGTCAACTGTTTGTGATTTTTTTTTTTTCCATTTCTTATTTTCAGCTGTTAAAAAGGTAATTTTGTCACTCTATGCACTTTCAATCCAGTAAATTGTAGGAGAAGGCAATTCCACTGGAGGCCTTGCTGGAAAGGAGGAGAGATATTTGCTTAATACATGCTTAACTGGCAATCATCTTGGCAATGTCTTAGCCTCGCTGCAGTCAAGGTGGCTTTCATCACGGGAGGTATAATTTGTCTCTACCTTTCCAATTGCTCCTTCCTCCCTTCCTCTCATCTCCTGCTGCAGTCTACCTGAACTAATAAAAATCCATCTCCTGCCCTAAGCCAGCGAGATGCAGAGATGAAGAATAATGCCCTGTGCTGCTTAACACGGTTGCAACTCCAAATGGTCTGTGTTAGAGTCTACTGGAAAGGTACTGGTGACAGCAGAGCTGCACCTCTGCATTGCAAGGCTGGCTGTGACCTTTATTCCCTTCAGGGCTCCTTGGAGCAGCCACCCACAGTCAATTGTTCCATTGATTTCGGTGGCTATCAAATGAGATCTTTAGTTCCTGAGGGCAGGATTATCAACCTGGGATATCTTAGGTGAGGGCTCAGCTCCACATAAAGGGGTATAGATAAGGGACTGCATTTTCAGGAGGGTGAGTTCAGGAATTCAGAGTGGCTGCAAGTTCTGTTTACTAATTTAGGTACCAAAATCCTCATCCTCAGGTGTGTTACCCACAGCCTCAGGTCAGCCAGTTGGTGAAATATGAAATTCATCTCTCCGTGTCTTCCTACAAGACAGGACTTTAGATAAAGCACAGTGTAAATCTTTATCACACGCCACTGAAGTCACCACGCTGTATGGTGCCAGCAATGCCACCGTGCCTGACCCACATCACCTCCATCAGAACTCAGATTTCTTGTGCTGCCACATGTTCAGCTAGTGAGAGTGATAGAAGAGTGTTTGGGCAAATGAAACTCAGTCAATATTATGATGATTTTCATACAGTTACAGGAATTTTGTAGTCTAACTTAGACTGTGTCATCCAAAACACTTGGAAAAGTCCTGGAAAAGTCCCTTTGAAAAGAGAGTGGTTAAGATCTCCAAGCCTTTGTTGCCCTTCCTCACCCCATAATCATCCCAACTGCCTGGGCCCTGTTTTCTAGGTCATCCAGGCTTGGCTTTCTCTTCCGTGAAAATGCTCAGGTCATTTGTTAGTGACAACAGGAGACAGATCTTTTGGCGATGTAAATCAATGTCACTTCAAAGCTCCAATGGAGCAATACTTATTTACACCTTCAGATATCAGATCCTTACATTTTGCTTTTATGTGAGTCAAAGTTCTTTTTTTTTTTTCCTGAAAGGTAACATTTTGTTGCAAATTTCTATAATTAAGCCACCCCGTTTCTATGGCAATAGACACTACACAAATTAATAAAAAGAAAATATGCCAGTGCAGTTTAATTCTGGCAAAGCCATGCTAAAAAGCTCCCTGTCATTCCTCGTTATGAAGGCAGCAAAATGTGCTTAACAGACTATCTTATCAAAATTAGTGAAAACATTAAACTTCCCCCCCCCAAAAAAAAAGCTTCTTTTGAAAAGTTGTTCTAAACAAGTTTCTAAAATCTCAGAAGTATTAAATCCTCATTAATATAAGCTCAATGTATTTATGGTGTCAAAAATATGTTTTATAAAAGCCAAAAGCAGAGTTGCACAAGTTGCCTCATTATCAATAATCTAGCATCGTCCCTTTTATGTGTCATTTCTTTACACAATATACTATCATTTATGACTTTTAGCAAATACATCATGGCAAAGGATTACTCTCATCAGAGGCAGTCTTTGAAAAGGATATGCTAATTTCTAGAGAGCAAGAAAACATCAAAACAGTGCCAGCAAATAGCCAAGGGACTTTCATGTCTTAATATCCTTCAGAAGTGCTTTATCTCCTAGTGCAACGTGTATCATAGTATAAACAGGAAATGAAACAGCCGAGGCATCAAAGAACCACCAGTGCATGGCTGTAATTTTAGATCAGGTTTAATAAAGGTTATCTGCAGCAGGCTAATCAAACAAAAGGGTGTATGTTTTAAAGCGCCATTTGATAATTTTCATTTAAGGCTCCCGATCAAAGAGATCCTAACAATGTCTTACTGACTCCAGATAGATCCCTTTGCTTCACTTTTCAAAGTAGCTTCGTTTATTGCTGGTAAAACTGGTTTTGATGTTCTAATTTTTTAGGTGGAGGAGAGATCAGAAACTGCTCTGGTTTCCTGTGCACCTTAATTTGAAAAGCAATAGAAAGAGAGCTGAGAAGGAAATGAGCAAATGCAACAAGAGTCAGGAAGATCTCAGGGTCACTTCTGCAACTTCTCAGTGGACCGTGATGAGCTCCCATCCCCAGCTTGATGTAAGAAGGGGAGATGGACCCGACCAAGATGGGGCCTGGCCATTGAGTAGTTAATATGAAGGCAAAACACCCTGGAAGCCAGAGACAGAGGGGGAAAAACAGTAGCTTGATCTTGGCTTGTTACCGAGGCAAGGCAGAAGCCAAACCGGCTGTTTTGATGACACTTCTCCTCCTTAGCCAGCAGGAGCTCTGCTGGCACCATCCATACGCAACTGAGAAAGAGACAATTGCCATTTGACTGTCCTACACTGGGACAAAACTGGCAGGTCTTCTGCCCTTGTTTTGTGACTGATTCCTTGATTGTACTTTCAGGCCAGATCCAAGCTGAGCTCCTGAAAAAAATGACTATTTGATGATTACTGAAAGTGGGGTAATGCTAACAGGAGAGACTTGGAGAAGCCGCTCTCTCATAGCGAGGGAGAGAACGCTTGTTTGGGATGCCAGTGTAGCCTCCCATATTCCTGGTTTATTAATTATTCTGTTTGAGCTAAGAAATTTCTCCAAATAAGAGCTTTATCAAAATTCTTATGTTTCTGGCAAGTGAGAGATATCCAAGTAACTGCACATAGTTCAAATATTTTGTCAATGCTTTCTGCACCACTCAATCCCGGGGAGGGTTCAAACTGCTTTTCACACAAAGATGATACTTCCCATTAAATATGAACCCTCACCTTGAAAATTCAGCCACAAATATCCCTCTCTGGGAGCAGGGCATGGGGGAGGTACAGTCAGATGGCTCTGGGAAGCAGCAGGAAAGGCTTCCAACTGTCCAGAGATTGGGTCTGACTGTTCTGGGGAGAGATCTCAGCTCTTTAGCAGCAGCTTTGTCCCAGCAGTGTCCAGAGGATGGGGTTGGCAGGGCAGTGGCACTGCTTGAGCAGGGGCTGGGCAGGTTCAGCACCTTCTTCCTACCAGTGGTGCTTTTTGTAACTTGTACCTTTGTAGAGCTTGCTGTTATTTTTCGTGTCCAGAAATCCAAAGCACAATAGGGCGTAGTTCTAAAGAAAAATGGGAATAAATAAAAAATTCACCCTTGGGTGCACTTAATATAGTTGGTAAGAAATGTGCTGACACCCGACTGTTCTCCTTCCCACACACTTCATGGAATGCTAGTTTTATACATATACATGTGTATATATTTCCTGCTGATGCTCTCTTAAATATTTCAAAGTATTCTTATGAACCAATATACATTTATCATGGTATTTGTAAGACCTTGGTTGTACCCATGCAGCCTTGGTTGGCTTCTTTTTCTTTTCAAGTCAATTTTAAATTACCAAAGAAGTGCTGATAGTCACAAAAATCTAGTTACTGGCCATGAAAACTCAACCATAAGTAATCTCCCCAAAACCAGTCCTATGAAATATTCATGCTCCAGGAACGCTGTCCCATTCAGGTTGGCCGCTTCCGATAGCAAATGCTTCAGGAGAAGCAAAAAGATGATTCCTCTGTCTTGAGATGCGAATGCAGCCAAACTGCTAAAAGACAAAAAAAACCCCAGGATTAGCTTATAAAATAGCCACAGCAAGCATTAGCATCCCATCAGGAGTGGCAGGATGAGCAGCATCCCTTCACCCAGCCTCCCTATCGACCTCCAGTGTATCTGCAGCTGCCATGGATCCGTCCCCGCTCTGGATTACGGGCTCTGGCGCAGACACCGATCAATAGCGACTGAAGGCTGGTAATGACCAAATGTCAGAGACTTTTCAGCAGCTTTTTTGAACTAATATTGGTACTTCCTAATCCTGTTATCAAAGGATACCATGAAAAACACCATGACGGTGGGTACGAGTTGCCAACCTTTTGCAGATTCATATACTAGAAGCCAGAAGATCCCATTCAATAATCTTTTTTTCTGCTGACCTTTATTTCATGGGCCATTAGATTTCATCCCTATCAAGTCCAATAACTGGTGTCTGACTGAGGTACAACTTGTGCTTGGCAAAAGCATATCTTCAAAGAAGAAAACCTGTCTTGATTGAAGACAGTGGAGCTGAACACTTCACCACCCCTTGGCAGTTCAGCTCAGTGGTTATGAGGGTTTCTTTCTGGGCACTCTTCTGCCCGAGGAAGTTAACTCAGGGTGAGGGAATGTGGACGCATAAAGACAACAATCTCTTTCTACTTAACCGTCTGCAGACACAAACAGGCACAACAGTCATTCAGAATTACTCCACAATGACTGCTATGTCTACAGGCCTTATTTTGAGTTTGTCTGCCTTGGGTTTCATCTGTTAGTCCTTTTCAGCGTGCTCACCTCTCAACCAAAGAGCTGTGTATTTCACACTGACATGTTTTCTTCACACCTCAGCCCTGTCTTCTGCTTAGTAACAGTCCCCAGGGCTGGGACGTGGGTCATTTCTCATGTCACCTCCAAAAGTTTCTTGTTAGTTCTGTGCTGGTCAAACCAGAGAAGTGGGCAAAGTCCTCACCCAGCTATATTCAGAATTTCTTAAGGTTCATACCTTGCCTTCCTATCGACCCTAACTCACTGAGCTTGGAGGGGTTCTGGATCATCAGCAAAACAGGCACCTTGTCATGCACGTGTGTGCCTGGCACTTGGCCCTCTGCAGATCTACTCTCCAATGTCACCGTGTGCAAGGCTGGGACTTCCACCATGCCTGGAAATGTTATTTAACAAGAGGTGCTGGGCTGTGTCTGTGTGCGTGCGGGGTGCTCAGGCTGTGCACGTCCAACACAGGGGGTGGGCCACAGCAAATGGGTTTCCTGAAGATTTCTTGGTGACCTCTAGACTTTGGGAGCGTGTGGACTCTAACTGGCAGGTGGCAAATAAAATATACATAGTGCAAAACATGCCTGAGCTCAGCAAATGCTGTGCCTAAGTCCTAAAATTATCCAAGACAGTCTCCATAATCTTTATGGGAGAAAATTAAGTCTTCAAAGCAAGAAGGAATTTAAACTATCCCTGGTTCAAAGAAAATTGCCACATGCCGACAAACATTAAGAATGATAATATTTTGCTAAAGCCCCAGTAAATCGTTGTGTGGTTTCTCTGCATTTCCTTTCCCATTGCTGTTCATCGCTCCTACATCCACATTCACACTGGGAGGTGAAGGAGGAAAAACTCCCTATTGAAAAGAGAAGACAAAAATAATTTTAATTTGATACAATGCCCTTGGATATGGTTTTGAATCAGTAGCTTCACTTTGCATGCAGGCTGCTTCTTCCAAGCATCTTTAGAGCTTTTGCTGGGTACCAGAACGTCCCAATTTAAACAGAATCTGTCAGAAGTCTTGTCAATTTGTTGTATTAACAGCTGTAATTAAAAGCATTAAGCAAATGCACCAAGAGCCAATCCAGGAGGGTGCTGGAACCTGTGCTAGCCTTTGTTAAAGCAATTGCTTCAATTACAGTTCCAGGTGGTTAAATGTGTGTCTGTACTTGGGGAATATGAAGAAAAATAAGGACCAAAGAAATTGATTTTGGTGATGTGTTTTTGAAGCACGAGAGCATATTGTCGATGCCCTTTAGCAGCAAAGGAGGCAGAGGGGAATGCAGGGGTGAGGAGAAAGGATCTACCACACAGGTCAGGGGACAAAATTAAACTTTCCTTCCTCCCACTCCAGAACTTTTTTCATCCCTAACAGCTTCCGGATGAAGTAAGTTTCTGGATGGCTTCATGAAGCAGGACAGCAATCTGTTGCAAGACATCAACATCCCAGCTTCTTGTTGTCCATTGTTTGTGACTTTGGGGTGTAGGCACTTCTGGAAGCAGAATTTTACCTTTGTTTATTAACTGACAAGCAAAAAAAAGTCTAAAGCAGAACACATGCTGCAAACTCCCCTTCCGCGCATCTTTTCCAGGAGGCTGGAACTAACTCCATGTTCACAGCTTGATCACATATGTGTGAAAGGGATCCAGACTTGAAAACTGCAGTTTGGAGCAGCAGTGGTGTGAGAGCGTCTGTCTCCACATCCCAAGAGAGGGTTTGAGTCCAGCAATGAGGAAGAACACCCCTCCAGGCAAACTCTTCCTCATCCCAATTACCTACCAGATTAAACCTTCTTGCTTATGGCCTTATAGCTCTTCCAGAGTGCTGGGTAAATCCAAGTTTGGCTTTAAATTCCAAACCAAATTCCAATTTATTTCAGCCTAAGCAGCTACAGAGGCTGTTGTGTACACGCACCAACCGACGACAGCTGTTGTCACGAGGTTAACGTGCGGCTGTAAACGTAACGGTAATGGAGCCATGAGGATAGAAGAGCTCGGTCCGACCCAGCAATGCCTCACTCACAGAGCTGCACACAGACAGTAAATCAGGAGAGTCAGTTCCCATTACTCAGTTTCACCCTGGAGGAGCTCAGCTACTTTGGCAGCGCAGATGACATTAAACAGATGAAGAACAAAAGTGGCTCAAATATGATTACGATACATATGTGTAGTTGTCACAGCCTCCTTTCAGCTTGCACCGTATGAAAATAACCTCATCAAAACAGAAAGACTTTTAGGGCCAGGGTTAGTTGCAAAGAAGCTCTAAATAAAATAATCACAAGGCTCCAAATGTTGTTACCAGTGTGAGTCAGCAGCGTGCTCTGAACTTTACAGGACAAAAAGTTTGCTCTACAATTGCAAAGCTTGCCATAAAACAGACAACTACCTTCTGGAACAAACCTATAGCTGGTTTTTAATATGCACCAGTTTGCTTATTATCTGTGCACCAAAACTTCAGTCACTGGTGAGCCTGAAGTCAAGCCCTACATCATCCATTGACTGCTCAGCATCTGGAAAAGGGGAGCACATCTGGACCCAACATTAGATCCCCCTGCTTCTTTCTTCCAGAGCGTGCTGAACAAAATCCCTGACCTGACCATCTCCCATAAATTTAGCAAAGAATTGAAGGTGGGGCTGAGCTTTATTGCTCCATTACAGCCCTGTCCAGAAAGCTCAGCATTCAGTCCAGGGCTGCACTGAATCTCCATCGCAAAGCTTAAAAAGTGGATGAAGATTGCTGACGACTTTTTCACATGTGTGAAAAGCACGGAGACCTTCAGAGAAGATTTGTAGCCCTTGCGACCACCTCGTGTGCGATTTACCATTCCCCTGGTGTGAACGTGGAGCTGGGTGAGACTCAGAAGTTCTGACAGAGTTTTGCTTTCAAAGTTCGGTTTGTTTAAGTGACTCAAAGGGGTGCTGAGCTGCCTGGAATGGAGCCAAAATAAATGTTGATGCAAATCCTGCAAAGTAAACCTACCCCCTCCTGGAGTCACGTGCCGTTTAATTGTTTTCTATTTTATTTCATGCAACGTCCCCAATCTATCAGCATGACAAGCAACATGGTTCATGTGGCAGCATGGAAGTATTTCTGATTTTCTTTCCACGAGGCTGGAGAAACCTATTATCTTCTGGCTCTCCCCTGCCAAATGGTTCATGATTCAATTTTTAAGAAGCTTTGTAGCAAAGTTTAGAAACTGAATCAGCTTTGAGACCAGATGTCCCCAAATACCAGGGTAGCTCATGTTCCCTGCTCTATATATGACTCTGAAACTAGTTGACTTGGGCATCCTCAACTTCCTACCCCTCAATCCAAGACAGCTTTACCTCATTACAGCATCTCCCCATCCAGGCTACCCCCCTAAATCCTCTCTTCTCCCCACACTCTGTTAGAAAGACATGGGAGCAACAGGGCTAATCAGTGAGCGTTGTCCCCTCATTTTTATTTTCATACCAAAATCTGGTTTCCCACCGCTAGCTAATTGATTCCTTAGCACTAAAATGTCAAGCTGTGATGGTTGTCTGTAGGAATCCAAAGCTACAAACTTTCTGGGGTTAGACAATGATCTAACACCAGGCGATGCAGAGGCCACCACAACGTAACTGAAGAGCAGCCCGAAAGCTGCTGCTGCAGCATCTCCCATCATGCTAAAGAGCATCTTCTGGAAGCAGCTCCATTTCTGGCTGTGACAGCATTTGTGGCATTCCAGGATGAAATTCCTCTCCCCCGATGAGGGGCTGGTATTGCGTTTGCAAGCTGCTTCCTCCCAGCTCTTCTAGCCAGGAATGGTCTATGGGATTAAGCTGGCATTAGGTTTCTATTAATTATACTGTTACGTGGTTAAAGGGAGGTGGGGAACATAGGAAGGCCGTTAAAGATGGGATAAAAAGGCTCTGGGAAGTGATAAAATAACTTCAGTCTTCATCCAAGCTGTTTGTTAGAAGATGGCAGAGCCACCCAGCAGCACAGACAAGGACAACTGCTCTTCCCACCCTTCTCCAGCACAGAGGAGCTGGCAGGGCAAAACCAGTTTTCTGCAGAACCTCTTAATGACGATCAACCCCTCGCTAGGATGGGCAGCCAGGGGTTTATGGTAACACTGGAGTAGGAGGAGGGGGCAGAAATGAGAGAACTCAGCTCCATGTGGGTTTGTTAATTAAGGTAAATGCTCCCAGTTGAGCAGGTAAAAAGTGCTGCTGGGGCTGCCTTGGGCCTCCTGGCAAGGAAACTCCTCTGGCACCTGAAATAGCTGGTCTTGCAGCTCTGTGGGGATTTTTTTGGGAAGGTAAGATCCTAAATTTGTTCTTTCCTTTAATGAAGTTCTGTGCTCCAAGGTGGAGAGTGAGTTCTGCTCTTGATGTAGTCCTCATCTTTTTGGTATTGGAGGCACAGGGAGCTTGTTGCTTTTCTGGATGTTGCAGAAACCAGGGCTGATGGCTGCTGCTTTTTGTTTCCAGTGGGAGTTGATGCAAATAAATCCTGCTGTTTTGATCCACGTGGGTGACAGCAGCCCTGGAGGTTGGAAATAATGCTAAGAACAAACTTCATTAAATGTACTGCATGTCATGTGGCTTTCATGCAAAAATAAAACCCACTGCCAGAGTCCACAGTTGGATCCTTATACTTACAAAACTCAGGAGGCCCTATGGTGAACACAGGGTGGACTTGGAGTTTGCTTGGGTTTGGGATATGTCTCCAGTCAGTTTTTTTCCTTGCATGAGCATTGTGTGCCTAAGTAGGTGTAGCTTTTACTACCTATCAAAACTATAGTGCTGGCCTTTTTGAAGTTTATGTTGTACTCAGAATGTGTAGAATCTACCTGCAATGACTTGATAGGGTGCAGGAGGAGCAGCCTAGGGAATGACCTCGAGGGTTACATCTTCCCCTGGTTCGTTGAGAGATGCTGGATGCGTAACAGTCGGGGAAACTGGTTGTGTTATCTGGGTGTGAGAGATCAAGATACGTTTCAAGAGCTGTAAAAAAGCTCCCAGGGAGATTGGAGTCCAGGCACTTGGACGGAAGAGGTTAAAATATCTTAGTGGGCTTGGTAGATCAAGGACTTGTTTTGTTTTAATTGAGTTTGCTCCTAAATGTTTGTATCAGTGGTGTATGAACCACGGGATGCACCTGCAGTCTGTATGCATCAGCTGAGAAGCAATGAAATGCATTTTTGCCAACGGTGGCCCTCTCCAGAGTACGTGGCTGTTTAGGCTCCCGAGGAGAGCTCTGGGTTATGACAACAGAGAGGGGGCATCTCGGAGCCTTTAATGCCATCTGCAGCCTGGCAGGAATGTGTGAGATAGTTAATTATTGCGTCGAACCGTAATTCTATCATACCAGAACAGAAGTGGTTTGTTTGGGTGCTCTTTCCTCCCTCCTCTCCTTCACTGAAGATAAAGGAGTTGAGTTTAATCATTAAATCTCCATCTTGATCCATGTAGGTCACGCACTGAACCAAAGTCAGATAGCAGCATTTAGCAACCTTATCTCCCTTACAATAAAGAGCAAGCAGGAAGCTGACGCCGTTGTCTGTTCTATTTTTTAATATACGTTTATTTAAAGAAAAGCCATCTCGAAAAGAAGGGGGGGGGGAGGAATCTTCCAAACAGCAGCTTCTGTAAACAGGATGAAATCAGATAAAGAAATTACTGTAAAAATATTGCCTCATCTCTAAAGCTCAGAACTTTTTTTTTTTTCTTTTGCTCTTTTTTTATCTTTGAGGAAGATAATGAAAGAGGAAGCTTGAAACCACATTTCCATTGATGTTTGAATACACAACTGCTGGATTTAAGAACTGGAGGAGATCAAAGAGAATGGTTTTCATTCCGATAAAATTATAGCAGTTCTGGTATAGGGTGATGGGCTCATTTATGAACTCTACGACGCAAATAGTTGTTAAGGCACCCTTTTTTTTTTTCTCTCCCCCCTCCTTTGCTAAGAACTAAATGAAAAATGCTTGGAATTCCTAAGGATTAATTAGGAGTGTGGCTAATAGTGTTATAATAGATACATACTAAGAGCGTACGTCTGTCTTCTCAATATTCACTGGGAGCACAAAACATCTGTACAATCCAAAGGGAATGGGAATGCTTGTTCCATGCTACTGTACGTGGCAGTTCCCATGACATGAAAACTTAACAGCATCAGGTTACAAAAGTATGTACCCTGACACCCCGCTCTGGAGACTGAATTTTTTATCAACACTCACTCTGATGCTCATTACCAAGTATAAGCTGCGGGTTAAGAGTCATTCACGGCCGTGGAGCTAACACAATTATTTACCACATGTTACATTACGGTTTTAAACTGTGCAATAAAAGTTATCAGGGAAGGGTCTATGTAAAATGCAGCAGTGATACATCTGTGACTCAACGGCAGATCTAAGGCTGCAGTCCTGCAGTATATCCATGAAGACTTCCTGTGCCTGTGGAAAGATCTGTTGACCCAGGAAGGCTGTGCTTTAGTGGCTGGGAGAAATTTATTATTAATTTTATTTTATTTTATTTTTTTTTCTTTCCAGAGCTGAGGATTATATCAGGGCTTGTGTCAGCTGCAGCGTGGTAACCTCACATTTGCATGCCCTGGGGATGTCAATGTGCTTTAACGCCGTTCATGCAGAAATGAATTTGTCCGTGCCGGTCATACAGCCTAGCTTGGGATGGAATCCAGTTTGGTGGATATTTATCCACTTTTTCTTACACTTCAAAATTTGAAGTTTCACAAAAATCGTATAGCGCGTTGGTCACAGTGTAGGAGGAAAAATATAAACTTTCAGAACAACTTTTTTCCTGGTTTGTTTGGGGGGGTTCTGTTGTTTGTTTAAATTTTGGGTTTGGGGGTGGTGTGGTTTTGGTTTGGTTTGGGTTTGGGGTTTTGGTTTTTTAGTTTTGATAACCAAAACAAGTCCAACTATCTCTAGTGCAGACAAAGACTGAGGGCAGAGTGCTGCAGGGTGTCTTTTACTACAGGTCACCTATTCAGATGAAAATCCAGGTCTGTAAGGGCTGGTGATCAGGCAAGGGGGAGGGAACCAATTTCCCTGAGAGGCTGAGTGGCGAGAACAGTCGTGCTCCATTGATGATGATGATAACACAGCGGGAGATGATGCTTTACACTTGAGGCATTAGCCAACTCCAAAGCTGGTGGCCAAGTGCATGACTAGCACCGGTTTCACTTCAGTTGTAGTTTAAACCATGTTCCCCTTGAAAGAGAGATGATCACTTCTTCAGACCCAGCTAAGAGGGTTGGCTTGCCCATCTTGGGCACAACAGCTTGCTGAGTCTGTAATGGTGTAAGGAGCTGGAAAGTGGCAGCTGGACAGTTTATGCTCTAGCAGAGTCAACACTCAGTTTGCTCCTGGTGTGACCTGCTTGCACTACCCCTTCAGGGCAGGCACGGCCACTTACTACGTGATTCCTTGTAAAAGGCTTTTTGTTTCTGTGGGTTGTTTTGAAGCAGACAGGGTTTTTCTTCTGTTGTTGAGCAGCTGGTGGACTTGGTGGCGGTGAGCCTGATCCAGTCTGTCGACTGAGACCCATCTCCCCTCCTTTGTCCGTTAGTCCTTTTATTAAAACCTTGAGCAGACCGTGGTTCTTGTGGTCTCACTTCTGCCTTATCAGATATGGCTTGTACCTCAAAGCAGCACAGAAATACGTAAGCTCTTACCCCTGAATTTATTTAGTCTCTCTTGCTGGCAAAGTTCCCCATGTGACAGCACCCTGAGCTGCCTGAGAGAAAGGATGACGTTGCTTCAACTTAAAATTAGCTTGTGTTCAGGGTGGGCATAGGGGAGAGCTTGTGCAATTAAAATAGTGATTAGCAAAGCCATGCCTAATAAAGTCACCCGTGACTTGTTGAACTCAAGTTAATGACCATGAAACCCATGGTTGCTAACAGGGTGGCTGTTGGTGAGATGGGTGATGTGCTGAAGGGAACCAGTGGAAGGCAGTAAATCGTGACAGTTTAGACTGTTGCTTGAAAATTTTATCCCCGTGGTGACTGTTTGAAGTTTGTATTTTACTTTTTTTCAATGCCTTTTAAGAGCTTCTTGCTAGCTTTAACTTTCCAGTGAGACTCCTCTTGTAGTTGGAGCTAAGTGCTGAGATTGCACAGTGGTGCTTGAGCCCCTACGGGTGTTTCTTACGTCCAGTTTTGGAGCTGGCTGAAAATTAGCAAAGCATCACCAGTTCTCCATCCTGCTCAGCAGGAATTGAAGGGGAGGGTGGCATTGGGAGCAGAACAGTAACTTGAGGAAAATGCACGTTGAAAGAGCAGGCAGCATGAAAATCGATAGGGAGAGGTTAGGATGTGTTCAGAGAGCACAGCTCATCCCAGGCAGGCAAAAGGCACAAGTTCATTTCATAAATATAGGCTGAAATGTAGAAGGTGTTTGTAGCCTTCAGGGAAGTAAGGTCCTGAAATGCCTTCCCAAGTAGAGCCTGTCAGCAGAAATACAGCCTAATTTAAAGTCAGAGCTGGTGAAAAGGCTGGCTGGATGCAGCACCGCTGGTGAGATGGGATCTAGACCTGTTCTTCAGCTGCTATTGGTAGTAACGGAGTAGTAAATGCGCTTGCAGGACTTGAACTTTGAACGTGTCTGCCTTGCAAGAGATGGGGCTGTTAGAGAACACAGCACTGCAAAACAGCTTTAAATCCTGCTTGAAAAGATGATTTGTTTATGACTGTTCAAAATGTGTCAGTCTAGCACAGGAGTGAGAACCGCTTCAGAAATATTGTAGCAACACTCGGTGATAAACCTGAAGCATGTAACAGTAACACCTGCACTTCAGATATTTCTAGTTACAGGTGATCCTCCATCACCAGGGACATGTGGAGTCCCAGGGAGGGAGGCCAGTGGCTCTCAGGATTTTGTTGTCACTTGGGAGCTGTTAAGCAGAGGGTGCCATGGCAAAGAAAAGTTGGTGAGGAATGGGCAGTGCCTTAGTGCCAATGCTGCTTGTGTCGGCTTTGGCCCCACGGACACAAGCTCAGTGCTTCCTGGAGAGCACAGAGCGAGCCCCTCCGAACCACAGGAGATCTTGGCAGCATCAAACCTCTGAGTTTGTCAGCAGATGGCTTGGGATGTGCAACTCGCTGGAACATGCTCCTCAGTGGTGTCCTGGGCTTGCAGGGGGCAGAAGGCTGAGCTTTAGCCAGCGGTGGGATGCACAGCTGCCACCTTAGCAGTGGAAAAAAAATGTACTCACACCCATGGGCTTCAGCAGGCCCCTTGGCACTGTTGTCCTTTGGGAGCAGAGAGCAATACTACGTGCAGCACATGCATCATTCCCATCTAACTGTAAATAAGATGTTTTGCATCTAAAATGATCTTTTTCATCACGTGGCATCCCAGCCACTCATGCTGTGAATCCAGCTGCTCAGGACCGGGGTTACTGCAGGTACTGGTGGATGCTGGTAGCTGCTGCATGGGAATGGCCCCAGACTGCTCCCATCACATGGGCTTGGTTTAGTTCCCTTTTCCACTGGCTTCCTGTGAAACTGTTTTAAACAAAACCCAGTGTTTTCTTCTGCCAGAAGAATGTAGAACAGGGTTGCTGGAAACACTGAGGAAAAATATAGCATTTGTTAAGCTTATTTTGGTCATTTGGAAATTAGTGACTGAGATAAATAAGTAACGGTGGATAATATAATGTCTATTTGTTCCACCTCAAAATGATCTATAGCTTTTCTTTTTCACTGGGAATAAGGTTTAATCTATTCATAGGCTTAAAAAACCCACCCTGTTAAGGCCATTAAAGAGTCATTAATTATTTTTGTCATAGGTGGCTGGCATGTTGTAATGAAATATGCATTTGCTTGTACTTGGAAAGAGTCACGGGCTTGCGTTCATCACGTAGGCAGCATAGGTTTGCTTAGAGAGCAGCAGGTATGTTGCTGTCTCTTGGAAAATATGACACTTTTTTTTTTTGGCTTGCTTTTGGGTTGTGTTCATACATATTAATATGGTTAACTTCCCCCGGGAAGAGTTTACCTGATACATCAGGATGAGGAGGAAGGCAGCAGTACCCGATGGATTGGTTCTGTGGAGCAAGGCACAGCAGGCTCCTCCAAAAACCCCTTGCAAGGGCAGGAGCAAGCCCATAAATCCCAACACGTGTGTGTACAGACCCATGCTGCTCCTCTAGTTGTTCTGCATCGCACTGTCCTTGCCATGAGGCTGGGTGAAGATGGAGTCCACCCCAGTGACCTGGGGTACAGGTGCAGCACAGCCCCAGGCAAGGCTCCTACCACACGGCGTGGCCCTGCCTGCCCGCAGCAGCAGGTTGGGTCA